>OZ025240.1:82686089-82933089 GCA_964019155.1 Osedax fenrisi | reverse complement strand
GTAGGTTTTTTTTAGCTGCATTACTTCCCGAGTTTGTCTATAAAAGTAGATTTTCACGGTTGTGGTTAGGTTGGGTTAAGTTTTAATTTTTGGTGGTTTTTTTTTAGCTGCATTACTTCCCGAGCTTAATAATCATTTTACATTATCTGCTTTGGGTTTGGGTTGGGTTTGGGTTTTTGTTTGGGTTTGGGTTGGGTTTGGGTTGGGTTGGGTTGGGTTTGGGTTTGGGTGGGTTGGGTTTGGGTTGGGTTAATTTTTAATTTTTGGTGGTTTTTTTTAGCTGCATTACTTCCCGAGTTTGCCTATAAAAGTAGATTTGTCACGGTTGTGGTTAGGTTGGGTTAAGTTTTAATTTTTTGTGGTTTTTTTTAGCTGCATTACTTCCCGAGTGAACCTATACAAATATAGTGATATGTGTGTATGTGTGTGGTCATTGTTATCTTCACTGTTGTGGTTAGGTTGGGTTAATTTTTAGTTTTTGTAGGTTTTTTTTAGTAACATAGTTGTTTTAGTAATAAAGTAACTACTTTTAGTAATAAAGTAACTACTGCTAAAGTAAATACTTACACAAAGAGCGTTAGCCCTTGACAAGTACCCAAGTCCACTAGCTAAAAATAATTTGTATAGGTTTTTTAGTAATAAAGTTGTTTTAGTTAAAAAGTAAATTTTTAATAATAAAGTTGCTTTAGTAAAAAAGTAACCACTCAAGGAGCGTTAGCCCTTGATTCGGGAAAAAAGTAACCTATTCTAATAATAATAATGTCTAAAAACATAACTTGGTAAATACGAAAGTTATTTACATATACTATTATAGGTATTTATAAAAAGTGAACTAATTAAGATCTAAAGTAAAAGAATGTTTAAATAAATATAATGTAGCTAATTAAATAAGTATTATAATTCCATTTCTATGAATATCAAATATATTCAATGTTATATATTTCGTTGTTATTATAATAATAATAATAAACATACGAAACCCATACTATTATTAAATTAATCTTGTTATTATTAAACTTATGATATTATGCTAGTTTTTTATTATTTGTATTTATTTTTATTTTTTAATAAAATACTACTGTAAATCTAGTATATAGTATACATATATGTATATACATCGTGGATACGTTACCATACGTCGACTACATTAATAAAATACAAATACAAAAATAAATTAACCAAATAAGTATATTATATTATATATATATATATATATATATATATATAATAATAATATTTATTTATATATATTGAATACAATATAAATATATTTGTATATTTCGCTATAGCGGATACAAATGAACCCCACAAGAATTAATAGACTTATACATGTTATAAATAACTGTGAGGGTCTCAGGACAATACAATAAAAATAATAAAAATATTTTCTTGTGTTTTGATTTATCGTTTATTAAGTTATTGATAAACACAAGAGAAAAACAAGAACTGCGTAGAGTGGAACCTGGGACCTCTAGCTTACTATAGTAATATAGCTAGATTTCGGTTGTCCCACAGAGCCATCGACCCATGACTTATATATATATGTAAAATATCGCGCATATATCTCGCAAATATTAATGTAACATTATGCACACATATTATTGCTTGTCTATACAATGTATTATATTGTAAATATACGTATTGACCTTATAATATTATACATATTATAGAAATAAAGAGAAATATTATGTTGGTACAGTTTTAAAGTCATGTAGTGTAAAGTAACCGAATACGGACAGTGCCCGAATACGGATACTCTATAGAGTGTATATACCTATAGGTATCTCCGAAACCATAAATCTTACAAAAAAATTGTAATGAATAAAATATTCATAATTATATAAATAGTCTACAAAAGTATTTTTTATTTTGTAATTATTCAAAATATTGTTGATTTATCCAATAAACTGATTTTTTTAATACGTTTTTAAATTTTTGAAAAAAAAAATTAACTAAAAACCTTCTCAAGAATATACAAAGCATTCTAAAATTATATATATATATAATTTCTATATCTGTTATCCAATATTAATTAAGTTATAAGCATATATCTAGAGGTCATATAAGTCCCTAATACGGACAATCTAGAAGTCTTAATACCGACACCCTACAACCAATCAATGCGCATGCAGCGTATTAACTATTCTAATTTTCATAAAAATCGTGTGCGTTATAATATTAATACCCCCACAAAAGCTAAATCTAAAATTTGTATTATTAAGATACTTAAATTGTATTATTAATTAAAAAAATAATAAAAATAAATAAATTATTAACTAATTAAATTATAATAAATTGTTCATAAAATTAATTATAAATAATGTAATTGTAATTTGTCTGATTGGTTCATCAATAATATATAGTTTATCTAGTGGTATATAGGGTGTCCGTATTATAACACAGGGTGTCCGTATTCGGACATGGGTACCGAATACGGACACCCCGGTATATATTGAATTAAAAGATTAAATAAAATTTAAAAATCACAATAACATCTATAATCATAAAATATTAATATATTGTAATTTTTGAATACAAATAATGAGTCATAAAAGGTTAAGACCATTTATTGTTGTATTAGGTTACTTTTCCCTATCGTAAATAGCACACATTTAATGTAATAATGAAATATATTTAAAGTCGATTCAGAAATATCTGAATGTTTATGATATATTATTTTGTGACGTATTTAAACTATTATCCGATTAAATTAACAAAATTACACATATATATATATTATAACATTATGAATGTATTTGTTCAAATTATAGTATCTTGTATAGTACTACATAGAAAATGTATGTATTTATTAGTGTAGTTAATTACGATTTAATTAACTTGAATATACAAAAATACTAATATTAAATAAATAAAAGTTAAAATTATTTATTATTTTTTATTTATTTATATATAGTTTATTTTCTTCAAAAATACATGGTCATTATAGGCGTCGTTAGATAATAAAAAAAAACAAAAATAAATAGAAAACGAATAATAAAATAAAACGAATTCAATGATTTAAAATGAACATATGTTTAAACAATGAAAGTGATGTTATACAACGAATATCATATGGCTGTGAAATCCAGCTTTTCGGAGCAATAACCGAGAAAGCTGATTATGTATAGTTATAACTACAATATACAATACTATAGTATACTTCTTCTCGGGAAACTATCCCGATCTGGTAAGGTAAGGTATAGTATACTATAATATAATAGTATATGCTACAGTAACATAATTCTGACCACTACTAAATTCGTGACAGGTACACCTACATAGCTCAATAAGTCAGAATATATTTCATTTAAACTTAGGTATTTATCTATTAACTTCACCTTAAAGTACAACCTATATAAATCATCAGTCTCTCGATATTTCTATATGGATGTGAATCAGGGACTATACTAATATAGAATCCATGGAGAAGAAAATAGTTGCATTTGAAAACAAATCTCACAGACGTCTCTTAGGTATCACTTACCGACAAAAAATAACAAACGTTATCATAAAAGAGAAAATTGTGTCACTGGTTGGAAACTATGTTCCTCTCCTCGCAATAGTCAAGAAAGGGAAATTATGTTTGTTCGGCCACATCACTCGACACAACTTATTAACCAAAACGATTATTCAAGGTAAAGAAGATGGAAAAAGATCGCAGGACGACCCAGGTTAAACTGGATGAATAATATTTGCAAATGGACATCGAAGAACTTATAGGATTTATTACTAATGACTTTAAACCGAGATGATTGGAGAAGTTTCTGTTATCATAGAAGTGTTTATGTTCCCCCTACGATTATCGAGTCACGGGACTAAATTAAAGTAAAAGATTTATCTAAAATAGAATTTTTTGTAATTAATTATCGGAATATATATATTTGTTAAGAATATATAACAATTGTTAAGATTAATAGCTATCCCGTGTTTTATTTTATATTTATTATAATTGTTTTAGTAACTTTGTATGAAATAATCAGTTTCTAATACATTACAATACAATAGTATTATAATTAATTAATTTATTTGATGCATCAAACACTACTATTTGTGTATGCTATTATTAAGCATTATGTATTTATTAAACATATGTTATATAATATTATATATATATATATATATATATATATATATATATATATATATATCTAGAGTTTTATATATTATTATATTTATTTAAAAATTTGAAAAAAATGTATTTAATTATTAACCCTATGATATAACTATGTCATTTATAAGTTATAAATGGCAGTCGTATATGAAATGTACAAAATATGGTATATATTTATGAATTAATATGGTATAATATAGTATGTTAAAATTATTTGAAAAATAAATTACAAGTTCTAAAAAGTTCTATAGAATTGTTATCATCAGAATATATGCGGAACAACATATTAATGTTCTTATAATATATCGAATATATTTATTATCACATACTTTTATTATAATGAGATATAGAGAATATCAACAAATTGTATTATGAATTACATTTAATTAAAAGTAACTCATGTTACTTTTTTTATTCATAATTAACTAATTTCATGATAAAACACAATGTCCTCATACAAAGACTCTCCGCCATCGGCATCAAAGGCATTGCCCTCAACTGGTTCACCTCCTACATTACCGACCGCTCTTCCTCATTCAGGATTAACACACACTCGTCCCCCTCCCGCTCCATAACTCATGGTGTCCCCCAGGGCTCTGTCATCGGCCAACTCCTCTTCAATATTTACCTCCTCCCCATGTTTAACATCTTCACTGACTACCCCGACATCTCCTTCCATACTTACGCCGACGACCTTCAACTATATCTTAACTACACAGACTCCCCTACTTTGCCCCTGAACGACTCTCCTCCTGTATCAAATCCATACACCAATGGCTTACCTCCAACTCCCTAAAACTTAACCCCACTAAAACGGAAGCTATATTTTTCCACTTACCACTATGTTCCTCCACCCTCCCTGAACCACCCCCCAGCTCACTCGACAATACCACACTCCCCTACTCTCAACACGTCCGAAACCTTGGCTTCCATATTGATACCACTCTTTCCCTTGACTATCATCTTATACACATACATACATCCATCCACTACCACCTACACTGCCACCGCTTAATCCGACGCTCCATTCCCCTCTCCATCGCTATTACCATTGCCTCCTCCTACATCATCCCCCTATTCGACTATTGCAACTTCCTACTCTTTAAACTCCCGTACTACAAACTCATCAAACTACAGCGACTCCAAAACGCTGTAGTTCGCTGCGTCTATTTACTTCCCCGATATTCCCCTGACTCCATTACTCCTCTCCTAAAACAAATACACTGGCTTCCAGTCCCCTATCGTATAAAGTAAAAACTCTCCCTAACCATCCACAAAGCTATTCACCATAATTCCCCTGACTACATTGCCTCCCTCCTACATCTACACACACCCATCACTACACTCCAGACCCGTTCCTCCAACACCTTTATTTTTACCACTCCCCATTTTTACAAACTCCATTCTTCAAATATACGCTCCTTTGCCCTCTCTGCCCCTTACCACTGGAATTCCCTACCCAAACACCTACGAATAAACTCATCAAATCCCTCCTTTAAACGCAACCTCAAGACTCATTACTTCTCCCTTGCTTTCCCTCCCACTCAATAAGTTCCCTCCCACGGACGGCCGATTGCTCACGCACTTGCAGTCCATAAACCAAAAAAAAGTAAGTAAGTAAATAAAATCTATATAATTTCATTTTTATTAAATATAAGTTATTTTTTATTTAAATTTATATTTATTAATATATTAATATATACATTTAATTTTGGAATAGTTTATTAAAATATCGTGTGAATATATATCACAGAAATAAATCTAAACAATATCAATTTTACTATCCAATATGCTATATAATTATTATTAATATTATTATTTATATTAATTATTTAATTAATTTAATTATTATATAATCATTCCATTATTAAACTCTCGTGTTATTTAATATATATTATTAAAGGTAACACTATTTTAAACAATTTATTTTATATAATATAGCTGTAGCCTGATGAGTTTAATTATTATTTATGATATTAAGTTATTTATAATTATTAATGTTATTATATATATATATATATATATATATATATATATATATATTATTGTTTACCCACATTATAATAATATAGTTTATTATTATTTATTATAAATATCTTAAATCAATAACAAATTATACGGATCTATTATATATTATAAACATTTATAATTAATATAATACATAATTGATAATTATTAATATATACATGAATCTTAACCTTCGTGTAATTTGTTAATTATTAGTTTAACTTCTGTACGTATTTTATAGGTAACGTTTTTGCGGTGATAGATGTATTCCAAAGTTATCGCGCAGTTCATATCTAGGTCTTTCTTATCTCGTTCCGTGAACTCCAAGTCGTCGGAGCCGATAAACTGCATACCATATTTGGCGATATACATCGTCAGACAATCGGTAGGCGTCGCCAGCGATATCATTAGTACAATCGCCATGGCAACCTCGATGTGGTGACTCATGGATATAAGGATATAATCGTGTACGATGTAAGCTACGATAGTGTAGTACGTAGGCTATACGACGTGTGCAATGCTTTACACTTTAGTTTAATACACTAGATCCGTATGGTTATACAGTTTACTGAATTATTAATGAGGTAATAAATTCTTAAATTTTATAAATCTGTAATAAATAAAAAATATTTCAGAAAAAGAAATATTAAATTTTAGAAATATTCGCATATTCAAATAGTCTCTTGAAATATGTATACTATTAGGTGAATTTAAGTATGGTAGATTGTGGATAATACTATCAATGAGTACTGTTACTTTTGTATCTAGAAATTGTGACTTCTTAAACATCAGATGTAATAAGTTTTTGTAATATATATATAATAAATAAACATATGTATTATTAATAAACATTATATACACATTTATTACTCATTACGAAATACAATAGCTGAATAATGTAATTTAATATTCTATTTTAATTAATTATGATAATTGCATGCATATATCTGTAGATAATGAATATAAGTCACACGTAAGTATTGATTACAACGCATGTGTAACATTGCATGGTTGTTGTAATCGTAGTATCAAATTGCTACTATTAATAGATCATTTATATAGAAAAGTTAAAAGTAAGGCACAAAAAATATATATAAAAATATAAAATATATATATATATATATATATCCTATAGATTATACTATATATATATATATTATAATATACCCAAGATCACATTATATATATATACTATTCCTAGTATACTAGGAATAGTGATTTATTTATATTATATTTGATATAAAGTAAAGGTTATATGCTTATCATATGATTATCAGCGCAATATACCACTAGGAAATATACCACTAAGCAATATACCCCTAGGCAATATACCACTGGGCAATACATTACTGGGCAATATACCACAGCATGCGCTATCCTCTACCTAGATGACATGTTGTAACGTGTACTAAGTTATTATTAATAACATTGAACGATTGTCTGCATTGTCAGGGGCGTATTATCATCGGGAGATAACATCTTCGGGGCATTACAAGAATTATGTGTATATATATATATATAAACAAATATATATATATATATATATATATATATATATATATTATATAATAGTATAATTAATTGTATTAATACTATAATACTTATTAAGTATTACACATACATATCAGACATAGTAATACTTCATCAACTTAACCAATGCTGTTATCAGAACACTATTTCTGTATATAATAATCTTTATTAAATAATTATATTTGTATGATTAGTATTATTGAATTGATGTTCGTCTAGTCAACCTTTAAAGGTTGAATGAAGGAGTGTATACATAAAATATATTTTAACCTAATTTTTAGGTTTCATTCAATATTTTATAAGTACTCCCAATTCAACCTTATATAATTAAACCAGATAAACGTTTTATAACTAATAAAATGCAATATTTTATAATTAATCACATTCAACATTTTACAATTACTCCAAGTAATCCTGTTATAATTAAACCTATTCAACTTTTTTGTAATTAAAACAATTCAACCTTTTTATAATCAAATCATTTAGCCCAATCAACTATAACCTGGTTGCCGAAACGTTACATTATAAGTCAAATACTATGTATCAGTAGGTTAAAATAATAGGTAGTTTGTTAGCAAATAAACAGTTTCCTTTTACATATAACAAATTAATATTGGAATCCAATAATTTTACAAATAAATAAACACCTAGTGGAACGTATATTTTTACCCATAAACAAACACCTTTTGGAACGTATATTTGTATCCATAAATAAACATCTAGTGAAACTTATATTTTTACCCATAAACATATACACACAGTAAAAATGTATTATATATAATAATTATATATAAAAATATATAATAATAAATATATGAATAAAATAATGGTATATTTATAAAAAAAGAAACATGTAAAATAATTCATTCATTTATTACAAGATATGTTAAGGGTATATTTAGTATAAGCTAAACATAGCTTTGGATATCCCTCTGATTATTATAACCAATATTCGGTAAATAAATTCATTCATTCATTCAACAATACATACCATATGGATATGATATAACACATGAATACTATATATATATATAATAATAAACTGAGAATGCAAAGTTATATTTGTAATGATAATAATATAAGTATGTATGATTCTAATCTACATATATATATATATATATATATATATATATATATATATATATATATATATTTATTGAATCTCATATATACAATACAAATAGCGGATACAAATGGACCCCTTAAGAAGGCATAGAATTGTACATGTTATAAATAATAACAATACAAATAGTAACATTTTTTTTCTCATATTTTGATTTGTCATTTATTAAGTTCTTGATAAACAAGAACTGCCTGAAGTCGAACCGGTACATATGGCTTACTAGCTTTCGGTTGTCCCATTGAGCCATAAACCCCAGATATATATATATTATAGAGTATGCGTATATATAGGTTCTGTTTATTATAGATCACAGTGTATAATGCCATATATATACGAAATTCATGAAGACGATACCGGATCCTAAAGATGATCTTTAACATATTCATGGAGATATTCATCTAGACAAGCAGGAAGATAACTGTTATCAGCTGATGATCTTATTTATTCTGAAATTATAAATTGAATATTACTATAAATCAATTCTCATGACACAATACTATTTATATGTGTGTACTGACTTCTAATCTTGCATCTTGACTATTCAATTTATCGGACTAGTAGCTGGCTTACACGTGCACGTGTATCTACATGTAGATACATTACCGTGGGGACCCGCTAGATGGGAGTTAATATCTCGACACCAGTAAAATGTTTTGCTCGGGAAACAATCCCAATCCGGTATGGGTAAACCATATATGTTATATATTTTATTTAAATGACTTTTTTTTATTATTTAGATGGTGAGTGGTTTCATCACATCCAGGAAAGTATATGACGTTATTTTCTCATAACTAAATAGCTCTATTATATTTCGAAGATGCTCTCATGTTAATATATGCATGCTTTAACGAAAGCCGATAATTTGTTATAAACAATTATATGATTTTTTTTTATAAATAATATGTTAATACTTAATTGTTCGCGGATGGGGTTTGATTCCAACGTCCTTCTCCTACGTATCTGAACAATTATAACACGTATGCGTAGGCTATCGTAGATTGAATTTAATATAGCTATTTGGGAAAGGGTATATATGCCGAAATATATTATTATTGAAATATATATATTTGTATAAAGAGGAAACATAAATATTAAGGGATATAATACAGATCCATTCGGATTATCATGTATACGAGATTCATTTGTATAATAACTAATGTAACACATGTCATACACATGTCGTATATATTTATTATATCTTGTTGTTATACTATGTATATATATACTTTATTATATATATATATATATTTATATATATAATAATATTATTATTGATGTTTGGTACATGCATCGAAAAGCTCATCTAAACAGAAGATAGCTACGCCATCGATACGTGGGTAGGAGATGAGATTCTACAACTATATTTCACCCACACGAGAACTTCAAATCGATCACCTAGTCTCTAGATTTATCAATGGCAGAACAAGCGCGTTATATTTAAAATGTTTCTTTTTGTAAAATATTTGAAATGTACGTATATTTATAATAAATTTATAAAGTTTATAAAGTTTTATAAATATAAGAATTTCGTTTTTATCACAAATTACACATCGTAATTCAAGTAAATATAAAGCTGTCACAATAACAACATCAGCGATACATAGTGACTCACGCGTAGATAGTATATACAGTCATGATTCATATAGAGGTTAGGTGTTACCTCGCTATACTAGTCGTGATTACTTTATCAGTACCGACCACCTATTGCCTTACCAAATACGTAGCCAAATATGGTATGTACTTCGTGGCCGGGGATGATTTGAATTTCTCCGAAACAGAATTAAGAGACGTGGCGAAAAATGCATTAATCACACTAGAGTACATAGTTTACAATTATCATGCACGTTTTATTGAAATTACGTACGGAGCAGATAGAATAATAAAAAAACTACAAGCAGGTTAATATATACCATTTATATATATAAATTCTGATATATATATATATATATATATATATATATATATATTATTATTATCATATTTAGGTACAAGTACCTGGGTAATTGTAGAAGCAGTGCTGCTTGTCGAGACAATTACCCATATATATATATATATATATATATATATATATACTAGGGTGGGTGGCCGGCGTTGCCCGTGAATGAGACTATTTTAGGTGTGGGTATAATATGTTAGTTGAGACTATTGGGTCTTTTTTAGATTTTTATATAATGTTTTCTAGCAGTCAGTGGGCCGTTATTTATCTTTTTTTTATTTTAATGAAAAAAAACAATGATAATTTCATAATGTATTTATTAAAACAAAACTTTAACTACTTTGGTCTACTATTACTAATGAATAAAAGTATTTAACCCAACCTAACCACAACTGTGAAAATATACTGTTATAGGTTCACTCGGGAAGTAATGCAGCTAAAAAAAACCTACCAATATTTAAACTTAACTCAAACTAACCACAACTGTGAAAATAACAGGCTAACTCTGGAAGTAATGCAGCTAAAAAAAACCTACCAATATTTAAACTTAACCCAACCTAACCACAACTGTGAAAATAACAATATAAATAAATATGCTTCTATAGGCTAACTCGAGAAGTAATGCAGCTAAAAAAACCTACAAAAATTAAAACTTAACCCAACCTAACCACAACAGTTAAAATAACAATATAAATTAATATGCTTTTATAGGCTCATTCGGGAAGTAATGCAGCTAAAAAAACCTACACAAATTAAAACTTAACCCAACCTAACCACAACTGTGAAAATATCCTTGTATAGGCTCACTCGGGAAGTAATGCATCTAAAAAAAACCTACACAAATTAAAACTTAACCAAACCTAACCACAACTATGAAAATAACAATATAAATGAATATGCTTTTATAGTCTCACACGGGAAGTAATGCAGCTAAAAAAAATATAATATATAATTTAAAAAAAATAAAAATAAAAATATATATATATATATATATATATATATTTGTATAGACTCACTCGGTATGTAATGAATATATAATTATAGAATAGATTTTAGAAAAAATATTTTTTTATAAATATATATTTTTTTCTTTGACCATATTCCTCGACGATATTATGATGACATTTGGCGAAATATTAAAACAGAGATGGAAACCCTATTATTAATATTTTCACGATTTTTCTGATTTTATTACATGTATTTTCGTACTCCTAATCAGATGAATTCATAATACGAAAAATTTACCAGAAGTCGGTCAAATAGACTATTCTAAAATCATGTATTTTTCACTTTTTCGGCCGTAGCTCGAAGAATATTAAACATAAGAAGTCACAATTTATCAAAGTATATTCTATTTTAATTAACTATTTAATAAAGTTAAAATTATTGAAATAGAATAATTATTGTAGATTTTAATTTTTTACATCACCTATGTTTAATAATTTATATTTACATGGTGTAGATAGGAAATAATTAATATAAACTCGTAAGGTAAACAATATTAACTCGATTTTACTCGTTCGTGAACTTTGTCTCAATAATACGAGAAAATAAATTCCGATTTAGCAATTGTTATTTCGATATTCAAACCGGAAGTACCATTTCGTAAATCTACGTTATGTATTAGAAATTAAAGAAACTCATTTTTACGAAATTATTTACGATAAAATTCTCCACGATAATGTTTGTTATTAAAAATTTGCGTCGAATTTAAATTTTTCGATTACGTAAATCGATTAAAAAATTACACTATTTAACAATTATTGGTATCGCGTGAATACATTTTCAAACAAGTAAATCATTCATGTTACCCCCGCTGCCCCACTTTATCTCCCGACGTTTTCCTTACGTTTTCCTTACGGCGAATTTTAATTATTTGAATTTATATAAAATATAAAATATTAAATTTTAACGATAAAAACCCAAAATACTACCAGAAATATTGCCCGTAGATGAAAATGAGTGTGCGCATACTATGTATTCCTAATGATATTTCTGGTACCTAACCTCATATATATAAATTGGCAAAAAAAAAGTTCAAATCGAGCATTATTTGAATTTAAGTATACACTTTGTTGAGATTTTTGACGGAAAAAGACTTTTATGGGAAAGAGATTTTGAAAAATTTTGAAAAAAAATCACACCTCAATTTAAAAAAATTATTTTCCTATCCGTTAACGTCGAGGTGGGGACGGCTCGGCCTGCGGCCTCGGCGTACGAGCCCGCCGCGCACCACCTAATTAAAGTATGCTTAGACGAATATATATATAGATATATATATATATATAAAAATTATTATTATTATTATCATTATTATTATTATTATTATTATTATTATTATTATTATTATTATTATTATTATTATTATTATTATTATTATTATTATTATTATTATTATTATTATTATTATTATTATTATTATTATTATTATTATTATTATTATTATTATTATTATTATTATTATTATTATTATTATTATTATTATTATTATTTTGATGTTTATGTTTTTAAATGATAATAAAATATCTTATAAAACATAAGAAGAAAACGAAATGAAAAAAAGTAAAGTAATTCAACAAAAAAAAACGTTCCGGTGATGGTGATGCAGGCGACAGCATAGAAAAGATAATTATCTTCATCTGAAGCCTTTTAGAGGAAACAATAATATAATGAATTTAATAATTCACATGATATATATATATATATATACAACTTTCTTCTAATAAATATTATTATTATTATTATTATTATTATATATATATATATATGGAATATAACAATAGTATAAGTAGTTATTATATATATGTGTCGTGGTTAATATTTGCTTCAGTACAAAACTAAACTAGGTTAACTGGTAACTATAGAATACTATAGTAGTATATAGTGCTGTAAAATTTCAAATACTTGGTTGTTCTCGAGAACTTCAAATCTTAAAATTGTTGTTCTCGAGAACTTCAAATCTTTAAAAAAATATCAAGTTCTAGAGAACTTCAAATCTCTCATATTTAGGCATGTTCTCGAGAACTTCAAATCTTTTAATAATATTTTAAAATAAGTTAACGAAGAAAAAAATGAGATATTAATTAATTAATTATTATTAATAATAATAAATTAATTAATAAATAATTAATATTAATTAAATTAATTATTAATTATAATAATTAATAAATAATTATAATAAATAATAAATAATTATAATAATTAATAAATAATTATAATAATTAATAAATAATTATAATAATTAATAAATTATTATTATTAATTAATAATAATAATAATTAATTTATAAATAATTATTAATTAATAAATTATAATTAAATAATTATTAATTATTAAAATAATATATAATAAATTATATTATTAATTAATAATAATAATAATTAATTTATAAATAATTATTAATTAATAAATTATGATTGAATAATTAACAATAAATAATTATTAATTACTTGAATTATTGAATACGTTTCTATTCTAATAATCATATATATATATATATATATATATATATATCAGTATATAGTATTTAGTAAAGGTGTAAGAGGAATCCTATATACTATATACACCATATATGGCATATATGCTATAGCATATATATATATATAGAAGGCTAAATATAAATATTATATTTAGACTATATATCTAGTAGATGTATCTAGTATTATATATATAGCCTAGTGTCAAATATGTATTCAAAATGTACTTGTAGACAAATATAGTTTTAAACGTTTTATGAATTAACATTTGTATATATCAATACAGAGTATAAATCATTTAAACTTATTCTAATGATATTCCTTCAGGAATATGCAGAATATACGTATTAATTTTTAAATATTGTTATTAATGGATAATAAATCAAGGAAACCGTGTCCTTGATAACATTATTCTATTTTTAATATATTATCATATAGGTGGCATAACTGATGATCGAATTAATATAATCTATACATTTTATTGGATATTTTAAAATAGTTGAAAGAAACTTATTACATATGTTATTACATAATTATTTAATTATGTTAATCTATCGTTACCCGAACAATTACCCGACATGATACCCGAACCGAAACTAAATTTAAAATAAAGATTTGAGACCATCAAATCTTTCCAAATACCCGAAAATTAAAGATTTGAACCGAACCGAAAAAAAAAGATTTGAGATTTGATATTTGAGATTTGAAATTTTACAGCACTAGTAGTATACTATATTATGTATACATAAGTTTATTACTCGCATTTTTCATACGGATAACTGACTATCGATACAATCAATGGGCTATATTTTATAATTATAAAATATATTAATATATATTTCATTTTAGTATTATATATTAACAATATTGTTAATTCTATTTATAGTCGCTATTTTATCGTATTTTGATTTTAATACATACTGTTTTATTTTCATTTAATTAATTAATTTTTAATTTGGTATTTATTTAAATTATTATCTCGTGATAAATAATTTGTTATAAATGTATAAACAAAATTATAAAATGCATGATTGAGTCTCATTCGGCTCGACTCTATTTGTTTAAGTCTCTAATATATATATATAATAATAATACTTATTATATTCATTATATGAATATACTTTGTTATTAAAATATAATTTATATGAATTCTAGATTTCACTGAGAATGAATTAAATAAATTATATAAAAGAGTAAACATACCTTTACGTGGGAAACTAATACGCGAACCAGGATATACGAGTTTTTATATATATATATATATATATATATATATATATATTTATAATTTGATTTATTTATATATTTAATTATATTTATATATATATATATATATACATATAATTAATGACTTTTTTAATTAGTAATACCTATCAGGTTATATTTTATATTTGTAATATAGAATTCTAATATATATGTAATGGTTCATTAACTTACACATATTTCCCAGCATCTTTAAATTACTGCTAATTCAATTATAATAGTATATATAATATATATATATATATATATATATATATACTAGCTGGCTTCGGCCCGGCGTTGCCCGGGTATTATACTTGTAGTGGGAAATTATAATGTCTGAAATGTTGCCCTGCATATTTACATGAATATATCCAAATTTGAATGACATTATAATTATTACAAATTTTATTTATATTTCCTTATTTATAAAATATATATGTTTTTCATATAAGATTTTCATATATATATATGAAAATATTTGGTAAGTATATATAATTGTTTTTTCTTTACGTGCTCTTGAACAGCCTACATATAACTGACAGTAGGCGAAGCATTCGGTTTCAAGATCTAAGCCCACGACTTTAAAAGATTGTCCTTGAGATTTGTTTATTGTCATGGAAAAACAAAGTTTTATTGGAAATTGGTGTCTTCTAAAATTAAAGGGATAATATGATGGTACCAGTGGTATTTTGGGAAACAGGACTTCTTCTCCCTTATATTGACCCGTTAGTATTTTGGCTTATATCAAATTATTTTGTAAATTAGTTATGATCAATCTGGATCCATTACATAATTGTTGGGGATTTAAATTTCTTAGTAGCATGATTGGCGCTTCTACTTTAGTGCTAGTTTATGGTCTGGTAATCCGGAAAGTTTAATGAAATTCAAAAATTCTATGGGATAATCTACAACTTCTTTTCTTTCGTCTATGGACCTATATACTTTAATCTCTCCTGGAAATTTATTTAGTACATTTTGATTTATTGTATATACATTGTCATTTTTAGGTGTTAATATACATCTTTCGCAAAGCAAATTTTCATCCAAATAATGGTCTTCTATATTTTCATAAATTGTCGTGATGAGTTCATTCTTATTTTCCATTATATTTCCGAACGGGATAATATCCATCTATTATTTTTCTGCGTCATTCCATTACCTATATTTAAGAGATGATTTTCGAATGTGGCTGTATCTTGATTGTTTGATAAGAATACTCTCATGTAATTAGTTAATTTCATTGATCTTATATTTTTTCACATTACTGAAGTTTTCAAACACGAATTTATGTTGTATGTCTTTGTACTTCTTTTAACTACTGGAAGGATTAGTCTGAAATCTCAGCTAAGTATTAATGTCTATCCTCCTATCGGCTTATCTTTGTTTAATATGTATCTTACCATTCTATCCACAGATTCTAATGCGTGATTGTGAGTCATTGTGCATTCATCCCAAACAATAAATTTACAGCTTCTAAATTGTTTCCCTGATTCTGAATTATTCTTTATACTGAAAATGGGATCTTCGTTTAACTGTATTGGAATCTTAAAAATGGAATGGGCTGTTATACAGTTCAATAATATAGTTGCTGCTATGCCTTATGATGCTACGGCAATATGTTCTTTATTTGCCATCTTCATTTTAGCTAGCAATAAATTAATCAAAAAAGTTTTTCCAGTTCATCTAGGAAAAACGATTTTCCATCTTCGTTATTTACACTTTGTAAGATTTTGTTATAAACTATTCTTTGTTCATCATTCAATTTAATTTCATATGATTGACAATTTTCCGGGCTACATCTCGGCGTTGCCAGGGTATAATAGTAACTAATCGTTATCAACGTAGATGTAAACAAAGATTTATTTATAGAAAACAATTTATTTATTAATAACAAAGCACTTAAATTTAATTGTTTATCGAAAAATTTAAAATGTCTTCGTTAAATATATCGAAAACGTAAACGTTATCACCGTTTATTGCCATTTACGAATGCATTAATCATGGTAAAGTGAATATAACTACATTTTTACGAAACGCCTCACATTCGCATATATTTTATGTGTGAAACATTTTCTTCGAAAATCAAAAGATTTCCCAATAAAGGGAAATAGGTCGATAAAGGACAGTTTTATGTAATTATTATCGGTGTAGAGGTGGAAATAAAAAATTCATCCGAAAAACCACAATACTTTTTTCGTAGAGAATTAGTAGCAATTTAAATTTTGTAAATCCGTCGAGCCATTTTCTCAAACATCGAACGCATATAAATAAATAAATAAATAAATATTTAAATAGACTTTCTTTTATATGTGTAGACTAGCTGGCTTCGTCCCGGCGTTGCCCGGATATTATACTTGTAGTGGTAATTATAACGTCTTAAGGGGATCCCGCACATAACACGCAATTTGCAAATTTCTTGTATAAATAGATAGGAAAAATATATGTCCACTAAAAAAAATAGAACTGATATTCTATTCATTCAATTGACCTAATTTTTTATGTTATGTATTCATAATATATACATGCATAGGAAAATAGAAAGTTATTTTTAATATTATTATTTATTATATTATATATATCTAAATTAAAAATTAGAAATACTAAAATGATGGTATTTCTATAGAAATTATCATTTAATACAATAAATTCTATACATTTTATTAAATATCTCTCTATTTTACTATTCATATAATTAAATTCTATATAAATCAAACAAAATTAATATTATAATTATAATAGTTTTTATGTTCTATAATTTTGAATGCACATACCTAGCGCGAAATAATTATTCTGAGAAAACAGCGTTTGCAGTTTGACAGCATAACAATGTAATATTGAATAGCATATAATAGCATTATCTTATCGTTAAAAACACATTTTTATGCTACTGCTAGACTGAATTCATGTCTAATTTTTTTACAGATAATAAAAAACACTACAATAAGTATTATTATGTAATAGAATAAAATATAAAAAAAAAATAAATTACCATCACTTTAAATGTGCGGGATCCCCTTAAATGTTGCCCTGCTATTACGAATGACATTATAATTATTACGAATTTTATTTATATTTTCTTATTTATAAAAAATATATGTTTTTCATATAAGATTTTCATATATATTATATAATATATATGAAAATCTTTTGCCAGTATATATAATTTTTTTTCTTTGCGTGCTCTTGAACAGCCTACATATAATTGACCGTAGGCGAAGCATTCGGTTTCAAGATCTAAGCCCACGACTTTAAAAGATTGTCCTTGAGATGTGTTTATTGTCATGTAAAAACAAAGTTTTATTGGAAATTGGTGTCTTCTAAAATTAAAGGGATAATCTGATGGTATCAGTGGTATTTTGGGAAACATTACTTCTTCTCCCTTATATTAACCCGTTAGTATTTTGGCTTCTATCAAATTATTTTGTAAATTAGTTATGATCAATCTGGATCCATTACATCATTTTGGGGGATTTAAATTTCTTAATAGCATGATTGGCGCTGCTACTTTTAGTGCTATTTTATGGTCTGGTAATCCGGAAAGTGTAATGGAATTCAAAAATTCTATGTGATAATTTACAACTTCTTTTCTTTTGTACTCTCTCTATAGACCTATATACTTACATCTCTCCTGGAAATTTATTTAGTAAATTTTGATTTATTATATATATATTATCATTTGTAGGTGTTAATATACATCTTTCGCAAAGCTAATTTTCATCCAAATAATTGTCTTCTACATTTTCAATTATTAAATTATTCAATTAAATTGTCGTAATGAGTTCATTCTTATTTTTCATTATATTTCCGCACAGGATAATATCCATACCATTATTTTTCTGCGTCGTTCTATTACCTATATATAAGAGATGATTTTCGAATATGGCTGTATCTTGATTGTTTGATAAGAATACTCTCATGTTTTTAGTTAATCTTATATTTTTCCACATTACTGAAGTTATCAAAAACAAATTTATGTGGTCTGTCTTGTACCTATTTTAATTACTGGAAGGATTTGTTTGAAATCTCTGTTAAGTATTAATGTCTGTCATCCCATTAGCTTAACTTTGTTTACTATGTCTCTTACCATTCTATCGACGGCTTCCAATGCGTGCTTGTGAGTCATTGTGCATTCATCCCAAACAATAAATCTACAGCTTCTAAATAGTTTCCCTGATTTTGAATTATTCTTTATACTGCAAATGGAATCTTCTTTTAACTGTTTTGGAATCTTAAAAATGGAATGGGCTGTTCTACAGTTCAATAATGAATTGCTGCTATTCTTGATGATGCTATGGAAATATGTTCATTATTTACCATCTTCATTTTAGCTAGCAATAAATAAATCAAAAAAGTTTTTCCAGTTCAAGCGGGGGCATCTAGGAAAAACAATTTTCCATCTTCGTTATTTACAATTTGTAAGATTGTGTTATAAACTATTCTTTGTTCATCATTCAATTTAATTTTATTTGCATGAACATTTTCCGGGCTACATCCCGGCGTTGCCCGGGTATAATAGTAACTAATCGTTATCAACGTAGATGTAAACAAAGATTTAATTCGAGAAAACAATTTATTTATTTATAACAAATCACTTAAATTTAAAGTGTTTATTGACAAATTTAAAATTTCTTCGTTAAATATATCGAAAACGTAAACGTTATCACCGTTTATTGCCATTTACGAATGCATTAATTATGGTAAAGTGAATATAATTACATTTGTACGAAACACCTCACATTCGCATACATTTCATGTGTGAAACATTTTTTTCTAAAATCAAAAGATTTCCCTATAGAGGGAAATAGGTCGATAAAGGATAGTTTTATGTAATTATGATCGGTGTAGAGGTGGAAATAAAAAATTCATCCGAACAACCACAATACTTTTTTCGTAGAGAATTAGTAGCAATTTAAATTTTGTAAATCCGTCGAGCCATTTTCTTAAACATCGAACGCATATAAATAAATAAATAAATAAATAAATATTTAAATAGACTTTCTTTTATATGTATAGACTAGCTGGCTTCGCCCCGGCGTTGCCCGGGTATTATATGTGTTGTACCCGTGGGATCGTTATCAACGTAGATGTAAACAAAGATTTAATTCGAGAAAACAATTTATTTATTTATAACAAAGCACTTAAATTTATTTTTTTATTGAAAAATTTAAAATTTCTTCGTTAAATATATCGAAAACGTAAACGTTATCACCGTTTATTGCCATTTACGAATGCATTAATTATGGTAAAGTGAATATAATTACATTTTTACGAAACACCTCACATTCGCATACATTTCATGTGTGAAACATTTTTTTCTAAAATCAAAAGATTTCCCGATATCTAGCTGGCTACGGCCCGGCGTTTCCCGGGTATTATACTTGTAGTGGGACATGATAGTGTCAGAAATGTTGCCCTGCCTATTTATATGAATATATCAATATTTGAATGACATTATAATTATTACGAATTTTATTTATATTTCTTTATTTATAAAACATATATGTTTTTCATATAAGATTTTCATATATATATGAAAATCTTTGGCCAGTATATATAATTTATTTTCTCTGCGTGCTCTTGAACAGCCTACATATAATTGACCATAGGCGAAGCATTCGGTTTCAAAATATAAGCCCACGACTTTAAAAGAATGTCCTTGAGATGTGTTTATTGTCATGGAAAAACAAAGTTTTATTGGAAATTGGTGTCTTCTAAAATTAAAGGGATAATCTGATGG
The DNA here is from genome assembly GCA_964019155.1 of Osedax fenrisi. NCBI lineage: Eukaryota > Metazoa > Annelida > Polychaeta > Sabellida > Siboglinidae > Osedax > Osedax fenrisi. The sequence continues at coordinate 82,911,924 of OZ025240.1, read as the reverse complement.
TATCAGTGGTATTTTGGGAAACATTACTTCTTCTCCCTTATATTAACCCGTTAGTATTTTGGCTTCTATCAAATTATTTTGTAAATTAGTTATGATCAATCTGGATCCATTACATCATTTTGGGGGATTTAAATTTCTTAATAGCATGATTGGCGCTGCTACTTTTAGTGCTATTTTATGGTCTGGTAATCCGGAAAGTGTAATGGAATTCAAAAATTCTATGTGATATTCTACAACTTATTTTCTTTTGTACTCTCTCTATGGACCTATATACTTTCATCTATCCTGGAAATTTATTTAGTAAATTTTGATTTATTTTATATACATCGTCATTTTTAGGTGTTAATATATATCTTTCGCAAAGCCAATTTTCATCCAAATAAGTGTCTTCTACATTTTCATAAATTGTCGTGATGAGTTCATTTTTATTTTCCATTATATTTCCGCACGGGATAATATCTATACCATTATTTTTCTGCGTCATTCCATTACCTATATTTAAGAGATGATTTTCGAATGTGGCTGTATCGTGATTGTTTGATGAGAATACTCTCATGTTTTTAGTTAATCTTATATTTTTCCACATTACTGAAGTTTTCAAACACGAATTTATGTGGTCTGTCTTTGTACATCTTTTCACTACTGGAAGAATTTGCAGGAAATCTCTGCTAAGTATTAATGTCTGTCCTCCCATTGGCTTATATTTGTTTACTATGTCTCTTACCATTCTATATACGGCTTCTAATGCATGCTTGTGAGTCATTGTGCATTCATCCCAAATAATAAATGTACAGCTTCTAAATAGTTTCCCTGATTTTGTATTATTCTTTATTATGTTTAACTGTATTGGAATCTAAAAATGGAATGGGCTGTTATACAGTTCAATAATAGAGTTGATGCTATTATTGATGATGCTACGGCAATATGTTCTTTATTTGCCATCTTCATTTTAGCTAGCAATAAATTAATCAAAAAAGTGTTTCCAGTTCTTGCGAGGGTATCTAGGAAAAACAATTTTCCATCTTCGTTATTTATACTTTGTAAGATTTTGTTATAATATATTCTTTGTTCATCATTCAATTTAATTTCATTTGCTCGAAAATTTTCCGGGCTACGGCCCGGCGTTGCCCGGGTATAATAGTAACTAATCGTTATCAATGTAGATGTAAACAAAGATTTATTTATAGAAAACAATTTATTTATTTATAACAAAAACACTTAAATTTAAGTGTTTATTGAAAAATTTAAAATTTCTTCGTTAAATATATCGAAAACGTAAACGTCATCACCGTTTATTGCCATTTACGAATGCATTAATTATGGTAAAGTGAATATAATTACATTTGTACGAAACACCTCACATTCGCATACATTTCATGTGTGAAACATTTTTTTCTAAAATCAAAAGATTTCCCTATAGAGGGAAATAGGTCGATAAAGGACAGTTTTATGTAATTATGATCGGTGTAGAGGCGGAAATAAAAAATTCATCCGAACAACCACAATACTTTTTTCGTAGAAAATTAGTAGCAATTTAAATTTTGTAAATCCGTCGAGCCATTTTCTTAAACATCGAACGCATATAAATAAATAAATAAATAAATAAATATTTAAATAGACTTTCTTTTATATGTATAGACTAGCTGGCTTCGGCCCGGCGTTGCCCGGGTATTATACTTGTAGTGGTAATATATATATATATATATATATATATATATACATATACATATATATATATATATATATATTATACGAATTTGAATCTAGCTGGCTTCGGCTAGTTTGTGATGGTTTTTCCGTTGTGTCGTTATATGATAACATTAGTATTTTATTAATTTTATAGTATTTATATTATTGCTATATATCTTAACGCTATTTAATTCCCTTATATCTCACGCACATATTACTGTTCCGCCAACCTCATCAATCAATTAACGTTATTTCGTTATCCGAAATATTATAATTTTATTAATTTAATATAATTTAACTTTTTATAATGTGATATTTGCCCATTAATATCATTAAAACATTTAATATAATATATATGTAAAATATATATATATATGTTATATATATATAAAACTTAACCCAGCCTAACCACAACAGTGAAAATGACAATATAAATAAATATGCTTTAATAGGTTCATTCGGGAAGTAATGTAGCTAAAAAAAACCTATAAAAATTAAAACTTATCCCAACCTAACCATAACAGTGAAAATAAAAATATAAATAAATATACTTGTATAGTCTCACTCGGGAAGTAATGCAGCTAAAAAAAACCTACACAAATTAAAACTTAACCCAACTTAATAACAACAGTGAAAATATACTTTTATAGACTCACTCGGGAAGTAATGCAGCTAAAAAAAACCTACACAAATTAAAACTTAACCCAACCTAACAACAACAGTGAACATATATTGTTTTAAGTTAACTCGGGAAGTAATGCTGCTAAAAAAACCTACAAATATTAAAACTTAACCACACCTAACCACAACAGTAAAAATAACAATATAAATAAATATCCATTTATAGGTTCATTCGGGAAGTAATGCAGCTAAAAAAACCTACACAAATTAAAACTTAACCCAACCTAACAACAACAGTGAACATATACTTGTATAGGTTCACTCGGGAAGTAATGCAGCTAAAAAAAACCAACACAAATTAAAACTTAACCCAACCTAACAACAACAGTGAAAATATACTGTTTTAAGTTAACTCGGGAAGTAATGCAGCTAAAAAAAACCTACACAAATTAAAACTTAACCCAACCTAACCACAACAGTGAACATATACTTTAATATGCTAAATCTGGAAGAAATGCAGCTAAAAAAACCTACAAATATTAAAACTTAACCCAACCTAACAACAACAGTGAAAATATACTGTTTTAAGTTAACTCGGGAAGTAATGCTGCTAAAAAAACCTACAAATATTAAAACTTAACCACACCTAACCACAACAGTAAAAATAACAATATAAATAAATATCCATTTATAGGTTCATTCGGGAAGTAATGCAGCTAAAAAAATCTACACAAATTAAAACTTAACCCAACCTATCCACAACAGTGAAAATGTACTATTATAGGCTCACACGGGAAGTAATGCAGCTAAAAAAACCTACAAAAATTAAAAATAAACCCAACCTAACTACAACAGTGAACATACACTTTTATAGGCTCACTCGGGAAGTAATGCAGTTAAAAAAATGTTCCATCATAACGTACTATCACGTTCCAGCTTCCGTAATATATATATATATATATATATATATATAGGTCTATACATATTAATATAAATATTTAATATTAATTATAATTAATAATAATATTTATTTGTTACCCATAGTTACATATATAGAAATAATTATGCATGTAACCATTGTAAACAAAAAATATAAATATACTGTTTATAATACAATATTTTAACAGTTATTGACCACAATAAAATCTATTTTTATTTCTGAAACGTATTTACTCCATGTTGTTATAAACTATTATTTGTAATCATTCAATTTAATTTCATTTGCTTGACAAATTTCCGGGCTACTTCCCGGCGTTGCCCGGGTATAATAGTAACTAATCATTATCAACGTAGATGTAAACAAAAATTTATTTACAGAAAACAATTTATTTATTAATAAAAAAGCACTTAAATTTAATTGTTTATTGAAAAATTTAAAATTTCTTCGTTAAATATAGCTAAAACGTATACGTTATCACCGTTTATTGCCATTTACGAATGCATTAATTATGATAAATTGAATATAACTACATTTTTACGAAACACCTCACATTCGCATAGATTTTATGTGTAAAACATTTTCTTCTAAAATCAAAATATTTACCGATAGAGGCAAATAGGTCGAAAATATCCCTAAAAGGACAGTTTTACGTAATTATGATCGGTGTAGAGGTGGAAATAAAAAAATTCATCCGAACAACCACAATACTTTTTTCGTAGAGAATTAGTAGCAATTTAAATTGTGTAAATCCGTCGAGCCGTTTTCTTAAACATAGAACGCCTATATATAAATAAACATTTAAATAGACTTTCTTTAATCTATTTTTATTTCTGAAACGTATTTACTCCATGTTGTTATAAACTATTATTTGTAATCATTCAATTTAATTTCATTTGCTTGACAAATTTCCGGGCTACTTCCCGGCGTTGCCCGGGTATAATAGTAACTAATCATTATCAACGTAGATGTAAACAAAAATTTATTTACAGAAAACAATTTATTTATTAATAAAAAGCACTTAAATTTAATTGTTTATTGAAAAATTTAAAATTTCTTCGTTAAATATAGCTAAAACGTATACGTTATCACCGTTTATTGCCATTTACGAATGCATTAATTATGGTAAATTGAATATAACTACATTTTTACGAAACACCTCACATTCGCATAGATTTTATGTGTAAAACATTTTCTTCTAAAATCAAAATATTTACCGATAGAGGCAAATAGGTCGAAAATAGCTCTAAAAGGACAGTTTTACGTAATTATGATCGGTGTAGAGGTGGAAATAAAAAAATTCATCCGAACAACCACAATACTTTTTTCGTAGAGAATTAGTAGCAATTTAAATTTTGTAAATCCGTCGAGCCGTTTTCTTAAACATAGAACGCCTATATATAAGGTAGCTGGCTGGCTGGCTAGCTGGCTTCGGCCCGGCGTTGCCCGGGTATTATACTTGTAGTGGTAATTATAACGTCTTAAGGGGATCCCGCACATAACACGCAATTTGCCAATTTCGTGTATAAATAGATAGGAAAAATATATGTCCACTAAAAAAAATAGAACTTATATTCTATTCATTCAATTGACATAATTTGTTATGTCATGTATTCATAATATATACATGCATAGGAAAATAGAAAGTTATTTTTAATATTATTATTTATTATATTATATATATATCTAAATTAAAAATTAGAAATACTAAAATGATGGTTTTTCTATAGAAATTATCATTTAATACAATGAATTCTATACATTTTATTAAATATCTCTCTATTTTACTATTCATATAATTAAATTCTATATAAAGCACAACAAATTAATATTATAATTATAATATTTTTTATGTTCTATATTTTTGAATGCATATACCTGGCGCGAAATAATTATTCTGAGAAAACAGCGTTTGAAGTTTGACAGCATAACAATGTAATATTGAATAGCATATAATAGCATTATCTTATCGTTAAAAAACACATTTTTATGCAACTTCTAGACTGAATTCATGTCTAATTTTTTTACAGATAATAAAAAACACTACAATAAGTATTATTATGTAATAGAATAAAATATTAAAAAAAATAAATTACCATCACTTTAAATGTGCGGGATCCCCTTAAATGTTGCCCTGCTATTACGAATGACATTATAATTATTACGAATTTTATTTATATTTTCTTATTTATAAAAAATATATGTTTTTCATATAAGATTTTCATATATATTATATAATATATATGAAAATCTTTGGCCAGTATATATAATTTTTTTTCTTTGCGTGCTCTTGAACAGCCTACATATAATTGACCGTAGGCGAAGCATTCGGTTTCAAGATCTAAGCCAACGACTTTAAAAGATTGTCCTTGAGATGTGTTTATTGTCATGTAAAAACAAAGTTTTATTCGAAATTGGTGTCTTCTAAAATTAAAGAGATAATCTGATGGTATCAGTGGTATTTTGGGAAACATGACTTCTTCTCCCTTATATTGACCCGTTAGTATTTTGGCTTCTATCAAATTATTTGTAAATTAGTTATGATCAATCTGGATCCATTACATAATTTTGGGGGATTTAAATTTCTTAGTAGCATGATTGGCGCTCCTACTTTAGTGCTAGTTTATGGTCTGGTAATCCGGAAAGTTTAATGAAATTCAAAAATTCTATGGGATAATTTACAACTTCTTTTCTTTTGTACTCTGTCTATGGACCTATATACTTTAATCTCTCCTGGAAATTTATTTAGTAAATTTTGATTTATTGTATATACATTGTCATTTTTAGGTGTTAATATACATCTTTCGCAAAGCCAATTTTCATCCAAATAATGGTCTTCTACATTTTCATAAATTGTCGTGATGAGTTCATTCTTATTTTCCAATTAATTACCGCACGGGATAATATCCATACCATTATTTTTCTGCGTCATTTCATTACCTATATCTAAGAGATGATTTTCGAATGTGGCTGTATCTTGATTGTTTGATAAGAATACTCTCATTTTTTTAGTTAATCTTATATTTTTCCACATTACTGAAGTTTTCAAACACGAATTTATGTTGTCTGTTTTTGTACCACTTTTAACTAATGGAAGGATTAGTCTGAAATCTCCGCTAAATATTAATGTCTGTCCTCCAATCGGCTTATCTTTGTTTACTATGTCTCTTACCATTCTATCGACGGTTTCTAATGCGTGATTGTGAGTCATTGTACATTCATCCCAAACAATAAATTACAGCCCAGCAAACAGTAAGAGCAGCATAATAGCAGCATAACAGCAAATGCTAGAGCCTCAAATGTTTACATTGTGCTATTATGCTGCTATTACATGTCTATTATGCTGCTATTATGCTGCTATTAATTTGTAATGATATTATGCTGCTGTTATGCTGCTGTTATGCTGCTATTATGCTGCTCTTACTGTTTGTTGGGAGCTTCTAAATAGTTTACCTGATTTTTAATTATTCTTTATACTGCAAATGGAATCTTCGTTTAACTGCAGTTTAACTGCATACATGTATTGTAATCTTAAAAATGGAATGGGCTGTTCTACAGTTCAATAATAGAGCTGCTGCTATTCCTGATGATGCTACGGCAATATGTTATTTATTTGCCATATCTTCACTTTAGCTAGCAATAAATTAATCAAAAAAGTTTTTCCAGTTCCTGCGGGTGTATCTAGGATAAGCAATTTTCCATCTTCGTTATTTCCACTTTGTAAGATTTTGTTATAAACTATTCTATTTTTGTTCATCATTTGCTTGACAATTTTCCGGGTTACGTCCCGGCGTTGCCCGGGTATAATAGTAACTAATCGTTATCAACGTAGATGTAGACAAAGATTTATTCATAGAAAACAATTTATTTATTTATAACAAATCACTTAAATTTAAAGTGTTTATTGAAAAATTTAAAATTTCTTCGTTAAATATATCGAAAACGTAAACGTTATCACCGTTTATTGCCCTTTACGAATGCATTAATTATGGTAAAGTGAATATAATTACATTTTTACGAATCGCCTCACATTCGCATATATTTCATGTGTGAAACATTTTCTTCTAAAATCAAAAGATTTCCCGATATAGGGAAAATAGCTCTAAAAGGACAGTTTTACGTAATTATGAGCGGTGTAAAGGTGGAAATAAAAAAATTCATCCTAACAACCACAATACTTTTTTCGTAGAGAATTAGTAGCAATTTAAATTTTGTAAATCCGTCGAGCCGTTTTCTTAAACATCGAACGCCTATATATAAATAAATAAATAAATAAATAAATAAATAAACATTTAAATAGACTTTCTTTTATATGTATAGACAAGCTGGCTTCGTCCCGGCTTCGCTCGGTGATGGTTTTTCCGTTGTGTCGTTATATGATAAATGATAACACGATTCGATCCGAAGTTGGCCACACATTTCATAATATTACATACTTATATAATTTGTAGTGTATATATTAATATTAATGTTTAAATATATGGAGTAAGTTAAGTAGTTAAATAGTTAAGTAGTTAAATATATTTATCAATTTTAAATAATGTAATAAGTAATTCGATATACTATATTAACAATTTAATACGAATTTGGACCTATAAATAGGAGCCACTTAACCTCGTCAAGGTATCGTATACTAAGTGGTTTTTAACTCACATGGGAAACTGTGACATGTGAGAATTACTGGAATTTCAACCTCAAAGTTTCATATTATGAGTGCGTTTTTCTTTGTATTCGAGTAAGCTGAAGTATATCCGGGAGACTTTTTTCTTGGTTATAGTTATCTAATAAAAGTACTATATTCGTATCTGATATATATACATATCTAAAAATCGAGTTTCACTTATATCATATGACGTATACAATGGAGGTGTCATAATATTGTCAATAATTTTCATAGATGGTTATTCAACTTAATTCTATCAAGGATAATGCGGGCATTGGTGGGAGGTTCGATATTTACATTTCTTTTCTCTGTTATTTGCCTTATTTGCTGTTTCGATGCTTGATATCTTTAATATCTTTAAAGAATATATTTCTTATTTCCTATTTTCGAAAGAATGTCGTATATATATGTAAAATTCACAGTTAAATTTTCAAATCGGCAATTAGGCATTTTAGATTCTTTCAGTCTCGATTACTAATGTAAAGTAAATATGAATTAATGTATATATATATATATATATATATATATATATAATATTCATATATATATTCATATAATATATAATAATATATACTAATTTTTTAATATTTTTTAACAGTAAAGTAATATATAAGGTGTTTAAGTTAATAATTATAAACATATTAAGCTAACATTTGATATAAATCATTTCAAAGTATTTCTTTAAAAACAATATTGTGTTGGTTTTCGGAAGAATTTCATAATGAATATCAATAAATTAATGTTCGCTACATTCAGTCTCGAATACTAAGGTAAAGTAAATATTAATTTAATTATGTATATAATATTTTTTATAATAGTAAAAATACAATATAGGAGATGTAAGTTAATAATTATAAAAATATTAATCTAACCTTTGATATAAATCATTTCAATCAAAAACGCACCCATAATGAACTTTGTTGAGAATAAAATACACATTTAAATCGTGAAAATTCGTGTTCGCTAGTTTCATTCTCGATTACTAATGTAAAGTAAATATATTTTTAATTATATATATATACATTAATATAATATTCATATATATTCATATAATATATAATAATATATAATCATTTTATAATATTTTGTAACAGTAAAGTAATATATAAGGGGTTTAAGTTAATAATTATAAACATACTAAGCTAACATTTGATATATATCATTTCAAAGTATTTCTATAAAAACAATAGTATATTGGTTTTCGGAAGAATTGCATAATGAATATCAGTAAATTCATGTTCGCTACATTCAGTCTCGATTACTATGTTAAAGTAAATATGAATTTAATTATATATATAATAATTTGAATAATAGTAAAAGTAAAATATAAGAGATTCAAGTTAATAATTATAAAAATATTAATCTAGATTTAACAAACCTTTGATATAAATCATTTCAATCAAAACGCACCTATAATGAACTTTGTTAAAATAAAATACACATTTAAATCGTGCAAATTCGTGTTAGCTAGTTTCATTCTCGATTACTAATGTAAAGTAAATATATTTTTAATTATATATATAAAATTAATATAATATTCATATATATTCATATAATATATAATAATATATAATCATTTTATAATATTTTGTAACAGTAAAGTAATATATAAGGGGTTTAAGTTAATAATTATAAACATACTAAGCTAACATTTGATATATATCATTTCAAAGATACACTTTTATTTAACTATTTTATTATCGATATCATCAGTGTATTATTTTAAATTTCTATACATCATGGATACATCAATGTTATCAAACTGTGATTAAAATGTAGTGAACAAGGGTTATAATGTTTATAGTGTACCTATTGTGTCAATTATAAGTTGATTTTTCAAATCATATACAAAATATATACTAATATATTAGCATTACAATTATAATAAAATTTGTAATATAATAAACAAATATACAATAATAATAATAAATACTTTTAACATTTAATGCATATTACCACGTAATACTACTATTTACTCATATAGAATTATATTTTATAAATATTTGTATATTGAAATATGTGTAATATATTTAAAGATTATAATTACAATGGAAATAATTACACGTGATATTAATATCCAATAATAACGTTTCGGTATATATTCTTTTAAGTGATCACGTGTCCATTGATAATTATCAATTATAATTACCAATTGATAATATAATCAACTGAAAATAAAAGGATAATCAAATTAATTGGTAATTTACAAATTAAGTTTGAGAGACTCAAATCATACTTATTCGTGTATTATTAATTAGGTCAATATTTTTTAACTTTAGACTATATATATATTGAACTATATAGAGATTATCATATAGTTTGTAATATGCAAAATGTGCATCTTACATTATACTGTACATTTTAGATTATACTGTATAGATTATGTATATTATACACCGTGTACAATTAAATAATCATTATAATCATTATAATCCGGTAATATCGAGTAGTATTTACGATATTTATAGTTGGACTTATTCCATAAAATAATCACTATACACTGTTTAGTAGGTACTATACACTGTATACTGTATAGTGTACATTGTGAAGTATAAATTATATACTGTATTTTATGAATAATAAAAAACTGAAACTGGAACGTTACATATCAAAGGAATGGGAACGGGAACAGTAACGGGTAATATAAAAACAACGGGAACGGGAACGGATAATATAAAAGGAATAGGAATGGGAACGGAAAAAATTAATAGAACGGAACGGATAGCGCTAAAAAAGGAACTGTGGTCAACACTGTATATATATATAATATATAGATTGGAGTGAAATTAGAAATAATTATGGCGATCTGGTTATGAATGAATGAATGAATTCAGTTTATCTCCTAACAGTAGTGTAATGATTATGTCTCGCGATAGTGATGTAACGTTATACGTGAATTAGTGACATTATTTAACTCCGTGTATAACAGTACATCACTATCGCGAGTCATAACCAGATCACCATAATTATTTCAAATTTCACTCCAATCTATATATTATATATATATATATATATATATACATATATATATATATATATATATACATATTATATACAGTATAAATCCTATTTTGTTTTTTAATGTATAATATTTATTATTTGTTAATATATAACGAATATATTTTAATAAATATGTATATTTGTAATTACATTTATTTATTATTATAGTAAATATATTGATATTTGATAATCTTAAAATTAAGTTTTAACTAATTAATTAACCATATAAATCTGGTAATTTTGTAAGATTTAGTATGTTTAGATCAAAGATAAATATATATTACATATATAAGTATATGTAAATTTATGTATATATATATTATATTTATATTATTAATGATATATCATATACTATTACAATTTTATATGTAATATATATTAAAATAGTCATATACATTTTAATTGTTTTTTAATTTATGACTATTTAAAATTTATAAATATATTTTGAAAAAATTTGTTTCGACAAAAAAACAAATTTATATCCAACACATTAGTATTAACAATTTTTTTTTTAAATATTTATATAATGGTTTTCTACAATATTAAAAGTTGTCCAAAATTTTTCATTTTTTAAAATAAATATGTATTAACTATCAAGTACAGACTATTTTTAAAAATGTTAATGCAATTATATATTTCTTTATATATATGTCACCTAAATACAAATATATTTTTTTTAAATACATTTGTGAAATAAAAAAAATGAAATTTTGAACACAAAAAAAATGTGAATATTTTTGACAAAAAAAGACATGAAAAAAATAGCAAAAAATATTGTACTTATTCTATTGTGTTACTCCCTTAGAATATTTTATATGTTCAAAATTTCATAATACAATCTTGAATATTTCTAAGTAAAAACTCTCTTTCCCAACTTTTATTTTTTGTAATGTAAAAATTCCTATTCATCATATGTTAATTTTTAGAGGGACATCGTCCCCTCTAAAAATTTTCCATATATTCTGAAATTTGTTTTGGTTTGATAAATTATAACAATAAAAATAGCCTCAAATTTTTGTAAAAATCCATTAAAAAAGTATCGATGTAACCACTCTTACTGTGCGTCCTAATTACTTGGGAAGATAATTCCACATTGTTGGAGCAGCCCAGCCGAACGATCTTTTCCTAATTCTTATTATATGTATCTTCGGCACTGAAAAAAAGTATTATATTGCAGACGAGTGTTCTTCATTAACTCTTGATTTAGAAGTTTATTTAAATATTTAGTCTTTTTCAATATAATAGTTATATGAGTTATGCTTAATATGTTTACTTTAAACATATTTTTCATAAGAAACCAATTTAATTCGCCTTATTTTTGTATAATACTTATTTGGTCATACCTCTTAATATTAAAGATTAATCTTATAGATTATTTAATTATTCTATTTAATCTATAAAATAATTTCAGTTTGGAATTTATTAGTAAACTATTGCAATCATTTAATCTAAATAAAACATGAGATTGCACTAACGCAATTGTTGATGCGGTACTAAAGTACTCTCAAATTTTATAAAATTGCGAAGTGGCGAATTGATTAAATCCTAACATTGAATATAATATTACTCCATGAGATTTAGCACAATCACTTGGAATGATAACTGTAGAATCAAAGATAGTAGTAGAACAAATAAAAGGTTTAAGGGTAATATTAAGTAGTTAAGTTTTAGAAGAGTTAGTAAAAAGGTTATTTAGAATAAACCACATATTTCGAGCACACAGGGTTAACTCATTCGACATATTATTACTACAAGTTGGAACTTTCCAGTATAACTGAATATCATCAGTATATATTACATAGTTTATATTAGTAAATTGTTTAATAATTGTAGAGAGAGAAATAGTATAAATCATATATAATAACGGGCCTAATACAGATCCTTGCGGAACACCATATCTTAGAGATTCATTTGGTTTATATATACTTTAATATATATATATAGAATATATTCTATCAGATATATATGAAATTAACCAATTTAGTGCAGCACCATTCAAACCTATTGATATTATAGGACTATAGTCTAGATAACATAATATTGATTGATTGATAATTTATTTAAGCATATTGTAATCTAAACTATCGAAAGCAGCAGATAGATCAAAAATAATTAACTATATATGTTCATAATCATCAAAGATCCTATTATATTATTAGTTAACTTTATTAAAGTCGTTTCAGTACTATGTCCTGGTCGATATGCATTCTGAAAATCACCATAAAGATCATTAATCATTAGGTACTCTCTGATTTGTTTAAAACAACTTTCTCAATTATTGTACTTATCATAGGTAGTTTCGATATAGGTATATATTGTGAGAGGTTAGAACAATTAAGTTAGACTTCTTTAACAATGGAGTAACTAACGCACGTTTAAATATAGAAGGAACATTAGAAGTGTATAAAGAAAAGTAAACAATAAAACAATAATACGGCACTAGTTTTTTTAATAAGACTAAGTGGAAAATATCATTTGGAATAGTCGATATATATATATATATATATTTAAATTATATATATAAAGTGAATGAATATAGAAAACTAGTTACATTAAACTTATAATTTATTTCTCATTCTTACGTAACTAGAGATTTATTACCCAATACACTCCATAACTCAGAATTCCCATACGAGACGTATAGTATATGCCAGCTGGACACTATAGCAGACTATATACTGGATCAGATGAATTCAAACGACGGACATCAAATCGTGTATATATGGAAAAACTCGTCTACGTACGAGATCGCTAAGCACGAACTACCGGTGATCAGGCGATTAGAGAAATCAAAGCTAGGTTACGTATACGCATATACATATGTGATGCGTTATTTCGCGTCATTTATATACATGTTAAAGAATACTCTTTAATCGTTACACTTAATGAACACACAGCTGAAATAAACGCCAAGGATCACGATATAATTGTAGGCATATATGGTTATTATTATGTTACATACATATATATATATATATATATATATATATATATATATATATAATTATTTAATATTATATATTTATTAACTTGAAATATTACATGTTTAGTATACATGTATTAACTAAACATTATTCACACACATACATATATATATATATATATATATATATATACAGTAAAACCTCTCTATAAGAAACTATTTTTTTTCAGTACTTTTTTTCTTATAGAGAGGTTTTCTTATAAAGAGGTTTTTACTTTTCCATTGATTTTAAGAATTAATTTATAATTGAAAATGCATTATATAACCTATAGGTTATATATATAATATATTTATTTATTTATATGTATTTAAAAGTATTAATCAAAAGAATAGTTAAGAAATATGATTTATTTAAAATAGTTTTTAATAATTGTTTGCTTTAAATAATTGTATCTGTACAATGTTTAGATAACAGATTAATAGAGTCATAATATTTTCATGAATTGTTATTCGCTAAATATAATTGTATGCCAAGTATAATAATCTATTATATATTTAATACATAATTTTATAATATATTAAATTGTATCATCAATAAATTTAAGGAAATAACATAATTAATTTATTTTAATAAATTTATGAATATACAATAATATTTATTAATTACTTTTAATAAATTCAATGATAAAAATAACATTTATTAATTAATTGTATTCATTTCAAGCTATTTATGTAATATAACATATTTGTAGAGAAACAAAAATATCTTATATAATAATTCATTTCTATAATTGTTATCAATATATTATACTTCTATTTATATATAATTATTTTATATATTTTTTATACAATAAGTTTCTTATAAAGAGGTTTATCTTATATTTTTCTTATAATATTTTCTTATAAAGAGGTTTTTTAATGTGGAAAAGGTTGAATTCCAACCAAATGTGTAAACAATTTTCTTATAAAGAGGTTTCTTATAGAGAGGTTTTACTGTATATATATATATATATATATATATATATATATATATATATATATATATATAAATACATTTAATAGTATAATTTGCGATACATGGCTCATTGTATATATGACACTTGTATATATTTTTTAATTTAATCTCATACTATTATTTGTACGTACAAATAATCGAAAATAGAAATAAAATATAGAGTAAAAATAATTGAAAATAGAAATAAAATACATTGCTTTGTAAATGACATTTAAATATTTAATTTCTATTTTAACTATGTTGATTTTTTTTATCTTTGTAACCTGTAATATTACTTTATAGTAATACATTATTAATTATATAGTTTAATATTTGAATGATAATTTTTAAATATATTGCAAACAGAACATGCTTGAAATCAAATAAACCAATAATATAATGAAACAAAAAATTACTTATCACAATCTGTAATAATAGTACATTAGTAATTTTATATTTAAATAGTAATATAAATTTAAATAATATATATATATATACAAACAGAACACGTTAACAATATAATAAACCAATATATTTATACAAAACAGAACTCGTTAATAATAAAATAAACCATAATAATACAATATAATACTCACAAACAATATAATAATTATAACTTTAATCTGAAATAATAAAAATTATTAATTTTGTATTTTAATAATATAATAAATTTGAAACATATATATATATATATATATATATAACTAAATATAATAAATAATAAATAAAATAATGTAATACTTATCTTTAAACTCTGTAATAATACATTATTAATTTTATATTATAGTACATTTGTATTATATATATATATAAAAACCAAAATATTCTACAAAGAAAAAAACCGAAGATATAATGCAATAATAAAGATACAACATGAAACATAAATCAATATAAAATTATAAATATCTATTAAAAAAAATTGTTTGTCAAAATAGATGTTGTGTATTTTATTATATCTTTATTTAATACATTCCATATATTAATTTATATTTATTAAAGTTAAAGTTTATATTTATATATCCATATATTATCTGATCTATTATTAATTATATTTTTAATTGTATTATCATAATTATGTATTACATTTATTTTTTATAATTACCTCTATTTCTACAATTGTTCGAAATGTTAAAGATATCAGATATAACTATATCTGTATAATTATTTCAATTTTAAAAATTGGTTAGATCTATTTAAATCTTCTTAGTTCAAGTTATTCTAATTATAAATATTCCAATATCTCATTATATGATTTATAATTAATATTTGATGAATTTGTATATCTTACGCATTTTATAATTAATCTTCTAGTAAATCATCTTTGCATATTTTCAATTTGGTCTATGAGACTAAGAAATGTACTAACCTTTTAAAAAGGTGACCACATTATGAATGTATATTCAAAAATGGTCTGCAATAAATTGTATATGTATTTAATAATTCTCTAGGATATTTTATAGTATACTAATACTATTACTATTACTATTATAATGCATTTAAAAATTGAATTTAAATAAAAGTATTCTTTTTTTTTTACAAATATGATCAATATTTTTAATAAATAAAAGACTAATCTCATATATTATTCCTAAATCTATATAAAAAGTTACGTTTATTAATTGAAAATTATTTATAAAATATTTAGATCAAGTAATATCTCATAAAGTCTTAACTGTACATTTTTATAATGACATATTATTAGCTATTTATTAGCCCATTGTGAAATAAATTAAATTATTTTGTAAAAGATATCTTTCACTCTCATATGTGTACGAAAATTATATTTGTTTATCATTGGTAAATAAATCAATATATATTTTTGAATAGAATATACTAGGAAGTTCATTAATATGTAATAAACATAAAATTGGACCTACAATCTACCCTTGTGGTACACCAGATTTATAAATAATAAAATATACAACAATAATATAAATCAGTTGAATATAATAAAATTATTTTTTAGGAATTAACAATACATTATATTTAAATGAATAATAATTTGTATTAGTTCTTAATGGTAGGTACAGGTATATCATTCCATAGATTGGCTTCATCTACACTGAATGATAATTTACCATATCTTGATACCTAATACTTCCTCTTTAGTAATAGCCGAGTAGAAGAGTTTCGTAGATATCTCTTGTAAACTCTGAATTGTAGGAGGTCATTCAAATAACTAGGAAGACGATAGTTTAGTATACTAAGGTATACCTTATAAATTAGTTTTAAATAGCTGAAGGTAGATATCTGATACATATGTAACCATTTAGAATTAACTAAGTGATAATTGACTGATTTATGGTCATATCATTGTTTGTAAAACTCTTATCTATGATCTAATCATACTATCTAAGTATTTATTAGAATTAAAAGTAAGGTCATGATATAAGGATTAACTAATAACAATAATGTATACGTGACAAATCTAATGATTCTAATAACATTTTATAAATTATAAAAAGTAGAATTTCATTATTGATTGTATTTTATGTAATTGATTTATATACATTACCTTCGGAATAGAGAAATGTAGGTTATCTTCGAAAATAAAATCAAGGTTTTTAACATTAGATCAACGAACAATTATGACATAATCTATTATAACATATGGACAAATAATGAATTTCAACATATCTAGAAGTTGAGTTTTATTCATATTTAAATTAAAGCTATTTTGTAAAAACTAATTTTTAACCATATTACTACAGTCAATTATAGCTATATTATCAGATGAATTGGCTATTATTAGAAGATCAGTAGGTGAATATATAAGTGAATATCATCAGCAAATAAATTATATTTTACAGAGGAAAATTAGATATAATATTTGTAAGAGATATCAAGAGAAACTAGCAATGACCATACTACATAAACTTGAGGCATTTCATAATACATTTTACAACTAGATGAATAATTGTTATCAATTTTATAGAGAATATTCTTACAGATAAGTACGATTTAATCCAAGCTATAGGAATACCTACAATATCAATATCTTCAATACGATTAATTAAAATAGAATTATCAATATTATCAAATTCTGCATATATATATATATAATGACATAATATATAGGGATATTTATATATATCCTATATTATAATTATTATCAAGAGTATTAATAAAATAATAAATGTAGTAATATGTTATAGGCTGTCACTTTGTAGCTGCCTATTCGGGTATGACGCTAAGCCACACCCATTATATGTATCTTTAGATGATACATACATTCTGGTCCTGGATATCAACTAGGTTAGTTATACTCATAATAGGCAGTTATTACATGGTGACAGCGGGCTTAATTAAGAACCCTATAACATATATCATATAAATCAGTGTATTTATAACATTTATAATATATTATATATAAATTAACTATATTAAATATTAATATAAATCAGTGAATTATTATTAATATTATATATTATTACATAGTATTGTGTTATTATTATATACTATATAATATAGTATATTTATATATATATATTATACCTTAGATATAGTATACCATATAAAGTGGTAGGAAAAGTAATATATATATATATATAAATATATATATTTAGAGAATAAATTTGAACATATTAAAAGTATAAATATTTAGTATATATATCAGATTTTATAAATCAGTGGATTTATTTATTTCTATAGAAAACCTAGATACTTTATAAATCAGTGAATTTATTTATTTCTATAGAAAACCTAGATATTTTATAAATCAGTGAATTTATTTATTTCTATAAAAAAAAAAAAAAAAAACTAGATATTTTATAAATTAGTGAATTTATTTATTTCTATAGAAACCTAGATATTTTATAAATTAGTGAATTTATTTAATATATAGAACATCTAGATATTTTTTAAATTAGTGATTATATTATATATATATGTAGTTTATATTTAGTTATTACATATTATTACATATTCTATAGTATAATATAATATGATTATATTATATTCCTATATAATTATATACTGAGAATATTATTAAAAATTAATATTATAATTATTATATATTATATTGCGAATTATTATAATTATTATATATCATATTGCGAATTATTATAATTATTATATATTATATTGTGATTATTATTGTTAATTATTGTAAGGAGAGATGTCAGAGTACAGAATACCCGAGAAATTAAATACAGATAATACCAGTGCTATAGAATGGAAGAGATGGATTCAAGCCTTTGAAATATATGAATTTGCAGCAGAGCTGGAAGAAAAGAAGGATAAAGTCAAGGTAGCAATATTCCTAAATATTATAGGTCCAGACGGAGTAGAAATATTTAACTCATTTAAAGAAGAAACCTTTGAAAGAACGGAAAATGAAAAAAAGATAACTATAAAAGGCAAAGAAGATCTAGAATGGATCAAGAATAAGTTTGAAAGTTATTTCACACCAAAGAAAAATACAACATACGAGAGATATGTTTTTTTCAAAAGAGATCAAACCGAAGGAGAATCAATAGAATTATATTATTCGGAACTGAAGAATTTGGCAAAAACATGCGAATTCCAGGATCTGAAAGATTCCCTCATTAAGGACAGATTAATAATAGGAATGACAGATGAAAATCTAAGGCAAAGATTTTTGCAAGAGGCTGCTCAGTATGAGTTAACCGCAGAAAAGATTGTAGAAACAGTTAAAATAAAAGAAACTAGCATATTACAAGTTAAGGCGATTAATCACGATGCTAAGGAAAGTATAGATTACATCAAAGATAAAACGAGAAAATACAAGAAATTCGAAAATAAAAAGAAAACGCACAACATCGAAACGAAAAATAACAAGAAGTGTGGAAGATGTAATTTAGAGCATCCACCAAAACAATGTAGAGCGTACAATCAAAAATGTATGAAATGTAAGAAAATTGGACACTGGGCAATATGTTGTAAAAACCATTGCAGAGAAACGAATGAAATTATAAAGGAAAACATAAAGTTCCTAGGCGAAATAAAGGAAAGTATAAATCAAAAAGAGGAAGATTGGACAAGAAGAGTAGGACTTCAAATAGGAAGTTACCAAGAACAAGTATCTTTAAAAATAGATACAGGTGCTAGCGTTACAGTGATACCGTTTAGCAAATCTTTACCCAAGATGAGACAATCGACAACAATTCTTAAAGGTCCTAATAATACTCATATAGAAGTTATAGGATGTTTTGATGCGATTGTCACCTATAAAGGAAAATCCATGAAAGAAGAGATATTTATACTAGAAAAACAAACCGTAGGGCTATTATCCAGAAGATTATCAGTAGGACTTGGAATAGTAAAACTAATTGATGAAATCGATAATAGACTTTTTGAAGGTTTAGGAAGCTTAGAATATACATATAAGATAGAGATGAACGATAATATTAAACCAACTTCTATATATGTACCAAGAAAACCACCTGATCGATTAATAGAGATTAACTAAGATACGGGAAGAGGGTGGTGGGTATATTATGTATGTGTTGTTCATTATTTAGTTCATTATTATTATTATTATTATTATTATTTTAGTTAAATATAATCATCAAGGTATTTGAATATTATTAATCTTAAGAAGGGAGATGTAGTAATATGTTATAGGCTGTCACTTTGTAGCTGCCTATTCGGGTATGACGCTAAGCCACACCCATTATATGTATCTTTAGATGATACATACATTCTGGTCCTGGATATCAACTAGGTTAGTTATACTCATAATAGGCAGTTATTACAATAAAGAATAAAGATAATAAGTGTTTCAGAACTATGAAATGTCCTATATGCACTTTATCTAGTGTCAAATAATTAATGTATATTTAGATGATTAATTAATTGCTTTCTAATATTTTACTTACAAAAGGTAAGTGAGATATTGGTCTATAGTTAGATAAACACTCAATATCCAATACAGGTTTCTTTAGAATAGATTTAATTATGGCATATTTTAAATTTAAGGTAGAATACTAGAATGGAGAGAAATATGAATAATAATTAAAATATATGAAGTTACTATAAAAAGATATAGGGGAAGATAGTTCAATAGGGAAGATGATTTAGAAGCCAACATAGGCTATAATACTTCAGAGAAAGAAGTAGATGAAAACGAGTAAAAAATAGTCATCACACACAAGTAAAATATCATAAAATAAAGAAATAATTATTTGTATAACCTTAATTTTAGAAATAATATTTGAAACTTTATCATGAAAAAAAAGAAGAATTATAACATAATATTAAATTAGGTAGAGTAGGAAATATAACCGACTCATTTTTAGTTAAGAAGTTTATAAAAGAATATATCTCTCTAGTATTATTTTCAAAGGTACTAAAAATATTATAATAATATTTTTTTAGTAATTTGTTTAGGTGATCTATATAAATACTTATAATTAACAAATGAATAATATGTTTCATTAGAAGATTTAATTTTATATAAGTTTTAATTTTTCTTAAATGTATTTTTATTTTATGCAAATCACTATTAAATGGACAATTATCATGTATTGTAATTAAAAAACTTATAATAAGTAGATATCTTAAATTTAGGTATCTTTGCAGGTACAGCCTACTATGCATCAATCACAAGGTGATATATCTTAGATCTCCCGAATACCTAGAAGACATGATCAATATCCAGACCCTTAGTCGAGCTATACCTGCTATAGCAGGAAATGTCACACGATGATTATTGTGTAACTCTCGACTCTCTCTGCTCACTCTGAATCTGCTTTCTCTGTGATAGCTCCAATATACTGGAATGCTCTACCATATGAAATTAGGTGTTTGAAATATCTGTCACTATTTAAACGTAAACTATCCACGCACCTATTAACATTGTGACATACCCTCAGTTTTCCTTCATTTTTATTGTTTCTCTATTTATTTTATTTTTGTTTCCTTCTCATAACAACTACGTGCTTTTGTAATAAATCATTTTAAAATAATATAATAGGTGAATAGATATATACATTTAGAATAGTACTATTGGAGTAGGGGAGAGTACTCAAATACCAACATCCTAACAATAAATCACCATAACTTTATTATTTCTCAATTAAATATTTCCAAATTTTATTTATAAGTATTAAGTTGGTAAGACATTATTAAGACATATAATAGCTATTTTAAAATTTAATTTAGTTTGTTTAACTCTGAGATAACAGGGATGTCGATATTATGTGCATTGTCCTGAATACCGAAACATTGACACATAATTTTGACACCCTAAATATTTATATATTTAGATATACCATATATTATTTAATATACAATATCCAATCAGATTTAAGTGGGCGTTAATTTTATTTAACACATGCAATTAATATTTATTCTTAATAATTAACAATATAAAGTTAAACAATACATTTATTATACCATATATATATATATATAAACTGTCTGTGTGGCGCAGTGACTAAGGCGTCATACACACAAGCAGTAGGACACGGGTTCTAACCTCGTCCGGACCATTAATTAATTTTATAAAATGGGTCTTAAAATATTTTTTAGAAGTGATCTTATATAATTGTGTATACATAAAAAAATCGGCTATCATTAAAACCATGGATGCCTTAACATGAGAGCGGCTTGAAGGGACATTTGATCCATATATGTTTATAAGTGAAAACGTCATCTAAGTTTCTAGATTAGATGAAAGGACTCCACCAAATAAAATAACAATAAACAAAATAACAATATATATATATAGGTATATGTGTAATAAAGCTGATTGGTTATATAATTAGAAGGGTGTCTATATTACGTGCAATTAGGGTGTCGGTATTATGAAAACGTATGTTACCTAGTTAGTATAACGTTAATAACTTTACAACCCATTATGAAAAATACAAAATATTTTCGGTACATTGTAAAATATAATTATGTCTATAAGATGTATTTTAAATATTTAAAATATCTATATTTTTAAACTTCAAAAATTTCATAAATGTAGAGTTGTAACACAAATTCAGTTTTTGATTATAATTAATATTAAAAAAAAAATTATACTTATATGAATTAGAATTATATTGATTAACATTAACATTTCATACATTAATTATTTTTATTTGGAATTATATTTTAAGAGATCTCTAGGGTGTCGATATTACGTGCATGTCGATATTAGAGCACTATCCCCTAATCAACATTTAGATTATAATTTGAAAGTGAATTAATAATTTTATTAGAACAATTATTGATATTCAATGTTTTAAGGTGTCTGAAATAATAAATGCTCGTTTTATTTTTGCATTAGATAATTTTATCATGGATCTTATCTTATCAATCCATCTGACGATATTATGTCAATTAATGATGATGACGATGACAATGCTGATAATGATAATGAATAGTTTCTGTTATTTGTTTACGTGTAAATATTATTATCATTATTATTATATATCACTCATATTATAATTTATTAATATATTTCATAATAAATAAAATAAATACATTCAATACTTTTGTATCATATACAATATAACTTAAAATATATTATATATAACTATACATACATTACACCTAGCTATATGTATTTGCATTATCAAATTTATTTAACTAATTACTATATATAAATATATGGATATACAAATTGGATAACATAAAATATTATTGTGTGCATTTTCCTACATGTAAATAAGTCTATATAGAATTGTGTGTGTGTGTGTGTGTAATTATGTAACATCTATATATAAACTAGCAAAGTCATTTGTCTCATTTTAATCCCTTGATGACCTAGATTAATATACACTATTATTCAATATAGTACACATGTTCAATATTGTTATGATGCTATAATACATTCGTATATATTTAGTAAATAGTGTTTATATGATATAACTAGTAGTACCTATAAATAAATAACTAATAATGTAACTTAGGGTGTAATTTGTAATTTGGGTGTAAATGTAAATGTAAATGTATATTTATATATATTACCTATGTAAAGTATAATATAAAATGACGTTTCTTCAAATGCCTCTTCTTAACCCATGATTCCTGTGATATCCACATACCTGCCTACCACCTTCATTGATTACTAGATATAACCTACACCTATATTATAGCCAGCATACACGGTGGTGCCTTCCACGTGGCTACAACTATAGCTATTAACTATATAACATTGGATAATATAATATATAATTGATGATATAAATAAGTATATATATAAATTCGCATATATGGATGTAGGTATTTGTGTGTATATGTGTATATATTTATATAAATAATAAATATGCATGTGTGCATGTAGGATATATGTAT
This sequence comes from Osedax fenrisi, assembly GCA_964019155.1. Lineage (NCBI taxonomy): Eukaryota > Metazoa > Annelida > Polychaeta > Sabellida > Siboglinidae > Osedax > Osedax fenrisi. The sequence continues at coordinate 82,887,848 of OZ025240.1, read as the reverse complement.
ATAAATATAGTTAAATAAATAATACATATGTATGTATTTGTATGCACGGTATATAAACGAATCGGATTTAATTTGTATACGCAGTATATTTTATGCATATAGGTGTTAAACGTTCAGAATATATTAGCATGTGCAGTAGAGCGTGACGATATAAGACCGCCCACATTGAACTCTCGAAATATTCAGCTGTCAATTACCTCCTATACACCTCCCACATGAGTGTTCATTTATAAAGTGTGCCGCCCTTCATGCATAGCCTTTTAATCGGAATATAATAGTAACATTATTAGTAAATAATGTTGATTTAATTGGTATACCATATTGTTTTATATATCTATTGTATTATATATACTGTCTGTCATACATCCATGTTATAGAGTATGCACTAATATATATTCTGTCATGCATCCATATTTTAGCATTGACACAAACTATAGATCACTTAATGTAAATACTTCCTTATGATTAACTTAATAAACAAATATTATATTTAATATATATATATATCAGGATATCCTCAACTTAAAGTTAATGCATATCCCTATTGATATAACATGGTGACAGCGGCGAAAACGTATTGTAACTAAACTAACATTTATATTCAGTTATATTCAATAATATATCGAATTTATTGAAAATTTATTTTAAAAAAAATTTGTTTTGAAATTTGTTTTTTTTGCATAAGTGTTATTGATATTGTATTACTATAAATTGAATGAAATTAGAGTGCCGGAGGTACTAGTAGTATCCAAGCAACGTGGTGCAGAAGAATGGAATATATGGTTAGAAGAGTACGAAATATACGAATGCGCGAAGGAACTCGATTTGAAACTATAAAAAGTTGAAATTGGGATTTTTTTGAACATCATAGGAAGTGAAGGAGTCACAAATTTTAAAGAAGAAGAAATAACAATAAAAATAGAGGGAATTGATAAAAAGGTACCAGGAAAAACCAGATTTATATGGATCAAGGATGAGTTTAACAGTTATTTTATTCCAAAAATAAATGTAACGTACGAAAGATATCTATTTTTTAAGAGATCACAGGAAAGTGACGAAAATATACATGCGTACAACACAGAGTTAAGAAGACTATCAAATAATTGTGAATTTAAAGAATTACATGAATTAACACCATAAAGAGTGATTAAGTTCGCAAAAGCTAAGGAAATATTAAGTAGTCAGAACATAGAAATTAGAGAAAACATAGACTATGTGAATAACGAAAAATATAAGAAGCCACAGAACGATAAATATGAAAGAAAAAAAAGTTACGAAAGAAAGAAAATTATATGTACAAAGTGTGATCGTATCCGTGAAAGAAAGAAATGCAAAGCATATGGAACCAAATGTGCCATCTGTAAAAAGACAGGACATTGGGCTGTGTGTTGCAAGTCGAAAAACATTGAGGAAGTCAGAATTGGTAATAATAAAAAATGAAAATCACCTACAAATATAGTATTATATATATTCGAATTAATAACAAGATCTGAAAATTCATTAAAAAAAGATATAAAATCATTATTAGGTGAACGATATATAACAATAATTTAAAAATAATATTATTGGAAGATATCATAACATAATTTGTTATAAGCTTAATTTTAGAAATAATATTTGAAATTTATCATGAAAAAAAAATCAAAGTATTTGTTTTTTTAAATCCGGTAATAAGTTTAGATGTAATCGCATGATAAAAATATTCCATTTTTCAAAGTAATCATCACTAATGTAATTTTTGAAGAATAAAAATGAAAGTTTAGATGATTTCAACGTGAATCTAGTTGACCAAAAGTTATCCTTTGCATATATATTTGACAAATATATTATGGCTCTTTTATTTTTGAGAAAACTAAAAATAGATTTAAAATAAAGAGAATAATTAATCGAATTCGGTATATTTTCAATCACAGCAATGATATTAGTATAAATCTTAGAATAAATTATTTAAGTTTTGTGAAGAATTAAGTGGACTAGAATTATTTGACAAATTGAGTAAAAAAAGCAAATTAAAAAATGTATTTTGTTATTGTTTAACAATATAAGAAAATTATTAATTTCAAGTATCACATTTATTTTTTATTTCTTTAAGTTTTTTAGATAAAGAATGATTACCTAAATAATCATAATGTTATATAAGTTATATAACTTTTTTATTAGTATCGCACATATATCGATATATAATTGCACCCCTAATTTATTATTTATTAAATTTATTAATGGAAAAATTACATACAATAATAATATTAAATACAATTTCTTATTTATAATTATATAATATATATATATATATATATATATATATATATATATTTAAAAATGTAATATACTTTAAAGCATACTTATTGAACTAAATAACATTATATCATTCTTGAAATAATAAATAAGAAATAATGCCGTTTACATAATCTTATTTACTAATTATTCAAATCATTTCTTCAATAAGTAATATATTATCATATTTAATTAATCTATGTATACAACAGGGTATATTTCCTAATTGTCTAAAAACTGCTAAATTCGTAACTAAATATAAATCTGGTAATATTGATGATCCTTCTAATTATAGACCAATTTCTCTATTATCATCTTTCTCAAAAATGTTAGAAAAAGTCTTAAAATCTAGATATATAGATTTTATGGAAAAAAATAAAATAATTAATAAATCACAATTTGGTTTTAAAAAAGGAGTTTCAACTTCCGACGCATTGACTGACCTAACCGGAACCATAGCTTCAAATAAAATGAAATATTGTGCAGCTATATCTATAGATCTAAAGAAAGCATTCGACTCCATCAGTCATGATCTATTAATAATTAAGTTAGAGAAGTATGGTTTCAGAGGAGTTGCTTTAACATTATTAATATCTTTTCTTAATAATAGAAATCAATTTGTAATATTCAATAAGTCTAAATCACAAATAAAGAATATTAAGTTTGGTGTCCCTCAAGGATCTGTCATCGGTCCCCTATTATTTTTAATATTTATAAATGACATAGTCAAAAACAAGGCCATTTTGTTTTATTCGCTGATGACACTTCTATTATATTCCGTGAAAATAATATTGATTCTATGGAAAATTCCATGAATAAAACTTTAAAAAATCTTGATATATGGCTATCATTAAATAATTTGATAATTAATTTAAGCAAAACTAACTATTTAATATTTAATAATAATAAAGCAAAATTATCTAATATATTAAATAATATTGTCATTATTCAAAAAAACTCAATAAAACTCCTTGGTGTAATTATTGATTCGAACATATATTGGAAACTACATACTAATATGGTTAAATCTAAACTTTATTATGGATTATCAATTCTAAGAAAACTAAATAATATTTTACTCATCAATATTTTAAAGCTAATATATTATTCTGTATTTCATTGCCATCTTATTTATTGTACACATATATGGGGGAATAATTATGATGCAACATCAAAACAAATAAGTATAGCTCAAAATAAAGCTATAAGAATATTATATCGTCAAAAAAATAGAACTAATGTTGATTATATTTACAAAGAACAACACATTTTAACTTTTAAAGAAATAATATTCTATAACGCCTGTACAATTATGTTTAGGATTAAAAATTATCAAATTTCAATAACAATTATAAATTTATTTAAATTACAAGACTCTACTTATAATATGCGTGTTAATAACACATTTAAAATACCTTTAGTTAATACCAATGCAAAAAAGTTTAATATAACTTATTATGGACCCATTTGCTGGAATAATCTACCGATACATATAAAATCAATAATAAAAGAATACAATAGTCAAACCACACTTAACCAATTTTGTTCACAAATTAAATATTTAATATCATGTAATCTTTAATCTATATTAAAAATTCATATCTTAAGATATAACATTTTATAATATTTTTTAATATATGTACATAAGTATTATTATTATTTATATTATTATTTATATTATTATTTATATTATTATTTATATTATTATTTATATTATTATTATTATTATTATTATTATTATTATTATTATTATTATTATTATTATTATTATTATTATTATTATTATTATTATTATTATTATTATTATTATTATTATTATTATTATTATTATTATTATTATTATTATTATTATTATTATTATTATTATTATTATTATTATTATTATTATTATTATTATTATTATTATTATTATTATTATTATTATTATTATTATTATTATTATTATTATTATTATTATTATTATTATTATTATTATTATTATTATTATTATTATTATTATTATTATTATTATTATTATTATTATTATTATTATTATTATTATTATTATTATTATTATTATTATTATTATTATTATTATTATTATTATTATTATTATTATTATTATTAGTATTATTAGTATTATTATTATTATTATTATTATTATTATTATTATTATTATTATTATTATTATTATTATTATTATTATTATTATTATTATTATTATTATTATTATTATTATTATTATTATTATTATTATTATTGAATTGAATTGAATTGAATGAATATTTATTATGAATTTTTCAAGTTCGATTTAGTAATAATTAACAATATGTAGTGATAAATTCACAAAACGACAACAAAACGTAGATAGTACACATATAAAAATAACAATAGTAAATTAGAAACGTATCACATGTGCCGGTGATAAAAACAATTAATAATTAAAATTAATAATTTATAAAATTATATATATATACATAATAAAATACATGTATAAATAAATATTAAGTTATATTTTTTTTAATATGATTTTTAAAGGTATATAAACTATTTGCTAATACAATATATTCATCAAGACCATTCCAAATTTTAGCTATTCGATTATTTAGTAGATTTTGTGTTACATTTAGTTTACATGTATTCATACTAATTTGAAGAGAATGGCCTCTGGTATTGTAGTTGGTCTTTTTTATATTAATAATAGATGATGTATTCATAGATACCAATCCGTTAAATAGCTTATATACCATAACAAGATCAAATCTAGTTCTTCTGATTTCTAGATAATCTAGATTTAGGTATATTAATCTTTCATTATAAGGTTTATAAGGTAAACCGCATCTCTCGATTAATCTTCTCGTAAAGAATTTTTGGACCTTCTCTAGTTTTATCTTCAGTCCTTTGAATGTCCTGGCATCTAATCCCGGATTCCAGACTGTCGACGCATATTCAAGGTGGGGTCTAGCATATGATATATATGCTTTTCTAATAGCTGGCATATTATTAGTAATGAAACAGCGAAATATACGATTGATAACACAATATGCACTTGTACAGCACACACCAATATGTTCAGAGAAATGTAATGATGGATCAAATTTGATACCAAGATCACGATACGATCTACAGTTTACTATTGAAACATTATTTATAGTATACAATTGTTTATTAGTATTACCTAATGTAAGAGCAGCTGATTTTTTTGCAGCGTTTTCTAATTGCCAAGAATTAGACCATTCATAAAATTTATCAATATTATGTTGTAATTTATATCTATGATCTATGTCATTAGATATAAAACTCAATTTAGTATCATCCGCTATTATTATTATTATTATTATTATTATTATTATTATTATTATTATTATTATTATTATTATTATTATTATTATTATTATTATTATTATTATTATTATTATATTATTATTATTATTATTATTATTATTATTATTATTATTATTATTATTATTATTATTATTATTATTATTATTATTATTATTATTATTATTATTATTATTATTATTATTATTATTATTATTATTATTATTATTATTATTATTATTATTATTATTATTATTATTATTATTATTATTATTATTATTATTATTATTATTATTATTATTATTATTATTATTATTATTATTATTATTATTATTATTATTATTATTATTATTATTATTATTATTATTATTATTATTATTATTATTATTTATTATTATTATTATTATTATTATTAATATGTATATTCGATATAAATATCTTATATTACACCATTTTTATTATTATATTTTCTTATTTCATAATTATTATTATATATTAAATATTTGATTTTGTTGTTATAAGGATATTCTTAATATAAGCTACGTATAGCTTATGAATATCCTTCTGTATATTAATTAAATATTCAGTAAATAAATATTCATTCATTACAGTAATGTCGATTTTAAATGTAACGATAAATATTTAAATACATATATATGCATAACATATAATATAATGGATATCATAATTAATGAATATATAAAAGAGACCTAATTAATAAATTTAATTTCATAAATATAGAAACTTGGCCGTTTTTTGATACATTTCAAAAATTAAATGACGATCTAATGTGGAGAAAAAAACTCAAGAATAACTACCAAAATAACTATATACACTATTATTGTCAACCAAGATGGACGTATGCCAATACATCGAATCAATCTATTACTATAAGTCGCTACATTAATCTTTTAAAAATGAATACATATATTTTGAATGGTATGTTATATTATATATATATATATATATATATATATATTCACATATTACATTTATAAATTATAATACATTTATACATATATATATATATATATATATATATATATATGTATAAGTATCGATATAGCGATATAGTCATATATCGTTAATAATACTAGTAATAAATATACCTAAAGAGGATATCAAACTACAAGTATTTACAGACATAATTAGTTGAAAGCAGTTTTCTAGCAAGTTACATTGGAATATGCCCTTAATTTTAGGAAACGTTCCGGCGTCTTGTTAGCCATATAAAAATAGAAATTGTTCCATTTTCGGAAAATAGTGTTCAGCAATACCTGAAAACAAATATATTATTATTTATCTAATGATGATTGTCGTCTTTTTAATTTCAAATTGTAATACACTTTATAATAAAATATAATATAAATTTAATATAATATTATTAGGATACCCTATTCATACAATAAATGAAATGCATAATTCCAATCAAAATAATTTATAATTATAAATTTGTTGAAATAACTAAAATATATTATATAATTTAATAAACTTTCCAATTATTCTAATTTTATTATACTAGAATCGATGTAGAAAATCTCGTTATCATTGTTGTATATGCATTGATGCCTCATATCGTGACTTATATATAAGTTACTTATATATATATATATATATATATATATATATATATATATGCTATAGCATACATTTTTTAAACTGCTACTATAGCTATAAATAGTTAAGCCTATAGTCTTAACTATTTGGAAATATTTCGAATTTGGTTATAAACTCATAACCAGTAACAAATTACAACTTATAAAAATAGTCAGGGATTTACAATTTTGGGATTTACTTAATCTTGATTATTTCAATAGAAATAAAACGTATATTAATGTTCAATTAACAAAATTATAAAATTTGTTTCTTTATTGATTAGAAATACCATCTGTCGCCGGCAGACGGCTTGTAGTGAAAACTATGTCGTCAGAATTATGGATACAGATAATATTTACGAAAATGTATTTAGGAAAGATTAGTTGGGATATGGCCTTATTAGGTATTAACATGTTACATACAACGTGTACTGTAAAAATATTAATATAACTAATTTACAATTATTATATAATTATTATTATTAAATTGGAAAAAATAATCCCGGTTAATATATATATATATATATATTATTTCATTACCCTATATTATATTAAAGTATTCTAACACATTAAATACCTCTCAGGATATAATTATATTAAAACTACATCAAGTTAGTTTTTAATATAGTTCAAAAATATTATATATATATATACAAATATTCGCTATTTTTATTTTATATTATTTTCAGTTAATTATTGAACGAGTTGAACGGGTATACTACAACATCTACTACTACTACTACTACTACTACTACTACTACTACTACTACTACTACTACTACTACTACTACTACTACTACTACTACTACTACTACTACTACTACTACTACTACTACTACTACTACTACTACTACTACTACTACTACTACTACTACTACTACTACTACTACTACTACTACTACTACTACTACTACTACTACTACTACTACTACTACTATCAATCAATCAATCAAAACGATTTATTTAAACACTGCAAATAACACACCAGGCGTTCTCAAGAGTGTAACAAAGCAAACAAACAAAAATAACATAATTGAATATAAACAAAATAATAATAGGTATTATTATAAACTGTACATTGCAAAATGCAATATTGGTTATTGATATATAAAAAAAAAACCATATGATATAATGTCATATGGAAAATAAAACATATCAATAACATACATAACATAAATAACGTAAAAATAATAAATTAAGACTTTTCAATATTGAATAAATAACGTTTTAAATTAAATTTAAAGGTATCGTGATTAGGAATCATTCTTATTTGCAAGGGAAGAGAATTCCATAGTGGCGGCGCATAGTATTGAAAGGCTCTCTTGGAAGTTACTGTTTTCACTGATTTCTTGACTTGTAAGCAGTATACATCATTAGATGATCGAAGTTCACGACAGATAGGCACTTTAACTGATAGGCAAGTTCTAATATATGAAGGACCTGCAGTGAGTGATTTGTGAATTATACATAGAATTCTATATTTGCTTCTATTAATATTGTTGAGAATATTAAGATTATGTTGACGCAATGTAACACTCGAGTGATCAAATAAAGGTTGTTGATAGATTAATCGTACTGCCGAATGATCAATTCTAAAGATACATTTATTCAATTTTTTGGATAGACCTAAATATATCGAATTACAATAATTAGTCGACGAAAATACCATTGCTTTAATTAGCATCGTAGTGAGGTCTTTGCTAATGAACTTTCTTATATAGCGTATATTATATAAATGAAAATTTGCTTTCCTGCAAACAGTTGACATATGATCATCAAAATTCAATTAATTATCAATAGTAATACCAAGATATTTAATTTTTAGTGATGGAATAATTCTAATATTATCAATAAATACATCAGTGAAGTTATTAAAGTTATGCGGTAAGTTCAGTAATTCAGTTTTGGAAGTATTAAGTAGAAGTTTGTTCATAAGTAGCCATTTATTCACTTGATTGGCACATTCAACTAGCTCATTATTCATGACCAATCTACTATTAACAGAATAAATAAGAATATCATCAGCATAGAGATGAAATCTTAATGTTTTAAATGATTTGATGATATTAGTTATTGGGTTCAGATATATAGAGAATAGTAGTGGACCTAAGACGGATCCTTGCGGAACCCCGTACTTAAATGATTGAGATTTAGAATAGGAGTTATTGATCTTAACAGAAAAAGTTCTATTAGTGACAAATCCAATTAAGAAATCATGAGCAGTTGAAGATATACCAATGTCTAAAAGTCTATCTGAAAGGATATCAAAAGATAGCGTATCAAAGGCAGATGACAGATCTAGAAGTAGAATCTGAATTTTCTTATTTCTATCTAAAGATGTATATATATCATTTAGTATAAGAGTTATCGCAGTTTCTGTACTGTGGTTCTTTCTAAAAGCACGTTGTAAGTTACAGGATAAGTTATTAAAATCAATAAAAGTAGTTATCTGTTTAAAAACAATTTTTTCGAGAATTTTAGAGATTAAGGGTAGTTGAGCAATAGGGCGAAAGTTCGAGAGTTCATTTATATTAAGACTATTTTTCTTTAAAATAGGAGTAATAATAGAATGTTTTAAAATAGAAGGAATAACACCTGTAATAAGGGATTGATTAATGATTGAAGAAAAAAGTGGAGTGAGTGTGTTAGCTAAAGATTTCATCACAGTAAGAGGCAGAGAATCAGAGGGAGAAGCAGAAGAAGCCGTAACTAAAAGATTATAGATGTCAACATTAGAAGGGAGCGTAAAATGAGTAAGAGTAGGATTTTGATTTAAATGAGTATTTTGAGAATTTTCAAAGGAATTATTCAAATAATTGTATTGATTTATAGAAGGGGATAACAATTTTATTTTAATGACTGAGTAAATAATATCAATTTTAGAAATGAAAAAATCACTAAAATTATTACATAAGATATCATCAGAAATATTAGGATAAGATTTGTGATGAGATTTACCTAGAAGAGAATTAGTGAAAGCATAAAGCTTGCCCATATTATTACCACACTTTAAAATTTTATTTTTATAAAATTCTTTTTTAGTAGAAGTTATACTCCTTTTAAAAGATAATTTTAACTTTTTTAAATTTATCATGTTAAAAGATGTTGAGTTTTTATTGAACATTCTTTCAGCTTTTCTCATTTGGCGTTTGATATATAAATTATCATTCGAGAACCATTCATTAGTACGATCACTAACTACTTTATTTTTAGAAGGAGCATATTTATTCAGTAGAAAAGTAAGAATTTGATCTAAAAAAGATATAGATATATTGTTGAAATAGGAGCTAGTATGATACTTGATATCAGTACTACAAGATTCATAATCAATATTGCGAATATTTCTGTAGCTAATCGTTCGATTTGAATTGCAGTTAATATTAACGTTCAGAATGAATGAAACAGCATAATGATCAGAAATAAGAAATTTAATTGGAAGAATTGTTAAATAATTTAGATGAAAACTAGAACTGATAATTAAATCAAGAATATTATTAGATATATGTGTCCTTTCAGATACATGTTGAGTTAAAGATAAAGATTGTAAAATATTATTAAAAGAGAGAGCAGCAGTATTATCAGATCCAATATGAAAATTGAAATATCCTAAAATAACGGTATTAGTGAGAGAGATGTGGGAAACAAGTTCAAAAAAACAATCAATGAAAGAAGAATAAGCATTACTTGGAGGTCTATAAATTACAATTAATTTAAAATTATTGCAAAAATTTAATTTAAAGTTTGAAATTAAACATTCACTATTAGGTAAGTCAAATAATCTTGAATTGACAAGTTCAATACTTTTTTTATACAGTATACCTACTCCACCACCCGTACGACCACACACACGATTAGCTTGAATAAAATTATAATCTGTTGATTTTAATGAAGAAATGACTGCACAGTCGTTTTCATTAAACCATGTTTCCGTTAATACTATGATGTCATGATTAAATTCATTAATAAAATCAAGAATGAAAATCAAATTTGCCTTAACGGAACGAGCATTTATTAATGAAATTGTAGGGTGGTAGGACTTAGTAGACACATTTAGTCAAGCTGATTGTGGACCAGAAGATTTATTTTTGATATCACTTATATAACTATTAAATGATATTTTCCATTCATTAAATGTATTATCACATGGTATATAAGGATTACCACTCCAGTCAATTACATCAGAACCATCACTATTTATTATATTTCTTAATTCATATTAATTATTTCTTCGGTTTAAAACACATTGATAACCTTGAATTAATTTGCTTTTTAAAGCATGGTAAGAAATATGTTTGAATTGTTTAACTTCAGGTGTTAACAAAGGGTGAACGAATAAATTTTTGAAATCAGAATTTCGCAATAGATTAGTAGAAGATAATATTAGATCTCTAGAAAAGGTAGAATTAAGAGTAATAATGGCAGAACTAAAATGAAATTTAGCATTAGTAATTATACTAATATCTAATTTAAATAATTGAAAAATTGATTGAAGATTATTCATATTATTATTTAGATGAGGTATATTATCAATAACTACTATATTAGAATTATTATTAGAAGCTTGATTATAATTAATATTTGTTTCTAATGAAGATTTTAGTTGAGTAGATAAATTAGAAATAGATTTCAGTGAGTCAGCATATGATAATTTCATATTATTATTATTGGAGTCATGAGTGGTAGTTTCAATTAGTTTTTTAATATTATCTAATTTATCATTAATACTAGTTAATTGTGGTAATATTAATGAATCATTTGATGCATTTTTATTGATAGGTACCGCTGATATGCAATTAGGGCATTTAAATAAAAAATTAACACTATTAAATATAGATTTAGCATAATTCGGAGGTGCCTTGGTTTTATTATTATGAGCTACCTGTACATCAATAATTTTAGCGTCATAGAGACATAATATATGAATAATATTATTACAAAAAGTACATGTAATTGTATCTAATGAAGCAATTTTATTGCAGTGAAAACAATTACTAAGCATGATCAATGCCAACCATATACAAGTTAGCGCTAAATCAGATATAGTAATATAGACACTAAGCTGTGAAGAAGACAATCAGTTTCTCAGATCCATATATCCAGATATATAATCGATGCTTAGGTAATGCAATACACACGAAAGTTATACGGCACTATACAGAACGATAGGCTGGTCGAATTACAATAGGCTGGTCGAATGACAATAGGCTGGTCGAAATTATAAAAAATAGAAATTATGAAAGCAAAAACACGTCTGTTCACTCCGAACGATAGAGACAGAATGACTACTACTACTACTACTACTACTACTACTACTACTACTACTACTACTACTACTACTACTACTACTACTACTACTACTACTACTACTACTACTACTACTACTACTACTACTACTACTACTACTACTACTACTACTACTACTACTACTACTACTACTACTACTACTACTACTACTACTACTACTACTACTACTACTACTACTACTACTACTACTACTACTACTACTACTACTACTACTACTACTACTACTAGGTCGAAATTATAAACAATAGAAATTATGAAAGCAAAAACACGTCTGTTCACTCCGAACGATAGAGACAGAATGACTACTACTACTACTACTACTACTACTACTACTACTACTACTACTACTACTACTACTACTACTACTACTACTACTACTACTACTACTACTACTACTACTACTACTACTACTACTACTACTACTACTACTACTACTACTACTACTACTACTACTACTACTACTACTACTACTACTACTACTACTACTACTACTACTACTACTACTACTACTACTACTACTACTACTACTACTACTACTACTACTACTACTACTACTACTACTACTACTACTACTACTACTACTACTACTACTACTACTACTACTACTACTACTACTACTACTACTACTACTACTACTACTACTACTACTACTACTACTACTACTACTACTACTACTACTACTACTACTACTACTACTACTACTACTACTACTACTACTACTACTACTACTACTACTACTACTACTACTACTACTACTACTACTACTACTACTACTACTACTACTACTACTACTACTACTACTACTACTACTACTACTACTACTACTACTACTACTACTACTACTACTACTACTACTACTACTACTACTACTACTACTACTACTACTACTACTACTACTACTACTACTACTACTACTACTACTACTACTACTACTACTACTACTACTACTACTACTACTACTACTACTACTACTACTACTACTACTACTACTACTACTACTACTACTACTACTACTACTACTACTACTACTACTACTACTACTACTACTACTACTACTACTACTACTACTACTACTACTACTACTACTACTACTACTACTACTACTACTACTACTACTACTACTACTACTACTACTACTACTACTACTACTACTACTACTACTACTACTACTACTACTACTACTACTACTACTACTACTACTACTACTACTACTACTACTACTACTACTACTACTACTACTACTACTACTACTACTACTACTACTACTACTACTACTACTACTACTACTACTACTACTACTACTACTACTACTACTACTACTACTACTACTACTACTACTACTACTACTACTACTACTACTACTACTACTACTACTACTACTACTACTACTACTACTACTACTACTACTACTACTACTACTACTACTACTACTACTACTACTACTACTACTACTACTACTACTACTACTACTACTACTACTACTACTACTACTACTACTACTACTACTACTACTACTACTACTACTACTACTACTACTACTACTACTACTACTACTACTACTACTACTACTACTACTACTACTACTACTACTACTACTACTACTACTACTACTACTACTACTACTACTACTACTACTATCAATCAATCAATCAAAACGATTTATTTAAACACTGCAAATAACACACCAGGCGTTCTCAAGAGTGTAACAAAGCAAACAAACAAAAATAACATAATTGAATATAAACAAAATAATAATAGGTATTATTATAAACTGTGCAATATTGGTTATTGATATATAAAAAAAAAACCATATGATATAATGTCATATGGAAAATAAAACATATCAATAACATACATAACATAAATAACGTAAAAATAATAAATTAAGACTTTTCAATATTGAATAAATAACGTTTTAAATTAAATTTAAAGGTATCGTGATTAGGAAGCATTCTTATTTTCAAGGGAAAAGAATTCCATAGTGGCGGCGCATAGTATTGAAAGGCTCTCTTGGAAGTTACGGTTTTCACTGATTTCTTGACTTGTAAGCAGTATACATCATTAGATGATCGAAGTTCACGACAGATAGGCACTTTAACTGATAGGCAAGTTCTAATATATGAAGGACCTGCAGTGAGTGATTTATGAATTATACATAGAATTCTATATTTGCTTCTATTAATATTGTTGAGAATATTAAGATTATGTTGACGCAATGTAACACTCGAGTGATCAAATAAAGGTTGTTGATAGATTAATCGTACTGCCGAATGATCAATTCTAAAGATACATTTATTCAATTTTTTGGATAGACCTAAATATATCGAATTACAATAATTAGTCGACTACTACTACTACTACTACTACTACTACTACTACTACTACTACTACTACTACTACTACTACTACTACTACTACTACTACTACTACTACTACTACTACTACTACTACTACTACTACTACTACTACTACTACTACTACTACTACTACTACTACTACTACTACTACTACTACTACTACTACTACTACTACTACTACTACTACTACTACTACTACTACTACTACTACTACTACTACTACTACTACTACTACTACTACTACTACTACTACTACTACTACTACTACTACTACTACTACTACTACTACTACTACTACTACTACTACTACTACTACTACTACTACTACTACTACTACTACTACTACTACTACTACTACTACTACTACTACTACTACTACTACTCCTACTCCTACTCCTACTACTACTACTACTACTACTACTACTACTACTACTACTACTACTACTACTACTACTACTACTACTACTACTACTACTACTACTACTACTACTACTACTACTACTACTACTACTACTACTACTACTACTACTACTACTACTACTACTACTACTACTACTACTACTACTACTACTACTACTACTACTACTACTACTACTACTACTACTACTACTACTACTACTACTACTACTACTACTACTACTACTACTACTACTACTACTACTACTACTACTACTACTACTACTACTATTACTACTACTACTATTACTACTACTACTACTACTACTACTACTACTACTACTACTACTACTACTACTACTACTACTACTACTACTACTACTACTACTACTACTACTACTACTACTACTACTACTACTACTACTACTACTACTACTACTACTACTACTACTACTACTACTACTACTACTACTACTACTACTACTACTACTACTACTACTACTACTACTACTACTACTACTACTACTACTACTACTACTACTACTACTACTACTACTACTACTACTACTACTACTACTACTACTACTACTACTACTACTACTACTACTACTACTACTACTACTACTACTACTACTACTACTACTACTACTACTACTACTACTACTACTACTACTACTACTACTACTACTACTACTACTACTACTACTACTACTACTACTACTACTACTACTACTACTACTACTACTACTACTACTACTACTACTACTACTACTACTACTACTACTACTACTACTACTACTACTACTACTACTACTACTACTACTACTACTACTACTACTACTACTACTACTACTACTACTACTACTACTACTACTACTACTACTACTATTACTACTACTACTACTACTACTACTACTACTACTACTACTACTACTACTACTACTACTACTACTACTACTACTACTACTACTACTACTACTACTACTACTACTACTACTACTACTACTACTACTACTACTACTACTACTACTACTACTACTACTACTACTACTACTACTACTACTACTACTACTACTACTACTACTACTACTACTACTACTACTACTACTACTACTACTACTACTACTACTACTACTACTACTACTACTACTACTACTACTACTACTACTACTACTACTACTACTACTACTACTACTACTACTACTACTACTATTACTACTACTACTACTACTACTACTACTACTACTACTACTACTACTACTACTACTACTACTACTACTACTACTACTACTACTAGAAACTGGGACATTTATAATTAAAATATTTAATTTTCAATTAAAAACAACTAAAATACACAATAAAAAAAAGAAAAATTTAAATTTTTCTCAGAATTATTTACCAAATCTAAAAACATAAATGGAAACTTTTAAATACATAAACCCATAATATAATTTGTTTAGATAATATCAACAATGTTATTAATATAAATAAGTATGCTATAGAGTATACTAATGTAGGGAATGAATTTAATATTTATTTTGCCAGTATGGGTCAACATATTAATAACAGTATTGAGAACTTGTATATTGAAAACAATTTAATAAATAGTAATATAAGTTCAATATATATATATTAATGAGACTTCATAACTAGAAATCATTAATATCATAATAAAATAGACTCTAAATGCTCAAAAAATAATGATGGCATTGATTTTAAATTAATAAAATTGGTCATATACCCTCTATTAAAAACATTACTCCATATATTTAATTTAATTTTAAATAAATCCATATACATCGAATATGAAAAAATCAGTAAATATACCTATTCACAAGAATAACAATACAAATAATATAGGAAACCTCAGACCTATAAGTATAATACCGCAATTCTCAAATTATTGAAAAAATATTTAAAAGAGAATAGATAATTTTATAGAAAACATAACATGTATACAATATTAACATATTAACAAATAATATAACAATTCCACTGATAAGCTTGATAAAATAGCTGCAGTATTTATTGACATTTAAAAGGCTTTTGATACAATTGACCATCAATTACTATTCATTAAATTATATAAATACGTAATAAAGAGCATACCCTTAATTTAATTAAATTGTATTAATATAGCAGATCATTTGATCATCTAATTATAGTATTTAAAAGAGGAATCAGTTTCACATTGTGATATCAGATAGGATAGTTTTTTCCAATCCGAAGATATTCTATTACCAAAGTTGTTGAATAGTGGTTTGGTCATTGATTTCATTCTCCATATATTTATTGATGGGCCCCTGCTAAATAATACGTATGTATTAATGATGTCCGACACCGACACATCAACGAATGATGTGATTGATGATTTTATAAGCCAGAGCAAGTTCGGCAATAGTTCTGCATTGAGAGAATGGTTTGTTAGTAACATTTCTTTGCACTTTTTCAAGTAAGTCATTATACCAAATATAGTTAGAATGAGGATTCCATACAGAAGAACCATACTCAAGAATTGGTCGTATATAGGTTAGTATGCACATAATAAAGTAGGGTATTGGATTGTTCATAGAGACGTAAATATCATATTAGATATTCTATTTGCTTTAAAACATATCTTATATAGGTATAAGATATGTACCTATATAGATATAGTACCTATATGAGTATAAAATGTTAGATAATATGTGAATATTATACCAAGATCTCTATAATAGGTATAATATTTTAATAAATTATCATTAAGATAATAATTAGATTTGTTGATACATTTACCAATACGCATAACTTTACATTTGGAGGTTGCTAGTTCAAGTTACCAAGTTGACATCCATTTGTCAATATTGGTAAGTGTTAGTTGAAGATGTATATCATCAGATGACTGTAGCATATATCCAATGTTTGCATCATCAGCAAAAAGTTATATGAAGGTTTCTCCACACAGTCCGGTAGGTCATTAATGTATATTAGAAATATAATTGGTCCTAATACAAAACCTTTCGGGACACCTGAAATTACTTTTTGGGGTTTAGACATATTATTATTAATTTTAACGATTTGATTTCTATTAAATTTGTAACATTTAATCCAGTTTAGAACATCTCCTTGTATACCAATATTAAATAGTTCATGGAATAATAATTTATATAATAATTTATGCGACACCTTGTCAAATGCCTTAGCCATATCAATATAGATAATATCCGAATATTTATAGTTAAATTTGGCTTTAAATATGGCTCGATAAAATTGTAATAACTGAAGATAAGTTGATTTACCCGAAATAAAACCATATTGATCATCATTAATTAGATTATTATCTCGAAGGAAGTAAATTAAATAGTTAGATATAATTTGTTTAAAGAGTATAAAAGAACTCGGTAATATATACTAATTGGTCTATGATTTTCAGCTAGTGTTGGGTCACCTTTCTTATATATAGGTGTAATGTTGAAATTTTTCCATAAATCTGGGCAATAGCCTTCCTTAAGGAAACAACTATACATTATAGATACAGGTTCATATAACTCAAATGAGAAAATTTGTAATACCCCTTTCGGTAGACCATCTGAAGAATTATTAAACTTGTTAGGTAACAAAATTTTTTAATAGTTTCAGGTGATAAAGGAAATTATCGAATGTGTTATTACAAATTATTAAGGGTACATGTGATGTATTATTAAGGGTATATAAGGTACATGTGATGTATTATTAAGGGTATATAAGGTACATGTGATGTATTATTAAGGGTATATAAGGTACATGTGATGTATTATTAAGGGTATATAAGGTACATGTGATGTATTATTAAGAGTATATAAGGTACATGTGATGTATTATTATTAAATACAGAATTAAACTCCAAGGATAAACATTCCATAATATCAGAGTAATTTGTTATAATTGAACTATCTGAGTTTGATCTGAGAACAAACAAAGGTTTATTCGAATTAAGTTTGGAATTGATATATTTAAAATAATCAGATTTATCATTAGAATTAAGTAGGATGACTTCACCTACATGATCTTCAGTTTTTATATTATAAAGTTTAATTTCTAAATAAAGTTTAAATAGAAAACTCCGCCATTTTACATAATAAGATAGGATAGATTTAGATAAACTATGATACTTTTTACATTTATTGATTAGTTTTTTGATATGTAGGGGATGTATAAACTGACCCCTTTTAGTAACAGGTGTACATTTTGAAATAATAGGATTTATGGCAGAAATAAATATATTAAGTAAAGAGGAACAATTTATTTTAGAATTTATCACTACTGGCTAGTCAATTGCAGACAGTTCCAAATTAGATCAAAATTAGCTTTATTACAATTTATTTTAAGATATTTTAACAAATATATTACAATTATAATTACTACTAATTTTACTATAGATAATTGATGATGATATTGCTAAATGATCACTTATAAAGTTATGATATTCTAAAGGGTTACTTTCTTGGATATTAGATAAAATCATTTTATTATTTTTAAGTATAATATCTAATAAATTGAAATTAACAAGTTGGGTTAAGCATATTTTTGTGAGAAATTTAAAAACTATTTTTCAATTATTGTTTGAGACAAACGCTATTTAAACCAATCAATCCCGTGAGATTTAGGTATCTTAAAAAATAGTTGATTCCGGAGTTTCAATAATTCCAATTTATAGTTGTTTTATCATTATTAATGGTAAATGATCTTAAGTTCATATTCAATATTTCGATTATTAAAAACACATTTTATATTTCCGAGTATAGTTTTGGCACCGGAAATTAGAATTCTCTCTCTATATATATATATATATATATAGTTATGGGTGTGTTTCAGACAATTGTATCATGTCAGACACATATATAGTAGGACACGGGCCCCGTGTCACGGGGCCAGTAGCGGGCTAAAGGCCCTTCTGAACAATTACAACAATATTTAGAAGTGATAGTCTTATATAATTGTGTATAAATAAATTACCGGCTCTCGTTAAAAACATGAATACCTTAACATGAGAGCGGCTTCGAAGGGACATTAGAGCCATATATGGTTATAAGTGAAAACTTCATCTAAGTTACTTGATGGGATGAATGGACTTCACCAAAATAAAAAATAATAACTAAATAATATATATATATATATATATATATATATATATATAAATATTTCATATAATTGAATGATAATATAATTCATAGCTAAAGGATTAACTTTTAAAGGTTATTATAATCATTATATATATATATATATTTATACATATAATATATAGAAGGGAAGGATGTAGGAAAATTGAGGGAGGAGTAGAGGTAAGAAGATAATCTACCGTGATATAATTGATTTGCATGGCTTCTGTTAATTAATATAAATTAGAATAAATATAATATGATTTATTAAAAATAATGTAACTAAAACATTAATGTATCTCTTTTTAATTAATGATTACATTATGTATTTTGTTGTTAATATTAAAAAAGTATACGAGTATAAATCTATCATGTATACAGATATCACATTATAAATAAGGCCACGATAATCTACTAAATGTATGTTAATATTATATATCGTAGTTATAAAGATGTTATTTGATTATTAAATTGTCATCTGAAATAATTAAGGTAATCATTTATAATCACTGAATGATACTATACTTTAATTATATGAAATCAATAGACTAGTTACATTATCATGATAATGTCAATAATATATAACCAACATCACAACTAATTATGTAATCACTGAGAATACAGTTTAACAACTAGATATATAAGTATAATTAGTTATATAGGTAATACCTATAGGTATCCCTATTAGGTATACCTATTAGGTATAACTAGGTACATTGTACTTTGTTGTTTGTTATAATTAATTATATTAATTATATTAATATTGTTATAACTTAGTATAATTAGTGTTATAACGTGTAATAATGTAGGTATACATTAATTAATGAAAAAACATATTTCTATCTATGCCATCTAATTTCTAAATTAATGATCTACCACTGTATAATAATTTAAAAAAACTTCTATCACTATCATTAAATGTATTAACCAACATCTCACCACATCAAAATATCTGGAATATATCCTTAGCAATACATATAGTATTGTAATGCCATATTTAATTATCTTCATTCGGATAAAATACAATTATAATAAAATGGCTGATACAAATGGATATTAAATAAACAATAAATGCAAATATACAAATATTTTATAAATATATACATATATAATAACAATTCCTAACTAAAGTAGGCATCTCACTACCAGTATTTCCGGAAAGTTTTTCTAGAACGTATTTTTCTAGCAACTTGCATTGTGAGATTACCCTATGGGGTGAGATTATCCTATGCATGCAAGATTATCTGGTGCCAGTATTGCTCGGAATCTAGTATGAAAGCTATATCTTAGCCTATAGGCTATTAATCAACCAACCAAATTTGTTATTATTTTAATTTAAAATTAAAATGAATTTTGCACATCAATACGTATACTATTATATTGGGAATGTTCCAAAAAAGTAGAATTAGGTTTGGAGAAGATCGTCACCTATACTTTACATTACAAAGTTTGCAGTTAATATTGCGGAACCACACCAATGATATAGTTACTAGTAGTAACTTACTACTAAGTATACATATATCGTCTAAATAAACATAATTCATTCGTAGACTCAAGTATATTATAAATTAGTATAATATTAATTGATATAATATTAATAATTAAATAATTAATTAGTATAATAAATATATATATATATATATATATATATATATATATATATATATATATATATATTATAAGTTAGTATAATATTAATTGGTATAATATTAATAATTAAATAATTTATATTTAATTTAATTTAATTTAAAGTTTTAACACTCTATATTAATTAAAAGTAAAAAGTGAAAAGTAATCTAATTAAATCTATATAAAATTTAAATTATAGTTAAATTAATTATATTATTAATTATAAATTAATTATATTATTAATTATAAATTAATTATAATACATTTAAATCATATTTTATTATTTACTTTATCATTTAATATAATTTAATCATTCTATACAAAATTCAAGATAGGCATATAAACTCTGAATTTAATTAAATGAAAACACGTATACATATATACATATATATATATATATATATATATATATGGATGCACTGTAGAAAATAAACCTTATATTAAGCTACCTAACTAAATATATATATATATATATATATATTAAGCTACCAAAATGCCATACCAAACGTTTCAATTTAGATATGGGTTTGATAGCTGTGATAATATTAAAGTACTGAGTTTACAGGTCAACGAGTTCACTTATACAATACTCGAAAATAACATAGCATAGCTTTTATATTTACGCGCTAAACTGACATTACATACTAAAGTTATTAAACCGTACGAATCTCAGTGAAGATCTCTAAAGGTTTTCTATTATAATAAACCAACGTTATTACATGGTGACAGCAGAACATTATGGTATTTAACGCTAACAATATTGGCGAACTCGTTGACCTTTAATTAAAAACAATTCTAATTGATACGACAATTCGTATACTGACAAATAAAACTAAATAATAGTTCATAGAATATCAATTATTTATTAAGACTAATATTCTAAGAATACTTAATTTATTAATTATATGGGTATTATTATTTTATAAATACTAACTTGAATATTATTTATATTAGTTTATTGTAGTAAAGACAAATTCATATTAATTTAATAATTAAAATTTAATTTTAATTTAAATTAGATATAATTAGTATTATTATTATTATTATATTTTATCGAAATATAAAAATATATATATATACTTATCTAACGTTTATTATTGTTTTTTTATTATTTAAAGTCAAGAGTTAACTGAACTTTAGAAATGGAAAGTTTTCGTATACCAGAAGCGCTAAAGTTTGATATTATGACAGGAGCGGACAACTGGAAACGCTGGTTGCATCATACGAAATATATGAAAATGCCAGAGAAATTGAAAACAAGAGTGAAAAAGTACAAGTGGCTATTTTCTTGAACACTATAGATGAGGCCGGAGTGGAGATATTTAATTCATTCAACAACATAAAAATAGAAGTGCAAGAAGACGATAAAACAAAATCAGTCGACAGTAAAACAAATTTACAATGGATCAAAGACAAATTCGAACGATACTTCATTCAAAAAAGAAATCTAACATATGAACGTTACAGTTTTAATACACGTGAACAAAAAACAAATGAAAACATTGACAAATATTATGCGGAGCTGAAGAAACTAGCAAAAACCTGCGAATTCGGGGAAATCAAAGATTCCTTAATCAAGGACCGAATTATCATCGGCATGAGGGATACAGCATTAATACAAAGGTTCTTACATGAATCCAGTGATAAAGAGATATCGCCTGAGAGTCTAGCTCATGCAATAAAGATAAAAGAAACTAGCAGGGAACAAATGGATGTAATAAACCATAAGAAAGAAAATTTGGACTATGTACGAGACCAAAGCAAAAAGTACTATAATAAAACAGAGAAACAAGAAAATTATAAAAAGTACAACAAAAATAAGGTTCAACATTTTAGTAAATATAATAACACAGAGCGACCCAAGGACACGAAAACATTTACCAATTGCAATAGATTACATGGACCGAGACAATGTAAGGCGTATAATACAAAATGTACTAAGTGTGATAAGACTGGACATTGGGCGATTTGTTGTAATATTAAAGTCCGAGAAGCCTATGAAATAAACTGTAAGAGCGACCAACGAATAGTATTTCTTAACGAAGTTAAAAAACCGATTCAAGATCAAGATTGGAACAAAGAAGTTCAGATACAAATCGGGGGATACAATAAAAATGTGGTTATGAAGATTGATACGGGTGCCAGTGTGACTGTTATACCTTATCGATCGAGCATCCCAAACATACGACCATCGAAATTAATATTGAAAGGACCAAATAACATGAACATAAAGACCAGATGGTGTGTATATGCTACAATCGCATACAGAGGGAAAACTGTCAAAGAAGAAATTGATGTTCTTGAACAACAGAGCGTCGGCTTAATGTCGCGAGACGTTTCTGTAAAATTAGGATTAGTCAATCTGGTAGGTGAAGTAAATAGAAACATATTTCTAGGACTAGGACAAGTAAAATCAACTTACGAAATCCAACTCAGAGAAAATGTAGAACCTTATTCTATTAACGTCCCCAGACCAGTACCGATACATCTGCAAGCAGAAGTTCGAAACAAACTCGACAAGATGGTCCGATTAGGTGTTATAGAAGAAGCTATAGGACCTACTGATTGGTGTAGCCCGATGGTAGTTAACATGAAAGGAAATGTTAAAATACGGATATGCTCTGATATGTCCAGATTAAATAAAGCGGTCAAGAGAAAAATAACCCAAAGGCTACTGTAGAAGGAAGTTTAGCTCAGGTTAAAAGGAATTTGTTCACTAAACTCGATGCCAACTCGGGATTCTGGCAGATTCCTTTACACGAAACCAACTGGAATTTAACTACGTTTTTAACACCATGTGGTAGATACTATTATAAAAAACTACTGTTTGGTCTAACGTCCGCCCCAGAAATATTTTGCAAAGAGATGAGCAAAATAACTAGAGGATGTGTCGGAGTGGTAGTGCACATAGATGATATTCTCGTGATGGGAAATAATAAGGACGATCACGATATAAACTTGAAATATGTATTACGATGTATTGAAGAATCGGGAATGAAATTAAACGAAGAAAATGTAAAATAGGACTCGAAGAAGTCGAATTCATAGGGTTTCGTATCGGATAAGACGGAATAAGAGCAGGACAAAAGGTACAAGGTATTCTTGAATATCCTCCACCGAAAGATGTAAAGGGGGTGAGAAGTTTATTAGGGATGGTGAACCAGTTCGCAAGGTTCACATCTAAAATAGCGAGTCTCAGTGTTGCTCTAAGAGAACTACTGCATAAAAACGTACCGTGGATATGGAATTAAACCCAACATACAAGCTTCAATAAACTGAAAGAAGAATTAACTAATACTGTAACGCTCAATTACTTTGACAAGGAAAAAAAGACTATATATAGTATACTAACCACTGATGCATCACAATACGGAATCGGAGCGATATTATCTCAAGTAGACGAAGACGGAACAAGAAGGATGATTGGAGCCGCCAGTCGATCCCTAACGGAGACCGAACGAAGGTATGCTGTCATTGAAAAGGAAGCACTCGGAGTCGTGTGGGGTCTTGAGAAGTTCAACTACTATATTAGTGGTGCGCCGATATTAGTCGAAACAGACCATAAACCATTAGTATCCTTGTTAGAATGTAAGTAGATCGAAAAGGTCCCGCTACGTATACAACGTTTCAGAATACGATTGATGAAGTATTCCGTAAATATGAAACACATATCCGGAAAAGCAAATATCACTGCTGATGCGTTATCCAGGTATCCAGGTACGAAAATCGAAAATTCTGCATTGCAAGTCGAAGTTAAAGAGTTTGCTAAAAATTTGTTTATCCCAGGCTAATCACAAAAGGTCAAATATTTGATTGACCTTCAAGAAAACGATAACGAAACTAGGAAATTGAAAGAAATGGTGAAATACGGATGGAAAGAGGAAATAAGCGAAATATCAAGAAAATATCGTAACAACTAACAATACCTAACGATAATCCAAGGATGTCTGACCTACCAGAATCGGGCAGTGATACCCGTAAAAAATCAAAAAGAAATACTCGAAGAGATTCACATCGGTCATCAAAGAATCAATAAATGCTTATCACGAGCTAAAAATAGTGTACATTGGTTTGGAATCACAATAGACATCGAGCGGCGTGTTAGAGATTGTACGCAGTGTAAAATCAACGGCCGAGAAATAAGAGAGCCTTTACAAATGGTACCCATACCCAATGCCCCTTGGGAAACAGTCGGAACGGACATATTTCAATTCAGAAATACGAAATACTTAATTGTCGTTGACTATTACTCTAGATATATTGAGAGAGTAACTCTGAAAGATGAAAGATCTATTACAATCGTGAACGTCTTGAAGTCGATATTTGCCAGACATGGCATACCACAAAATGTGATATCCGACAACGGCAGACAGTTTACTGCGGCGGAATTAGGGATTTATCAAATTCCTATAAATTCAAACATATAACTTCGTCCCCTAAACATCCTAGAGGAAATGGAGTTGCCGAGAGAGCTGTGCAGACGAAAAAGCAAATTCTAGAGAAATCAGTAGACCCGTATCTAGGATTACTCAGTTATAGGAGTACCCCGTTATCTGTCGGTCTATCCCCAGCAGAACTACTAATGAATCGTAAACTAGTCACTACATTACCGGACTTAACGCGGAGTTCCATGTTGACTCAACACGATCACGATAGGTTTATGGAAGACGTAAGAAGAAAGAAGATTAAGGAAAATGAATATAGCGATAACAAATATACTCTAAAAAAGCGGGTACTGGAGGAAAACGAAGAAGTCTTTATTCGAGATTTGCAACGAACGGGAGTAATTCGTTGCAGAGAAAACGGGACGAATCAGGGAGACGAAGACAGAAGTAGAAGCTATATAGTCGACACAAATAAACAAAATGTCAGACGAAATCGAAAGGACTTGATATCTATCAATAATAATAATAACGTAGTCACTAGGACAGGAAGGATAATAATACTTCCTGACCGTCTAATTAAACAATAAGATGTTCAATTACGGGTTAAGGTTTCATAATATCGTTATTCGGTCGTGGTATTATTATTATATGAATACTGACTGAATATATATAGATATACTTATGTAACGTTTATTATTGTTTATTATTATTGCTTATTCTATATATATATTTCCTATTATTATACTCCTGCAAAACTTAGTGTAGGGATGTGATAATATTAAAGTACTGAGTTTACACTCTTTATAAACTCAATAAGGTCGACGAGTTCACTTATACAATACTCGACAATAACATAGCATAGATTTTATATTTACGCGCTATACGCTAAACTGACATTACATACTAAAGTTATCAAACCGTACTAATCTCAGTGAATATCTCTAAAGGTTTTCTATTATAATAAACCAACGTTAATACAATAGCCATTATTAGAAATTTAACAGCTACTTATGGTTTTTATACTTTTCTTATAGTAATGGATTTTGGTAAATTTTATAGTTATGGGTGTTATCTGTTTATATAGTTATGGGTTTTTATTTAATTATTATATATTATAATATAATGATTATATAATTAATAATTAAATTATTATATTAAATATATATATATATATATATATATATATATATGTATATATATATATATATATATATATATATATATAATATAAATACGAATAATTATTTATATTAATTTAACATTATTTTATTTGATAAATAATAATAATAATAATAATAATAAATATTTATTAGAAGAAAGTTGTACATTTTTTTCGTATGAAATATTTAAATTAATTATATTGTTATTTCCTCTAAAGGGCTTCAGATAAAGATCAATATCTTTTCTATGCTGTCGCCCGAGGTATATAAGCTTTATTATAATTATACCATCTAATTATAATTAAAACGTATTTGGTTATGGTTGACGAACCCATATTCTTTTTTATTTCCAAGACCCATAACCTTGTATTTAGATGCAATGTTAGTGGTGAGGAATGCACAAAAACCATAACCTGTATTTAATAAATAGCGTAATGGGTATAATAGCCATCATATTATATTTATAATATTGTTATGGGTAATAAACCCATTATTATTATTTAAGGTACTGAATAATTGGTTAAATAAATATTTTTTCATTACAGGTTATTTAAAAATGGCTATACAATTTTTTCAAAGTTAGTTTTTATTGTTATTATTTTATTATAATGATACATTTTAATAAATATATAAATACATATTTATTTATATTAATATATATACATATATATATATATATATATATATATATATATATATATATAGATATATATACTAGGGTGGGTGGCCGGCGTTGCCCGTGAATGAGACTATTTTAGGTGTGGGTGTAATGGGTTAGTTGAGACCATTGGGTCTTTTTTAGATTTTTATATAATGTTTTCTAGCAGTCAGTGGGACGTTATTTATCTTTTTTTTATTTTAATGAAAAAAAACAATGATAATTTCATAGTGTATTTATTAAAACAAAACTTTGCATTTTAAGTTGAGTATTAAGTCACGAAACTTAATTTTGTCCGTGTCGAATATAACGGCAATTTCATCCGTGTCAACTGGTGCATTGAATCGACCACGATGCTCTTCAGCTGGTACTGCCTTATCGACGATTCGTAGATTGTATTCCGGCACTTCTTGGTCGAGTACGTTCGAATAAACGTGAACATATGCGTTTACACGTTGTAGGCATTCCATGAAAATAACAATATAAATAAATATACTTTTATAGGCTCACTCGAGAAGTAATGCAGCTAAAAAAAAACTACCAATATTAAAACTTAACCCATCCTAACTACAACAGTGAAAATATACTTGTATAGGTTCACTCTGGAAGTAATGCAGCTAAAAAAAACCCACCAATATTAAAAATTAACCCAACCTAACCAAAACTTTGAAAATAACAATATAAATAAATATGCTTTCATAGGCTTACTCGGGAGTAATGCAGCTAAAAAAAACCTACGAATATTAAAACTTAACCCTACTTAACCACAACAGTGAAAATAACTAAAACTCAAAATATCAATGACAACATACACATATATATATATCTCAATATACTTTTATAGGCTCACTCGGGAAGTAATGCAGCTAAAAAAACGTACACAAATTAAAACTTAACCCAACTTAACCACAACTGTGAAAATAACAATATAAATAAATATGCTTTTATAGGCTCACTCGGGAAGTAATATGGCTAAAAAACCTACACAAAGTAAAACTTAACCCAACTTAACCACAACTGTGAAAATAACAATATAAATAAATATGCTTTTATAGGCTCACTCGGGAAGTAATGTGGCTAAAAAACCCACCAATATTAAAACTTAACCCAACCTAACCAAAACTTTGGAAATAACAATATAAATAAATATGCTTTCATAGGCTTACTCGGGAAGTAATGCAGCTAAAAAAAACCTACACAAATTAAAACTTAACCCAACCTAACCACAACTGTGAAAATAACAATATAAATAAATATTATTTTATAGGCTCACTCGGGAAGTAATGCAGCTAAAAAAACGTACAAAAATTAAAACTTAACCCAACCTAAACAAAAATGTGAAAATAACAATATAAATAAATATGCCTTTATAGGGATCACTCGGGAAGTAATGCAGCTAAAAAAAACTACCAATATTAAAACTTAACCCAACATAACCACAACTGTGAAAAATTACTAATACTCTAAATTCAATGACCACACAAAGAAATATATCAATATACTTTTATAGGCTAAACTCGGGAAGTAATGCAGCTAAAAAAACCTATACAAATTAAAACTTAACCCAACCTAACCACAACTGTGAAAATAACAATATAAATGAATATGATTTAAAGGCTCACAGGGAAGTAATGCAGCTAAAAAAATCTACCAATATTAAAACTTAACCCAACCTAAACACAAAAGTGACAATAAATATAACTACAAATATCAATATATATATATATATATATATATATATATATATATCTATATTTATATAGACTCACTCGGTATTTAATGCATATATAATTATAGAATATATTTTAGAAAAAATATTTTTTATAAATCTATATTTTTTTCTTTAT
The DNA here is from genome assembly GCA_964019155.1 of Osedax fenrisi. Taxonomy (NCBI): domain Eukaryota; kingdom Metazoa; phylum Annelida; class Polychaeta; order Sabellida; family Siboglinidae; genus Osedax; species Osedax fenrisi. The sequence continues at coordinate 82,857,826 of OZ025240.1, read as the reverse complement.
ATATGATGACATTTGGCTAAATATTAAAACAGAGATGGAAACCCTATTATTCAAATTTTAATGATTTTTCTGATTTTATTACATGTATTTTCGTACTCCTAATCTGATGAATCTATAATTTATACGAAAATATTACCGGAAGTCGGTCAAATAGACTATTCTAAAATCATGTATTTTTCACTTTTTCGGCCGTAGCTCGAAGAATATTAAACATAAGAAGTCCCAATTTATAAAATTATATTCTATTTTAATTATCTATTTAATAAAGTTAAAATTATTGAAATTGAATAATTATTGTAAATTTTGATTTTTTACATCACCGTACCTATGTTTAATAATTTATTTATACATGGCGTAGATAGGAAATAATTAATATTAACTCGATTTTACCTGTTCTTGAATTTCACCTAAATAATACGGGTAAAGAAATTCCGATGCACTTGTTTTTATTTAGATATTCAAACCGGAAGTACCATTTCGTAAATCTACGTAATGTATTCGAAATTAAACAAACTCATTTTTACGAAATTATTTACGATAAAATTCTCCACGATAATGTTTGTTATTAAAAATTTGCGTCGAATTAAAATTTTTCGATTACGTAAATCGATCAAAAAATGATACTATTTAACTATTATTGGTATCGCGTGATATTACATATTCAAAAAAGTAAATCATGCATGTTACCCCCGCTGCCCCACTTTATCTCCCGACGTTTTCCTTACGTTTTCCTTACGGCGAATTTTAATTATTTGAATTTATATAAAATATTAAATAAAAATTTTAACGATAAAAACCCAAAATACTACCAGAAATATTGCCCGTAGATGAAAATGAGTGTGCGCATACTATGTATTCCTAATGATATTTCGGGTAGCTAACCTCATATATATAAATTGGCAAAAAAAATTTTCAAATCGAGCATTATTTGAATTTAAGTTGAGATTTTTCACGGAAAAAGACTTTTATGGGAAAGAGATTTTGAAAATTTTTGAAAAAAAATCACACCACAATTTAAAAAAATTATTTTCCTATCCGTTAATGTGAGGAGGGGACGGCTCGGCCTGCGGCCTCGGCGTACGAGCCCGCCGCGTACCACCTAATTAAAGTATGTTTGGACGAATATATATATAGATATATATATATATATATATATATATATAGATATATTATACGAAGTGATATTTTAATGTCAAAGTAGCAGACGAGACATACGAATGTCGTTTTCATAGTTTTCAAGCTCAGAAATAAAAAAAACACCAAATCACATAAAATATATCAAACAGAATTAATCCACAATAGTAATACTAATAGTTGTTATAACAGTATTAAGTATTAACTCCAGCTATATGATGTAGGTCTAGTAACAACAGCTAATTTATCTGAAAGTTATAAATATAAAGTCTCATTCATATATAATTGATGTCGTCGAATTACTAATATTACCATCCTTTCGTATTACTATATGACCGTGTAATCAAGAACACACAAAAATATACTAAAAGCCAGTACCATATACGAGTGACGTTCTTGGACATAATAAGTAGTCACGTAATTCGGCTTCTCTATCCAGCCTCGAATACTTGGCTTCTATTTATTATTTATATAGCTGAATATAGCCAGCCTCGGATACACATAGTATACTCTTCAGTTGTTTCCTTTGGACTTCTTACACGCATGCGTACTGCAGTGATATATATATATATATATATATATATATATATACATGAAATGTATAACCCCTTTTATGCACATATATATATAATACAAAATATTCCAATTGATAACACATCCCGCCCTAACTTTGTTAGATTTACTTATTTCCATAATTATTATGCATTCGCTTTGATCAAATATACATTTTGTGTTTCCTTTATCTTTAATTAAAAACATTTATTCTCTTTGCTTTTACAGAAACTTTGATATATATATATGTATCACTGTATCACTGTATGCAATGAATATTCGGAAATATATTTTTTATTAATGCATTATATAATACATTTTCCATATTATTCCATCTTAATGGACGATATACTAGTATTGGATTTATATTATCAAAGTTTTGAACTCTTAATCCTTTATATTTTATATTGCCTAGCAAATAATGAGTACTTACATATCTCTTTACATTTGTATCTTATGATTTTATATATATATATTTATTCTTCTAGTGTATTATATCATATAGTACTTTACGAACTAGGTTATATATTTGATTCCAATACCTTATTCATTATTATGATGAATATGATGATGATTTATTAAACACAATAATATAATTTCGAACGCTATTCTCGAATATATATATAAACAATTGTATTAAAACGAATGATAAATAAATAAATATATATAATAAAAATAAATAAATGAGATAATAAATATTATATAATTAATTGTTGTAAGTAAAATACAATTAAATAAATATTTAATATTTAATAATAAACGATGATTATGAATTAATGGTGTTGTATAATAGTATACTAATAGTAATGCGTATGAATGAAAATATAAACAATGAATACATATATATTATAAAGATTATGATGAATTATATTTATGTTAAAGTATATATATATATATATACTTATTTTTGATGTTTTTTGTAATTTTAAATTTAAATTTTTATTTTTATTTTTATTTTTTTATTATTTATAACATTTTTTTATTATTTATATAATTTTGACATAGTTTAAAATTACTAAAAATTATTTGTTTGTTTTTTTCTTGACTTATTATAATATTTAAAAAAAAATGTGTTTACATTGTTAGTCGAAAGTTGTTACTATAAATTTACTTAATTTTCTTTTTAACTTTTTGTATATAATATAGTTATTTATTTATTTTTATTTATTTTTTTAGTTATTTTTAGTTATGTTTAATTGTTTTATTCAATAGGATTTGTCTTTTAATTTTTAATTTTATAATTATTTTATATCTATATTCCTAGATTTTTATATTAATTTATTTTTCTTCTTTACATTTTTATGATTATATGATGAATGACATTATGAGGAGTTTTATACTTATTGGAATATATATATTAGTTTTTTTTTTCATATACCATCATTAATTTTAACATAATATTGACAACTCTGGATCTAATTTATTAGTAATCTTTAACTACAGCATTCAAAACTAACAAATATATATATATATATATATATATACTCCAATTATACTTTTAATTTCTTATACTATTAATTTTTTTTATTTATAATTTATTTATTTTTAATGTAATTTTTAGAGTTATTTATATTTTTATATGATTTATAATTTTATATTCTCATGATTCTTATAAGATTTATAAATATACATATTTTACTTCTATATTTTATAAATTTTACATTTATTTGTTTTCTCCTCATAATTGTTAATTAGGAATATGTTTCAGGAAAACGACTAGATAAGCATTGTGCTTTTTGATTACCTTGGTCATGCCTAATTGTGATATTATTATTATTATTATTATATATATATATATATAATAAATTATAAATTATTGTAGTAATTATTATTTCTTTTTTTTTAATATACAGGATTTCGTCTTATTTTGTAAGGTAGGTTGTTCCAAATAACTGCGGCCGAATATTTGAATGATCTTCCTCCGTGTTCTTTTCTGTATATGTTTTGTATTGTCAGTAGGTAAGTGTTTGAATTTCTTATACTTCTTAAGTTAGGTTTGAAATGTAATAAATCAGTTAAGTAGTGCGGAGTACTTTTGTAAAGTAATGTATGTATAATATTTATTAGTTTGATTTAATTCGAATTTCTATTAGCAACATATTTAAAGAGGACATCAGTGAAGATATAGAACATGTATCATATTTTCGTTTATTAAAAATGAGTCAGTAGTTGATTTAATTATACGGTTAAGTTATTGAAGTTGTTGTTTAGTTGAGTAAATATGTATTGTAGCATAGTAGTCGAATCTAGAAAAAATTATTGCATTAGTTAGTAAATAGGGGAGAGTGCTCTAATATCGATATGCACGTAATATAGACACCCTAGAGATCTCCTAAAATATAATTCCAATCAAAAAATAATTAATGTATGAAATTTTAATCAATATCATTCTAATTCATATAAATATAATTTTGTTTTTTAATATTTATATTTTTTTAATTATAAACAAAAAACTGATTTTTTCGTTACAACTCTAAATTTATGAAATTTTTGAAGTACAATTTCGATTCTCAATCATTTGAAAATTTATATATTTTAAATATTTTAAATACATCGTATAGATCTAATTATGTTTTACAAAGTGCCTAAAATATTTTATATTTTACTTAATTTGTTACAAAGTTATTGACGTTTACCTAAGCAACATACATTTTCATAATACCGACACCATAATTGCACGTAATATCGACACCCTTTAACCAATCAGCGGTATTTGTTTATAATGTGCGTGCATTATGATAATATTCATACATTAATAGACATACCTAATAATATACACATATACTTGGAATTTATTCTACTTGGAATTAAATAGTCTTTCAGAAACTATATAAAACTCCCATGTACGTACAATATTCGCATTATGTAATTTAAGACTTAATATTTATAATATAATATAAAATATAAAATATTTTCGAAAATTAATTATAGAAAACAACGTATGAATTGCGTGTGTTAACTAAAAGTAACGCGCATTTAATTCTGATTGGATAGTGGATATTAAATAATATTTGGTATATCTAAATATCGATATATTTAGGGTGTCGATATTATGTGCCAAGGTGTCGGTATTCGAGTCAGTGCCTGTAATATCGTCACCCCTGTTATCTTAGAGTTAAACAAACTAAATTAAATTTTAAAATAGCTATTATATGTATATATCTACTTAATACTTACACATATAATTTGAAAATATTTAATTGAGAAATAATAAAGTTATGGTGATTTAATGTTAGGGTGTCGGTATTCGAGTACTCTCCCCTATAGGGCTATAGCCCGATTTTGAAGGTAGGGATTTGCATATTTGAATAAGGTGAGTAGTAGCTGTTTTAGTTATGTTATTGATATGTGCAGTCATTGTTAAGTCTTTATAGAATTATTATAGCTTCATACTATGTATTGAATAAATATCCTTAACTCAATATAATACAAGTATTATATAAGGAATATTTATCATCCATATCAACAACAATACTATCGGTATGGTATTCATTTGTTCATATCGTAATTTATAAGATATACTTTAAATAAATGCATGCTAGTCCGTCAATCTCATTATAAATAAATCACTTATTCCCATCTCTATTAAACCTAAATTCACGATTTATATCATTGTGTATAAATAAATCTAAAATGACGATTGACTTCCTTTTAATAATGATATATATATATACACGTTGTTACCTGCGTTATACTCATACAACAATTATCCTCTAAAAGCATCCATACAAATCTATTTATAGATATGGCTCCTCCTTAAATCGATGTTAATCAAGGGTCACTCATCTTTTCTTTGGTTAAATTCCATTTTTAAGAAAAATATACATAGACCATATTCTCTGAAACCTCCTAATAGAGACTAAACTACTTCCCTCCTGGATTGTAATACTTACAAATATCCTAACTATCGTCAGAAATGGTCCTTATGTATAACATATATTCTTACTCTTTCTTGTGATTAACATATTATATTCAAAATTTCAATAAACTTAACTCTCTAACTATTGACTCATTTACGTACTGTTTTATCATTTCTATTATATTACCAACATATTATATATAACTATATATAGACCTAAGAAACCTACAGAAATAGCATTATACTTTGACGCAACTAAACTTACTAGGATAAATAACTGAAAATAATAGTTTATACCAACTTCACTCTTGTATTAATTAATGTTATTCAAGTCATTGTCATTAATATTATTATGATAAGATGAGATACATTTTATCACTGTAATTGTAATATACACTACAAATAAATTGACAAATAAATTAGTCAGAAAATATGATGAGTTATTTGATCATATTGAGAATATGTATATTGTAAAAATTTAAATTTGTAAATTAGATCATCTCATCAAATAAATTGGAACTAAGAATTTCTATTAGAATAACAATATAGAGGAACTTAGATGTTGCCTAGTTATGTGTTTCATCCTCTTGTTACCACATAACATGATAATATATTGACGATTCTATCAACTGATACCAATACGATATTAATATGCTATCAAACAATCCTGATAATATATTGATACCACTGTCCAGTGATACTGATACCTCTGACAAACGATACTGATATAAACTTTGTAAACCGTTTCAACATCCTTGATCCGTGACAACATGCTTTTATACCCAACCATAGTACGAAAACTGCCATAATACAGCACCTGAATAACCTTCTAAAATCAGCTGATAATAAATCACCAACCCAAGTAATCTTCCTTGACCTTTCCTCGGCATTCGATACCATTGACCATGATATCCTTTTAACCCGACTAGAACAAATAGGAATTACCTGAAATATGCTAAAATGGATCTCTAACTTTATTCGTGATCGCTACTTTTCGGTCAAAATTCATGAACAATTTTCACCACACCGCAAACTGTATTATAGTGTTCCTCAAGATTCCTCCTCTCGCCCATCATCTTCGCGATTTACCTACTACCCCTCTCAAGTATGCTAAATACCTTCCCCAATGTTCACTACACACTCAACGCCGACGAAATTGAATTATACTCCGAAACCACAAAATCTACTGAATTACAATTCTGCATGGATACATACTGGCTAACATCTAACCACTTAAAACTTAACGCTACTAAAACCGAACTATTCAACATTAACGCTAACTCCAAATTAGACAATTTTCCTATCCTCTTTATCGAATTCTCACAACTCACTCCGTCTTCTACAGTTAAATATATTGGGATTACCCTCAACCCTAAATTAGACTCTGATGATCATATCACCTCACTAATAAAGACGACCTCGCACTTTCAATACAATATTAGGAAAATTCGACCTTTCATTGACTTCCCTACGGCTAAACTCCTCAGATACTCACTTGTTCTCTCTAGACTAAATTATTGCAACACCTTCCTCATTGGTACAAAAACCGCATCTATTACTAAACTAGACCGAATTATCAATAGATCTTTACGAACCATATACCAACTAAAAACTACTGACTATACTACCTTTGTGACCAACCTTCGAATACAACTTATCTGGCTTACTACAACTCAACAAATTAATTATAAAACACTGACTCCTCTCCATAATACTGATAGCCACCGAACCCACTCCAATATTTGACGACTTTATATATAGTAATAACATCCGTCTACTGCGATCCTCCTCTACACCAATCCTAGAAGAACCACCTTACAAATTAACAGTTATAAAATTCAAAGTTAAAACAACTTTACTCAGGAAAGCTTCTAATCTCTGGAACAGGCTACCGAGAAATCTAATGACAACATATATGACCCTCTCAATGTTCAAAAAAATAATAAAGATAGTTATCAATGACAACCCCATTATTTAAACCCCGACTTCTATCATATCCAAATTATTTGTTTTACCACATATTTTTGTTTTCTCGTTTTTCGTTTTTTTCTCGTTCTCACACTCTCAAGAAAATAATATTATTTGAGAGTATAAATAAATACCTATCATCATCATATCGCTGTCAAATGATAGTGATATGATACTGATACTTACTTTATTATGTTTTTTCGTTTAACCATTGGACAGTCCTTATTGTAAATATTAGAAATATGGTTTAGAAATACATCAGCTGAATTATTTAAGTCTGTATTTTTATTATCATTGTAAGTCCAATAAATATGTATAATGTCATTACGTAAATAAAGTATAATATCATTGCTTATTAAGTGTATTTGATTACATTAAGTATGATTAGTAATTATAGTAATAATTGATTACCATTACAATATAAATTAAAAAATGAACACATCGGAAAATGATCACTAATACCCAAATATATTATTACTGCTTTCACGGAATTATTTTTAATATTAATATATATATATATATATATATATTATCGATCAGTTTTTGAAATCCACAGAAAATTGTTTGGAGGTCTATAAATACCGCTTATAATAATTTGTAATAATTTGTGTATTATTAAATATTGTTATTGATTCGATATTATATACCTGTTCATCTGAGAAACATAGTTTTTCTATTACTTCATATTTTAAATCATTATGAATATACTATATTATATAGTATACTATCGTATACAATGATTACACCGCTCCTCTTCCTTTTTAATAATAGTATGAATTGAATTATAATTCTGTCCTATCTCATAAAGATTTTTGTCTTCTATGTTAAGCCATATTTCAGTTATAATAATGACTGCAAAATTAAAATATACAGTGTGTAATAATTGTATTATTATTAGTGATAATACTTTATAATCCAATATCGGCATTTAAATGTATAATCGATAATTTGTTTATAAAACTTGTTTTAAAAAAAATTAAATTCCTCGTAATCATAGTAATTTAACACTTTATACATTTCTTTTAATAAGTCTATATTATCAGTATAATTAGTATAATTAGATTAATATATCTAAAAATCTTACCAGGCATTTTTATTATATAAATGTAATACTTCCTGCTTACATACAATACAATATAAAGGATAACTATTTAAATATATATATAAGAAATAATTATTTTGGTTATATAATGTTGAATAAAATAAATTAAAATCTATAAAACTATATAATTTTAAATTACAATACTTGTATGTAAATGCTATACTTTTAAATGTTATTATATAATATTGGTAAACATACAATTTGTCAAATTAGTTGTATTATTTAAATTAGTTTTTTATATTATAATCTATATTTGTATTTGTATATATTATATTATCAGCTATATCTTTAATTTTCTCTAGTTCTTTGAATATATATGTTATATTATCGATATGAATACTATTATTATTTGGTATTTGCCTATTATTAATTACTATAAGATTAAACGATAATTACTATAATTATCTTATAAGATAATATTATATATATAATAGATTTTATTAGATATTAATAAAAATAAAATATACGTATTATTATTATTAAAAAATGTAAACATGGTGTGATATTTGTGTGTATGTGTGCTATAATATCGTAATACAAGAATAAGACAATTAAATTGAACTTATAAAGTTTTTTTTATAAAATAAAAATATATTTTATAATATTCTCTAATAATGTTAAATTATTTCGTAATAATTAGTTATAGCTATAACTATAATTATAACTAGTTGTCATTTAAATATCATGTTAATCCTATTTTGTATTAATATACACGTAATATATGTACTAAAAATAGTTATATATATATATGTTATTATCATAAAAATATTACAAGTTATGATATAATTCATATATATGATGATGATGATGATGATGATGATGATGATGGTTTATTATACACAAATATATATATATAATAGCGAGCGCTATTCTCGAATGTGTTTTAAGTAAACTCTAGTATGTTACTTATATATAATAATAATAATAATAATAATAATAACTAGTGCGTAGTTAATAGCATAACAATAAAAAGGATATATACAGAATATTCTCTCGGTAAAAAGAATAAAATATAATCCAAATAAAAACGAAAATAAAATGTGTTATAAATTATAATATATAAGTTAAATAAACATATTACGTAATGTAATTTTTAAGTATATCGCTTCTTCGATATATGGTTGATTTCCGTATTTCGTCTGGAAGATTATTCCACGTAGATGCAGCCATATACCGAAAAGCCCTTCCGCCATGTTGTTTTCTGTTGATGGTAGGTAGCGTCAGTAACTTAGAGTTAGAGTTTCTTAGTGGTCGTATACATTTTTTTAGATGTAGTAGGTCAGTTAAGTATGTTGGAGTATTTTTGTATAGAACAGTATGTATTAATTTAGTAAGTCGTGTCTTAATTCGTAAGTCAATTGTTAAAATATTTAGAGAAGACATTAACGATGAAATAGAACATCTATCAAATTTCCGTTTATTAAAAATAAGTCGAGTAGTAGATTTTATAATTCGGTCTAGTTGTAATAGTTGTAGTTTAGTTGAGTTAGTGAGTAAAGTAGAGCAGTAGTCAAGTCTGGAAAAAATTAAAGCATTCGCTAATAGGTAGACTGTTTTAGATGGTAGAGATTTTCGTATTTTGCATAGTTGAATAAGGTGAGTAGTCGTTGATTTAACTACTGAATTAATATGTGTAGTCATAGTTAAGTCATTTGTTAGAGTTACTCCTAAATATTTTGTTGAGTATTGTTGATATATTATAGTGTCATCTAAATATATCGTGGGAAAGTGAGATAATTTATTAGAAATGTTGAACAGTGTTGTTTTATTTGAGTTAAGAAATAAATAATTAGTTGTCATCCAATTGAGTAAATCAATGATACAATTATTTAAACGGGAATTATTTATTGGTGACATAATAATAATATCATCAGCATATAAATGATATATGATTTCAGGGTAATTTAGAAATATTCTAGATATTGGAGTGATATATAAGGAATACAGCAAGGGACCTATAGGTACTATAGTACAGTACCTTGTGGCACTCCAAATAAAAGCGGTTTATTGGGAGATATGGATTTGAGTTTTATGTTATATGTTCGGTTGGTAATGTAGTCTTTCAGTAGATTTAATGCATCGTTGTTAATGTTTAGTAGCTTTAGTCGGTTTAAAAGTATATTGTGGTCAATTCTATCGAATTCGGAAGATAAGTCTAGAAGAATTACTTGTGTAGGAGTGTTATTATCAATGTTATGTAGGAGGTTGTCAGTTACGTAGAGTAGAGCTGTCTCAGTACTATAAAATTTCCTATATCCAGATTGATATTTATCAAAAAGACTGTTGCTATTTAGGTGGTTAATTAATTGTTTAATAATAATTCGTTCGAATATTTTAGCTAATGTAGGTAATTGAGAAATAGGCCTGTAATTTGATAGCACATTAATATCCATATTACTTTTCTTTATTCTAGGAGTTATGGAAGCTTGTTTAAAATATGGTGGTATTGTATTCGTTTTTATACAGTCCGTAAGTAATTGTCGTATTATTGGAGTAATAAAATGATTAATTGTTTTAAGTACAGTTGTGGGGACGGGGTCAAGTATTGAAGACGAATTAGTTTGCTTGATAAGAGTAGAAATATCGTCATCGGTAGGGTATTTAAAGTTGGATAGTTGGGTGCAGTCAGTAAGTGGTTGATCATAAGTATATGGGTTATTGTTTGATAGTTTCGTCATATTTATTTCTACTTTTGATCGTATATCAATGATTTTTGAAGTAAAATAGTTTGAGAAATCATCTGGTGTAAACGGAATATCGTTAATATTGGTTTTAGTGTTTTTGTATAATAGCTTGTATGCTATTTTGAAAGTTTTTCTTGGGTTGTTAGTAAACGTAAGTAGTTTATTGTTGTAGTATAGATTTTTATAAGTTATTAATTCATGGCGATAAGTTGACCTTAATGATATAAATCTGTTCAAATTATCTATAGAATTACTAAATTTATAGAGTCTTTCTGCTTTCCTAAGATTATTTTTAAGAACATTTAGCGATTTGTTATACCAGGGTATGTTAGTTCTATTAGTAATAGTTTTACTTTTTATTGGTGCATGAACATTAATTAGTGAAGTTAATGAATCATTGAAGTTTGTTATATTTTGAAAACGATAAGTATTTGTAAAATCAAATTTAAATTTATTATAGTTGATTTGTGAAAGTGATCTACATTTAATTAATTTTTTGTCATCGGTATATATTTTTCGGAAAGTTATGTTGCTTTTTATCGTATAATGATCGGCTATGGTATTATTGATTGTATGTATATTAGAAGTAATCGTAGAGTCTTGTAAAGTCAATATGAGGTCGAGTCTGTTTCCTAGTATGTGCGTTGGGAATTTAATATGTTGTTTCTGATTTAAGGAGTTTAATATTTTATTGAATTCAATAGTATCGTGTGTAGTTAAATTCATCTTTAAATTGAAATCTCCAAGTATTATTGTATTATCGTCAATAGGGCAGTTTGTGAAATAACTATAGTAGTCTGATAAAAATTCGGTTAAGTTGGAATTAGGAGGTCTGTATATTACAAATATCGTTATAGTCATATAACCTGATATTATTTTAACTTTAATACATTGAGAGTCACTTAAGTTTATCTCTTTTACCATTACAGTCTGATAACACTTCCTGATCATTATTCCAACACAACCACCAAATCTATTATCTGTCCTTGGGCAATGATGGAATATATAGTCACTGTGGATAGGGGGATTACTAGAAGTTTTAGTCCAAGTTTCTGTAATACAAATGAAGTCGGGTGAAATAGTATTTAATAAGTCGAATATTAAAATATGATTTTTGATAAATGATCGTGCGTTGATTAAAAGTAGATATGGTGTATTAATATTATCTGTATTTATATTGTTATGTAAGCGTGAATATAGTCAAGTACGCTTAACGTTATTATCACTTATATTTGCAGTGTTATCTTTTGAATCCTTTGTATTTTCGTTATCAGTGTGTGGGTCAGTAGAAGTAGATGTAATATTGTCATTTGTGTTTTCGGTATTAGTATGTGGGTTATTTGATTTGTTATCTAGATATGATTTATAGTCTGTACACCACGATATATATTGTTCTTCAGTTGGGACATATGGTTTACATTTCCAGTTTATCATTTCAGTATTTGATATAAGTTGGGTAGGCCTGAGTTCGTATATAGATGTGCGTCTATTAAAAACACATTTATAGTTAGTATTAGTAAGTTTGGCTTTATATGCATGGTAAAGTACTTTTCCACGTTTAGCTGTTAAGTCGTCGATATAGGGTCGTATGAAAAGTCTAGAGAAGGGAGAATCTATAGTTTCAGATTTTGAGTTGAGCAGGGTATCACGTATGTAAGGAGAATATACTATTATGTTAAAATAATGAGAATGAAATGAAATATTTCCAATAGTATTGTAGTGAAGTCTTAGATGACTGAATAGAGATTTTATATAACTAATATTTCTATTTTTTAAATCTATGTGTTCAATTACAATGGATGGTATGGATTGATTTCGTATAGTTGGAACTGAATGTATGTTATTATGTATAGTGGGTCTAGTGCTATTATGTATAGTGGGTCTTATATTATGAATAGTGGGACTATTCAAATTAGTTTTTAGAATGGAGGAATAGGTAGATGATATGGTTTCATTAATATTAGATAGTGATGCTAATTTAGTATTTATAGCGGTAATACTAGTTGTAAGCTCGTCAAATTTTTTGTTAAAATCAATTAAGTAGCAATGGGGAGTTAATTTCAATTCAGTGAATACTTAATTGGGTTATGTAATTATAATGAAATGAAATCAACAATTCGTATATAATAAGTATATACATATGAATAGAATGATATATACAAAATAATTAAATTCCTAAAAAAAAAAAAATCATGATATATATATATATATATATATTTAGATTCTATCCTTTATTTATATATTGTTTTAATACTAATATTTACTTCTAGATAGTGATATAAAATATTTAACAGGTTATATCTATATATATATATATATATATATATATATATTTATATATATATCTACAAATATAACAATGCGGCATCGTCGCGAAGCGACGATGCAACGAACTTAAGAAATAAATGCAAGATCGGAATACACCCGTTATACTCATATTTTATTCCTCTTTAATATGAACTATCAAAATGTTACATTGTACCATGTTCTCATATATTAAAGTAGATTTACAAATTAAAAATTTAATTTTTTTTAATTCGCCTCGAATATTCAATAGATGGCGCTTTTTAATAACATTAGATACCAGTAATCTCGTACGACATATTAAATTAAATGTATTCCATAATTATACAGTTCTTAATAAGAACTTCTTATACGTATATATATATATATAATACAATATATTATATAAATATTTAATAATTTATTATAAATTAAATTTAATAAGTCGTACGAAATTACCCGGTACGAGATTACTGGCTACCAGATTCATGACTCTGCATAACATTTAAAAGTATTATTATTATTATTTATTATATTAAAGGTACATTAAACATCAATCGTATTCATATATATATTGGTAAATTATCTATAGATATTATATTATATTATAATATGTAATATAAATATATTGTATAATAAAGTGAATCTAAATAGATAACGTAATTAATCCATATAAATTTAACTTATAATTTAATAATTAAAATTATAAATTATATTATAACACGTAAATCGTATTCATATATATTGGTAGTTGAGATATTGTTAGATAGTATATTACATATATACATACATATATACATGCATTATATTACATGTATATTATTTATTATAAATATATTGTATTATAAAGTGATTTTTAATAACATTAGATACCAGTAATCTCGGATGAGATAATTTCGTACGACTTATTTAGTAATCTCGTACAACTTATTAAAGTTAATGTTTTCCATAATTATACAGTTCTTATACGTATATATCTATATATATATATATATATATATATATATATATATATATAATACAATATATTATATCAATATTTAATATAGAATCATATAGGGCTAACTCAGATAGGGCTAACTCCGTATATCTTACTACGATATTACTAACTCCGATAGGGCTAACTCCTATAGGGCTAATTCAGATATGGCTAACTCCGATAGGGCTAACTCAATTAGGGCTAATTCAAATATAGCTAACTTCGATAGGGCTAATTCAGATAGGGCTAAATCCGATAGGGCTTATTCAGGTAGGGCTAACTCCAACAGGGCTAATTCAGATAGGGCTAACTCAGATAGGAATAATTCAAATATGGCTAACTCCGTAGGGCTAACTACGATATGGCTAACTCCCATCTATTATGTACATTATATTAATTTCTCAATATTTGTTTTCAACATAATTAATTTAAATCAAATAAATAATATATTTTTATTTATAAAATACACTATCAACATTTGTTTTTTATAACATAATTAATTTATATCAAATAAATAATATATTTCTTATTTCTAAAATAAATATCAACATTTGTTTTTTAAAATATAAAATATAATTATAACATAATTAATTTAAATCAATTAAATAATAAATGTCTTATTTCTAAAATACACCTAGATCATGCAATTTTCGAATAATAACTCATAATTCTCAACTATCCGCACATACACCGGCCAAAACGACTAGTATATATAAATATATAACTATATATAGTGTATATATATATATATGTCTGGACCATTAATATAGGTCTTAAGGGCCTTCCCGGTGTCATATAATAATTCGTACCCATACTCAAAACCATCCCCGATTGTCACTTGAATATAAAATCGATGATATTTCACTAAATATGATTTATTAAATACATATACGAATAATTTTAAATTTAAACCACATATAGCTAATATGTATATACATACATTTGGAAAAAAATCAACTTCTAATTACGAAGAAAGTAATACATAAATATATAAATATGAATTTAATAATACCATATTAATTTATTGTCATTTAATCTGGTATTATCAAATTGATCTCTCTTCTACTTTATATATTTGTGTATTACTTTTTACTAAGGCATAATTAGAAGTTAATTTTTTCCAAATTTATGTATATACATATTATTTAGATGTTTTTTAAATTTGAAGTGATTCATATGTGTATTTAGTGAGATATAATCGATTTTGTAGTCACGTGACAAATGGGGACGAATTATTATATGATACTGGCACAATAGGGGATTTTTGAGAAAAAAATATATTATTTATTAAAAATTATATTAAATAAATATCATAAAATATGATTAATTCTCTTTAAAATGGTGTATGATATGATGCACAAAAGTAAATATAAGTTCCTAAAATATCATTTATAAACGAATAACGATTATAAATAATGATACAAAAAGTGTATCCATTTATGTATTAATAGTGTAGGTTCCATTCTCTTAGACATATACTTCAAACAAAATTAAATTTAGACTATATATATAACTAAAAAATAAATGTATTGTACAAGATACAAAAAGAAGTTATTCTTTTATGTTTTCTAAAGTTATGCTGCTATATATATATATATATATATATATATATATATATATATATACTAGGGTGGGTGGCCGGCGTTGCCCGTGAATGAGACTATTTTAGGTGTGGGTGTAATGGGTTAGTTGAGACTATTGGGTATTTTTTAGATTTTTATATAATGTTTTCTAGCAGTCAGTGGGCCGTTATTTATCTTTTTTTTATTTTAATGAAAAAAAAACAATGATAATTTCATAATGTATTTATTAAAACAAAACTTTAACTACTTTGGTCTACTATTACTAATGAGTAAAAGTATTTAACCTAACCTAACCACAACTGTGAAAATATACTTTTATAGGTTCACTCGGGAAGTAATGCAGCTAAAAAAAACCTACCAATATTTAAACTTAATCCAACCTAACCACAAATGTGAAAATAACAAGCTCACTCGGGAAGTAATGCATCTAAAAAAAACCTACACAAATTAAAACGTAACCCAACCTAACCACAATTGTGAAAATAACAATATAAATGAATATGCTTTTATAGGCTCACTCGGGAAGTAATGCAGCTAAAAAAACCTACAAAATTAAAACTTAACACAACCTAACCACAACAGAGAAAATATACTTTTATAGGCTAACTCGGGAATTAATGCATCAAAAAAAACCTACACAAATTAAAACTTAACCCAACCTAACCACAACTGTGAAAATAACAATATAAATTAATATGCTTTTATAGGCTCACTCATGAAGTAATGCAGCTAAAAAAACCTACACAAATTAAAACTTAACCCAACTTAACCACAACTGTGAAAATATCCTTGTATAGGCTCACTCGGGAAGTAATGCAGCTAAAAAAACCTACACAAATTAAAACTTAACCCAACCTAACCACAACTGTGAAAATAACAATATAAATGAATATGATTTATAGGCTCACACGGGAAGTAATGCAGCTAAAAAAATCTACCAATATTAAAACTTAACCCAACCTAAACACAAAAGTGACAATAAATATAACTAAAAATATCAATATATATATATATATATATATATATATATATTTATATAGACTCACTCGGTATTTAATGCATATATAATTATAGAATATATTTTAGATAACATATTTTTTATAAATCTATATTTTTTTCTTTGACCATATATGATGACATTTGGCGAAATATTAAAACAGAGATGGAAACCCTATTATTCATATTTTCATGATTTTTCTGATTTTATTACATGTATTTTCGTACTCCTAATCTGATGAATTCATAATTTATACGAAAAATTTACCGGAAGTCGGTCAAATAGACTATTCTAAAATCATGTATTTTTCACTTTTTCGCCCGTAGCTCGAAGAATATTAAACATAAGAAGTCCCAATTTATAAAATTATATTCTATTTTAATTATCTATTTAATAAAGTTAAAATTATTGAAATTGAATAATTATTGTAGATTTTGATTTTTTACATCACCGTATCGTATCACCTATGTTTAATAATTTATTTTTACATGGCGTAGATAGGAAATAATTAATATAAACTCGTTCTTGAATTTCACCTCAATAATACGGGTAAATAAATTCCGATGCACTTGTTTTTATTTAGATATTCAAACCGCAAGTACCATTTCGTAAATCCACCGTATGTATTCGAAATTAAAGAAACTCATTTTTACGAAATTATTTACGATAAAATTCTCCACGATAATGTTTGTTATTAAAAATTTGCGTAGAATTTAAATTTTTCGATTACGTAAATCGATCAAAAAATGACACTATTTAACGATTATTGGTATCGCGTGAATACATTTTCAAAAAAGTAAATCATTCATGTTACCCCCGCTGCCCTTTATCTCCCGACGTTTTCCTTACGTTTTCCTTACGGCGAATTTTAATTATTTTAATTTATACAAAATATTAAATATTAAATTTTAACGATAAAAACCCAAAATACTACCAGAAATATTGCCCGTAGATGAAAATGAGTGTGCGCATACTATGTATTCCTAAATATATTTCGGGTATCTAACCTCATATATATACATTGGCAAACATTTTTTCAAATCGAGCATTATTTGAATTCAAGTACATACTTTGTTGAGATTTTTGACGGAAAAAGACTTTTATGGGAAAGAGATTTTGAAAAATTTTGAAAAAAAATCACACCTCAATTTAAAAAAATTATTTTCCTATCCGTTAACGTCGAGGTGGGGACGGCTCGGCCTGCGGCCTCGACGTACGAGCCCGCTGCGCACCACCTAATTAAAGTATGTTTATACGAATATATATATAGATATATTCAATAACAATTTTAAATAAAAAAAAATTTAAATTAAAAAAAAAATTAAACTTTAAAACATATATAATAATCTCTGTTATATTTTTTAAATTGTTTTTGTATATTTGAAACTCCATAACTTTAGAACCACTACATAAAACTATATGAAACTTTCAGAATGTGTTTACATTAGCATACTCTTCAGATATTGTTATTAATCTAAAAAATAAAATCTGTATAAAAAATTATATAACAAATCAGTTTTATGTAATTTGTATGTATCATACGATTAGTTGTTTTTTTTATTAATCACATTTTTTTTTTATTGTATAAATATTTTATCAAGATTACTCTTATAATTTATTCGCCAGATTATCAGAAAATAAATATAGTTTGGTACTATTAGAGCATTATATAATGCTATATAGTAGTGATAGGGTATTCGTATCAATTATAAAGGACATTTAAAAAAAAAATATATTTATTTTTAGTACCATTAATTTAGTATCGATGTGAATCATTAGACATTTATATTACTTTACACATTCAATGGTTTTATTATTTAGAGTTATTAAGTTATTTGTGTAGATAAGACTTTTATCGTTACAGAAGTATATTATTTTTGTTTTGCTAATATTTAGTTGTAATTTATTGTTAATGAACCAATTAGATAGAATTTTTAAATTATCATTTATTTTACTATTGTTTGAATTATTTATTGTAATCGATGTGTCATAGATGTGTCATGGGCATATAATATCACGTTTGTATCAATAGAATTAATAAATAAAATTGATATGTCATTTATGTATAGAAAGAATAGTGGTCATAGGATATATCTTTGGTTTACCATCACATCATATAAAGTATTTGAATAAGATAATTTAAATCTGAAAGATTGTTTTCTGTTATATAAATATGATTTAATTACGTTTGGGTATGCCCTCGTATGCTATATTTTTAGAGTTTAATAAATATAATATAATGGTCAGTTGTATCAAAATCTTTTTTAATGTCAAAAAATACTTCAGAAATGTTGTCATGCTTATCAATAGAATTAGTAATATTATTTGTTAATGAATATAATATATGTAATGTGTTTTAATTTTGTTTGAAACTATATTGATTATAAATGATAATGTTATGTTTTTCTATAAATATAGACCTCTTTTTACTTATTTTTTCAATAATGTTTGAAAAATGCGGTATTATACTTATAGGTCTGTAGTTTTCTATATTATTTTTATTAGTATTCATATGAATCGGTATAATTACATATATTTTAATGTTCGATAGATAAATGAATTTCTTTAAAATACAATTAAAAAATGGAATAAAGGTTTTAATATAGGATATGTGCCCACTTATTTAACTTATTAATTTAAAATTTATACATCATGATCTTTTGAGCATATAGAGTTCATTTTGTTAAATATATTAATACTTTCTAGTTCTGAAGTCTTATTAATATAAATTGAATTTTTATTATTATTTATTAAATTGTTATCCATATACAAGTTGTTAAAACTGTTACTAATATGTTGACCCATAGCATCATTATTTGTATTAACAAAATATTTTATTAATTTTATTAGTTTTTTTTATTATGCGTTAATTTATTAAAATATTTATATTTATCATAATTTGTTAATACACATATTGAATAATATAATGTTAATACCAGTTATTGTTAAAGTATCCGCATTAGGTTACTTTCCCCTATATATTGTACTCTATGTACTAAATAAACACAATTTTTATATTTCTATTTTATAATTCTTATATATTTATTTATTATCACCGATAACTATGATATTGCAATATCAAAGTTATCGGTTATCAGTTATCAAATGTGATCTGAGATCATCAAAATAACTGTATATATATATAAATATATATGATTATAAGGTTTATTAGCACTTACCATAGGTGTGGCCACCCCTCGTAGGTGCATATAACAATATAGAATGAAAACAATAAATAGATAAATAAATTAGATAAATAAATAACAAAACGATAAAATAATATAATTTATAAAAAGAGTAATATTGT
The DNA here is from genome assembly GCA_964019155.1 of Osedax fenrisi. NCBI lineage: Eukaryota > Metazoa > Annelida > Polychaeta > Sabellida > Siboglinidae > Osedax > Osedax fenrisi. The sequence continues at coordinate 82,837,378 of OZ025240.1, read as the reverse complement.
ATGATATGTAAATAAGTGAATATATTACATCGATGATATGTAAGATTTGAGGTGTGTAATATAGAACGGGTGTGAATGGATTGATCTAATAGAGGCAGGGAGGGAATTCCATAATGATGGAATTGAATTGAAATCCATAAGGATAGATAATATAATTAAACAAAAGGTTGCATCTATTGGGAGAAAAAATACAAAGTTATTTTACCTATATATATAATGTTTTATTTAATTCTATAGATTTTATTTTATTTATTTATTCATAACACAGATAACCAATAATTATAATCTATAACGTATAATATGACATAAAGTATACATTATATATATATATATATATATATATATATATATATATATATAATATGTGTATTTACCGTATTCTTAATATAATTAACATATATTTACAGAAATGCTTACTAAATTGTTAAGTAAGTGTTAAATTAATAAATTATATATTTTATTATTAATTCATATATTATGTTATCTAATTATTTGAATTTAAAAATTAATTATATTTATATGATTACTTATATATATATATATATATAAATACATTTAGTAATTTTAAAAATAAACACAACGAAATATATTAAAAAGTATTGTAAAATTTTAATAAATTGAATAATTAATCTCTAATTATTAAATAAATTACCATATACTTCTACTTTATAAATGTGTTTCATAATTTAAAAGGGGTTTCACACCAACTCGAACGCAATTATTAACTATAATAATTAGAGGTTAAAGTTTAACTTTATTATATCGAAATACTAGAGTTCTAGGATAATATAATTAAACAAAAGGTTGAGTCTATTGGGATACAAAATACAAAGTTATTTTACCTATATATATAATGTTTTATTTAATTCTATAGATTTTTTTTTATTTATTCATAACACAGATAACCAATATTTATAATCTATAACGTATAATATGAAATAATGTATACTTTATATATATATATATATATATATATATATATATATATATATATATATATATATATATATAATGTATACATTATATGTTATTTATATTTAATTATATCATTAAATTATAAAACACACACATATATATATATGTATATATTTATATATATATATATATATATATATATATATATATATATATATATATATATATATATTATACATACTAGAAAATATATACACGGAATAATAATTTTAAGTAATTTTCAAATGGATAAAATTCAAATTTATTTATTACAATTAAATCCATGCATATATGCCTGACTTTTTACCTTTCTCAGATAATGTCAACTTCTGAAATTGTAATTTATTTATCCGCTCGATAATGTTTAAAGTGATCGAATGTTAAACTTAGCATATTCTTTAACGTGATATACATGTATTTCATTATTTCATTTATTATAATTAGTTTTCGATAATTGTCCGAAGTTGTTCTCCTATTATAATTATATAATAATTGTATCTCCTTTTAAATAGTTATATTTAATCACTTACACCTTATCTGTATTGTTTGTTATTTTATTTACATTATCATCTTTTCTTCTTTTTAGCTCTTTTAAATTGTTCGTATTGTATACATATTTTTTATCTCTGTAGCCTTTGGTCTTTAGTTTTCTTTGATTTTTATAGTTTAACTTATTTATTATTTTAGTATCTTTTTACATTTTTAAATATTTTATTATATATTTTTATTATATTTTATTATTATTTTATTGTTATATAAATTATGATTTCTTGGTATTGAGTGATATATTTAATTTTATTGTATTGCTTTTTTATGAGACAGAATACGAATGAACAATATAGAATTGTAAAATATTTATTTATATTTATTCATTTTGTATTTATTCATTTTGTATTAATTCTCTCATTACCAAGAGCAGGTTGGTATCTCGATAAGTTTAATAGAACTTCTATACCATACCTGGGTTTTTGATCTCGGTCATCAACTGAATCTGATATTATTATTATTATTATTATATACTAATATTATATAAATATGAAATTGATATAGTTATATATATGCATATATTTAAATATTATAATTCATATATTATAAAAAATACGAATCTTTTAATTACTAGAATAATTTAAACAGATAACATGAAATACGACAATGGTAACATAACATAATACTCATTTTTAGTTTAATAAGAATTATATATATATATATATTTACCACTCAATATAGTAATATAATATATGCCTATGTAACACGAACTTCTATTATGTTATATTAAATAAAACTCTATTTAAATATTCATTGTATATCAAACTATCATATATCCTATACACTTTATAATATTTAATTATTATATAAATATATATATATATATAAGTTTATATATTATACAGTGTAATATATCATGTTATATAGCCTAAAGTACATAGCATTGATTTTATTAATAATATATAATAGCAATATATTGCTATGCATGAGATGACTAGTGGTGATAAATACAAAACACATTCACTAATTGCAATTAATTATTGTTTCATCCACATTACATTACAATTCCAACATAAATCTATATATAAACATTTACATTAAATGTTCTTAGATAGTTAAATTAACATATAAGACTAAAATGATATTCTTTTAAAGAGGTATTTCTATATACGATTTTCTTATAAAGAGGTTTTTTAATGTGGAAAAGGTTGAATTCCAACCATATTCATCATTATATTCTATAAAAAATAGTGAAAATAAATAAAATCCCGCAATTTATATATTTATATTTTAATATATTTACAATATTTAATAAACAGATTTTGAAAAATTCAATCCAAGTTTATTAATTATTTATATATATATATATATATATAATTTATATATATATATATAATTCAGAGAAATATTGCATTCATATGAATGCAAATTGTGAATATTAGTTTAATTTTTTACAAATATTCATCGAAATTGAGCCAAACTATGTAAATTATTATTAACAACATTTAATAAACCTAATGTATGAAATATTAAAATAGAACTACTAAAACAATATAATTAACAATATAACTAAAAAAATGAAATCGTGGACTTCTCGATCATATTATCATTTCATCGTTGCAAGGCTACCGTAAGTATTTGATATATAAATTTTATAGATATACAATAAAGCATACCTGATTATAATATGAATATAGTATTAGCCCAGTAAACAAAGTGATACATACTAGTGCATACATCATTGCAATAATAACAACTGTTCTCATCTTTTGATTGGCCACGTATATAGGATCATATATAACATGTATATCATGTATAACAACTATTAAATCAATATTAATTAATTCACTTGCAGCATTAGTGCAGAGGTGATTTACTGATGTATTGCTCGATAACTGTTGATTTACTTAAAAACTATATAATTAGTGACATAAAAAGCGTTTTAATAGTATTTGGTGGTAGATTAGCTGTTTGTAAATATTCGGAAAGGCTAATGATTTCATAATAGCGTAGAGTCGTATCACTTACATACACAAGCCTATGTATAGTGATCACGTTGTCACTTACAACTCTACATATTATACGTTGTCGTTACAGATTCTGTAATGATAAAAGTGACCAAGTCATGCTGATCAAGTTTCATATATTTAATAGAGACGTAGGCTAAGGGTGATCACAAAATAAAAAAAATAAAGATATTTTTTATAGAGATTTGAATTCTAAGAAATATACAATTCTTGGATTTTATTTTTATTTAGTTTTAGACACTGCGCCCGACCTTCAAAGTTTCGTAACAATTTTAAAATAAATTTTTCAGAAATAAATATTTCCCATTTTACCCATTTTACCCCAATGACTCTACGATTACGTAGATCTATTTTTATTATTTTATTTTGAACATTTATATTTCATATTTTTAATTGTTCAGCTATATATCAACCTATTAATAATTATTATATAATCAATATGAACAATATTGTTATATTCGATTTTCGAAATATTCTATAGGTTATAGCCATATTCAAACGGTTAAAAGAACCATATACATGTTATCAAACATCTAAGTGTCTTCCTGACCCAGTTGAGCGAGATGGACGGATCCATGTTACACTAATTGAACGGCAGATAATTCATTCATATAAATCCAAAATCTTTTTTTTTACCTTTTACCTATCCCATAGCATTTGGATGCCGTAGGAGCGCAGTTGACTTCAATATAATACGTTTCCATCGGTCTCTATCCCGGGTCGCTCGCATCGCTTCTTCTATTCCAAGACTAGTCCATTCAACGATATTATCTTGCCATTGTGTCCTTGGCCGTCCTCTTATTCTTTTACCTTCAATGGATCCTTGCAAAATAGTATTAGACATAGAGTTTGATCGTGATACATGACCAAACCACCTCAACTTCTTTGCAATGACCATCGCCAGCAATTCTGAGTGTTTGCCAATTTCTTTAACAACTCGACTCCGTACCTCAATATTTGTTATCTTTTCTCGGTATGATATGTTCATTAGCCTTCTTAAACATCTCATTTCCAAAGCTCTAATACGTACTTGTAACTCCTTTGTCCACGTTTCGCACGCATAGAGGAATATTGAGTTTACTAGCGATTGCATAAGTCGAATTTTTAGTTTCAGTTGAAGTGATTTGTCGTACCATATAACATTTAGTTTTGATAATGCAGTTATTGTCTGACCTGTTCTAGCTATTATTTCAGATGTGGAACCTTTATCGTCTATAATTGCACCTAAGTATTTAAATTTTTCAACTATTTTGAGTGTATCGTTGTTTACCTTTATTTCGGATGTGAAATTACCTTCAGAATTCCTTCAAACTACCTTCAAAATCCAAAATCTAAAAAAGATTATTAAAAATAAATATTATTCTTTATATTTCTCTATATTTTACTTATACATATTATGTTAATTTAAAGGAAATGTTGGTAATTTGTAATAATATTATACTATAATATATAATAAATATATTGTATATAAATTAAATTAAATATTTAAATTCAATTATTTTTTTTTATTTAAATATTTATTTTAAATTAAAATATTTGGAATACATAAAATTTATAACCAAAAAAAAAATATTTAATAAATATTGTGTAAATAGTAAAAAATATTATAAAAATTTACCATCGATTAGAAATATAAGCAATATATATTTATGAATAATATCAATATAAAATTAAAAAAAAATAATATAAAAATTAATCAACATTCTAGGAAAAAAAACCATTTTTTTTGCAAAAATGATTATCAAGAAAAACTGATTATTTTTGTTTGTAAATAAAGTATTTATTTAGTTTTTTTATCATATTTATATTGTATTTATATATGTTTTAAATTTTTTAAATATTTTAATTGGACAAAACAAGTATTTTTGCCTTTCTAGGAAAATCATCGCAATTTCTAGGATTTTTTTCTTACAAATGAAATGTTATGATATTATATTATATATTTATATGGTAAACAATTTTCCAATGTTTCATAAAAATATATTCATTATTTGTATTTAATTAATATTTAATTCCCATATTTATATATTTTGGTAAAAATACAATGAAAATCGTATTTTTTTCAATGCAAATTATACGTAATCTTAAAAGCGCGGGAAACATATCAAAAATTGTTAAAATTGGGTAAATTTTATTTGTAACTTACTTTTTGTTTTATTCTCTATAAGATATTTACTAGAGCGTTTTGTATATTTACAAATTTCACAAATTTAGGTTCATATGATCACCATTAACTTAGGCCTACGGTTTGCCTGAATAGCCTTCTAAATAATTAGTATTGATAGAAGGTTCTATTGATGTAATTGGTAAAGCAAGTAACCATGTACCCGTATTATCTCTTTATGGATAAATATTATTAATATTATTTATTAAATAGGCTATATAAGTAAAGATGATATTAATTAGGATTAATTTATTTTTAATAATTATAATTATTTTTAATACGTAATAATATCTAATATCTAATACACATATATATATATATATATATATATATATATATATATATATATATATATGTATATATATATATATATATATATATATATATATATATATATATAATACATATCTGAATTGTTTTGAAATTCTTTTTTTTGTTATATGAATTTTCTATAAATATTATTAATATTATTTATTAAATAGGCTATATAAGTAAAGATGATATTAATTAGGATTAATTTATTTTTAATAATTATAATTATTTTTAATACGTAATAATATATAATATCTAATACACATATATATATATATATATATATATATATATATATATATATATATATAATACATATCTGAATTGTTTTAAAATTCTTTTTTTTGTTATATGAATTTTCTTTCGTATACACCTATACATAATATCTTAATACATCACATGTCAATATAATTAAATAGGAAATATGGCTCTTGCAGGTATATTTTTAATGTATTAATTATTATATAAATTTATTATGTATTATATTGAATTAAATATATTTATTATATGTATATTATCAAACTTCTTTTGTGAATAATCGACATTTTTCAATAATATATAATGTTTATCTATACAATACAAATGTATGTAACAATAACGTTATTATAGATATTATCTATTAATTGTATACATTAATGTATACTAACTACTATGTAATTGATGTGTAATTGATGAACATTTAATGATAACAAGTTCAAAAATGTGTAAATAATCGAAGATCATATTTTAAATTCTGTGAAAATAAATAATTAATAAGTAAATTACTTATATATATATATATATATATATATATATATATATATATATATATATATATACATATTACTACATCATCTATATATATATATAATATATATTTCAATATTTAAAGATATTATCAAAGGTTTATATATATATAAGTATAATATATAAGCTTATAAATATTATATATATATATATAATCATTTTTTAGAAGAATTTTGTTTGTTTTCTGTTTCAATTTTCTTGTTTACAATATTAATATGAATGCTTCTTCTAAAGGGCTTAACAATAATATAGCATATGTTATGTTGTTGTATCCCTTTCTATATACATATATTAACATATATATATATATATATATATATATATATATATATATATATTTATCATGATATGACTACATCACATAAATATATATATTTTTTTTTAAATTATATATAATTTTTATAAAATGTTATAAATTATATATAATTAATATAGGTATATATATATTTATATATATAATCATTAAATATCATATAAATTACTATATCTATATTATAATACAATACATAATTGTATGTTATATTTATTATAATTCTATGGAATACCTGTAACTAACTAGATACTAGTATTTCCAATGTATATTTAAATATCCACTTTATTATTAATAATGTTCCTAATTTATAAAATACTACCTAATCTATATATTTTATATATATATATATATATATATATATATATAGATATATTAATACCATTTTAAATATAACTAAAAGTATATATTATGGTATAAAATTACATGCAATATGTCTCATCTTTAGTTTAATGAATTATTCATAATACTTGTAGATATCATTATAAACACTAAATATTGTTTGAAATGCGTATTAGTATATTAGTGATATATTTATAACTCATGTTGCACCTTACTTAATATATGGCTTATAAATAACACTTAATAATGGCATTTACATTTAAATTAAATTAAATAATTACTAAGTTATAGAGTTTAGTTTAAATTATATTATTTATATGTGATGGAATTAAAGTTTGGTCACAGTATTTGCAGTAATGGAATTGAAGTTATCGCTTCTACTTTTAATCAAGTATACATATACTGTATATGATATACTGTATATGATATACTGTATATGATATACTGTATATAAAATACATAACACAAATATATTACAACTGATGTAAGTGTACTATTATTGGTATATGTAAATTTAACTAGTGCATTCTATTGTTTTCAGTTTAATATGATTATAATTACTATAATTACTAATATGTGTATGTTAACTTATATTTATATATTTGGCAACAACAACATAAAATAGTCATATTATTTTGAAGCCCTTTAGAAAAAACTATTATATAAATATCATTATAATTTAACAGAAAAAAAAATTCGTCTAATAAATATTATTATTATTATATTTATTACTATTATTACTATTATTACTATTATTATTATTATTATTATTATTATTATTATTATTATTATTATTATTATTATTATTATTATTATTATTATTATTATTATTATTATTATTATTATTATTATTATTATTATTATTATTATTATTATTATTATTATTATTATTATTATTATTATTATTATTATTATTATTATTATTATTATTATTATTATTATTATTATTATTATTATTATTATTATTATTATTATTATTATTATTATTATTATTATTATTATTATTATTATTATTATTATTATTATTATTATTATTATTATTATTATTATTATTATTATTATTATTATTATTATTATTATTATTATTATTATTATTATTATTATTATTATTATTATTATTATTATTATTATTATTAGTATTATTATTATTATTATTATTATTATTATTATTATTATTATTATTATTATTATTATTATTATTATTATTATTATTATTATTATTATTATTATTATTATTATTATTATTATTATTATTATTATTATTATTATTATTATTATTATTATTATTATTATTATTATTATTATTATTATTATTATTATTATTATTATTATTATTATTATTATTATTATTATTATTATTATTATTATTATTATTATTATTATTATTATTATTATTATTATTATTATTATTATTATTATTATTATTATTATTATTATTATTATTATTATTATTATTATTATTATTATTATTATTATTATTATTATTATTATTATTATTATTATTATTATTATTATTATTATTATTATTGAATTGAATTGAATTGAATGAATATTTATTATGAATTTTTCAAGTTCGATTTAGTAATAATTAACAATATGTAGTGATAAATTCACAAAACGACAACAAAACGTAGATAGTACACATATAAAAATAACAATAGTAAATTAGAAACGTACCACATGTGCCGGTGATAAAAACAATTAATAATTAAAATTAATAATTTATAAAATTATATATATATACATATATATATATATATATGTGTAAATAAATATTAAGTTATAATTTTATTAATATGATTTTTAAAGGTATATAAACTATTTGCTAATACAATATGTTCATCAAGACCATTCCAAATTTTAGCTATTCGATTATTTAGTAGATTTTTTGTTACATTTAGTTTACATGTATTCATACTAATTTGCAGAGAATGGCCTCTGGTATTGTAGTTGGTCTTTTTTATATTAATAATAGATGATGTATTCATAGATACCAATCCGTTAAATAGCTTATATACCATAACAAGATCAAATCTAGTTCTTCTGATTTCTAGAGAATCTAGATTTAGGTATATTAATCTTTCATTATAATTATTATTATTATTATTATTATTATTATTATTATTATTATTATTATTATTATTATTATTATTATTATTATTATTATTATTATTATTATTATTATTATTATTATTATTATTATTATTATTATATATATATATATATATATATGAATGTATATATGTGGATGTATGTATGTATATATATATGTATGTATATGTGTGTGTGTACATTTATGTATGTATATATGCATGCATGACTGTGTATATGAGTATATAAATATGATATTGAATACTAATAATATATTTATAATTTGTTAGCTTATGAAAACATTCAAAATGGTAATTATAAAATATGTTAAATATATAATCTTATTAGTATTATTATTTCATCATATTTGAGTTTTATCCCAATGTCATAGGTAAAAAAAAAGAATTTAGTAACAAATAATCATTAACAAGTCCAAATATAAAAAATGTATGATATAGGAATACTATATAGCTAGAAGCCTATCTAGGTATTGTTAATATATGAGATATATTAGAAAATATGAAATAAGATAATTCCAAATTGTTGTTGACGGGGTTACGTTTGTTTTGAAAATTCAATTTAAATAGGGATTAAAAAAAAAATGGTGTCAATTAGTTTAAAAATTCTTAATATATTACAGTTCTGTAAAATGCATATTGAAGGGAGGACTGACTTTATAGTTTGATATAGAATAATGAGAAATATGTGTTTGGAAATTTTTATTTATATATGTTTGGAAATAATCGTAACAAATTAGTTTACATTTTATTTTTTTTAATTATATTTGATATATTTAATACAAATAATTGTATTCAGTCAAAAAACATAATAACTATTATATTCTGAAAATGTCATCAATATTTGAGCATTATTTACATATTTATTGAATTTGTTAAGAATAAAATTATACAAAAAGAATTATTCTGAGTAAATCAAGTTTGAAAATGGCATATATTTTTTATTAAAATATAGAGCTTATTTGAATAAAAATATTATGGTATATTTATTTGTATGTTTATTATACAAATATTATATTTATATGATGTATATATATATATATATATATATATATATATATATATAGTATACATAGTTATGATAATAATCCACAATATGATATGTATATTATGATATATATCTAATATATATTAGATACAAAAAATAATAATTTTGTAAAATAACTTTATATAAATGTATTTTTAGAGATTATTTCTTATAATTATTTATTCTCAAAAATAGGTTGTGTTATAAAAAATGTATTTGTATATTTTATTAATAGTTTTGAGCTATACTATATTAATGTGAGTGTATTAACATCTCAAATATTACATATTTTAATTAATGGTATTTAAATTTTTTTTTTTACTCTTTTTTCCAAAACGCTCGTATACCATTAAACATATAATACGTTTTAAAGAATATAACCATGAATATAATTATAAAGATCTATCATAATTTAATAAATAAAATACAAAAACTAAAAGCCATATGGATATAAACAAATATAGGTATTAACATCTATAGTTATTTGTCATATATATATATATATATATATATATATATATATATATATATATATGATATCGTATACGATACTTAAATCTCGATACAAATATGTATGATTATTAGTCTGTAAACTTTCAGAAATAAATTTATTATTTATAATTAGTAAATAAAATATATTAATGAAGTTCGAAATTAATTAAGATATATTTCATATTTGTATATTATAAATAAAAGGATATTATTTTTCTTTTATCATTTACAGCTAAAATATAAATATCCATTATTTCGGAATATTCGTATATATATTTATCTTCTCGTTGTTTTAATATAATATTACGTATACATTATTGTTGTAAACAACCTTAATTATTTTTTAATTGAAGATTATTTACAATATATATATATATATATATATATATATATTTAATCCAAAATAATATGTTATATTGGAAGGATGAATATAAGTGTATATATATAAATTTTTGTATAATTGTAAAATATATATATATAAATATATTAGACACATATAGTAATATTAATTAATATAAATAGTTAATTAATCTCATTAAATTACAGGAAATAGGAAATGTTAGTTACATTAATTTATAATATTTTAAGTAGTTAATATTAAATATAGTAGTTAAGTTTTATTAATATATTGTTTAACACGCGTATTAATGTTATTTGTAAAAAAGTAAAAATAAATATTATACCGCATAATCATTGATATTAGTATAATGATAGATTTTAAAAAATAATGAATTATTCAAATAGAAAATAAACTAATTAGAATGTTCGTAAATATTAACGAATATTTATGGAAATAAAAGATAATGAAAATTGTCATTAAATAAATAAATTATTCTTACAAAGAAATGTGTACCAAATAATAAAAATCAATAATTAATCACAAATATATAATAAATTTATAAATAAATATTTCAAAATAATAATGGGAATACTTGAAATTATATATAATCAATAAAATATAATAATGTATACACCATTATAATTAACATATAATAATACAATTTGTGTTACATTATTGCGCATGATAATAGTTAATCATAGTTAATATTACTTATAAGTTACGCTATAGCATACGCTAATCGTCTGTAAAGTTAATTTTAAATTTCAATATTAATTATCACCGTAAGATTCATGATTATCCACTAATTCAAACTAATTTGTATTTGATTTGACCTCGGGAAGGTTTGCTGCCTACCATTTAAAATTTAACATGAGGAAGATATAACATTTAACATTAACTAGATAAATAGACATTTCAAACACATATTAAATGTATTACATCGCAATCGATGTTGATAACATTCTCTAATAGATGATTATATATGTATGTTATATATATAAATATATATATATATATATATTTTCTACAAGAAATAGAATAAGATTTATTTAAAATAATATATAATAGAATATTTACAAATTGTTTTCATATTTTACAATATATTTCGGATATAAATAATATATTAAAAATCTGTTTATAATATATATATTTTGAAATATAATATGTTTATATACATATATATATATATATATATATATATTTATATATATATATATATATATATTGACTTTATATACATAATTATTAATATTAATTATATAATAAAATATACAAAAAATATATAGTTTACGTTTTACAAAAATAGTTAAATAGTTGGTAATTTTTTAACACATTAATTTTGTTAATATTTTGTTATAACATATTTTTCAAAATAATAAATCACATAACCACAATGTGTTTATATTTTATTTATACAAAAACAAATTATCAATATTTAATTTTAATAAAAATAATTTAAATAGGAAATTCTTGAAATATATAGTACTATATCTATAGATCTAATATATATAGTACCATTCTACAATATATTCAGAAATCTTTCAAAATTACTATGAAAATAAGTTTATCACAATTGTAATTTATAATGAAAAATGTTTGATTTTTATTTTTAGATATTTTCTTTAGGTTATAAATATGTGTTAAAATAAATATCATCTATGATCCACTACTCGAATTAAAAAAATTTACCACTGTTTTTAGTATAATGTGTATATTATTCGATGAATTAACAAACCAATTATCTAGCTGGGCGTTATATATATTCTGAATTAAAATCCGCGCGGAAATATATTTATAGAATACCACATCTCTCAGATTAACTTAAATACCATATCTATCACATTACGTTTATTTAAGTTCTCACATTATTCTTATAACATATTTTATGTATCTAAATTCATCAATATATGTACCATATTTCTCCGACCATATATGGTAATATATACCCTTCTTTAGGATATTATAATATTGTTATAATAGTTTGTTGTTCTAACTATAATGGAATCGATCTGGATGCAAAGAATGGCTAAGTTACGAGTTTATGCTACGAAGATTTGATATATTAATTAAACACGTCTAACTAGGTATATATTTATTTACAAGAGGAAGTTAATGTGAAATGTTTCAAGGGTCGCAGGTCATATTCAATGACTATAAATAACAACACAACATCCCCCTTTGTTAGTCAAAGTCAGGTCTGTTGACATGGAGGGTACATGCTAGGTTGTCATAGCGACACCGATGTAAGTATAATAATAATCAACCTCAGGACTGTATTTTGTCGTGAGGGATACGTAGTTTGGGTGATGTGCTATTGCGCATGTCATAGGTCAAGGCGGTTGGGTGGTCGCCTATAACGTGATGGTCGCTCGTATGCCACAGGGGGCGGGGTGATGCTGGGTGATTCTCGAGTGGCGACGTTGTCTATGCGGATGTCTGTCAGGTTTCGCCGGATTGTTGAGTGTTGTTCGGAATCTACCAGGTATGAGTTTGGAGACGTATGTTTCTGGTGGATCGTTCCAGGGCTCCACGAGCTGGTGATGGGGTTTCTGATGAATATCTTCTGTCCGTCGTTAAAATCTGGAGTATTTCTTCGTGTTGTTGTATTATATGTCTTGGCTGCTTTCATATGGCGATCGTTGAGTAGTTGATCTTGAGTGGTATTTCTATATTCTTGATGTTTTGGGAGTATGGTCTTGATGATTCTGTCGTATAGTAATTCGGCTGGGGAAGGGTGGTTCTTTTCTAATGGTGTAGCTCTCCAAAGTAATAGTGCTTTTTCTGGGTCATCGGGTTTCGTTAAAATTCTCTTTACCGTCTGGATTTGTCACTCGATGAATCCATTGCTTTGTGGATAGAGCGGTGAACTTGTATAATGGTGGAACTCCCAGATTTTGGAGAATTGACTAAAAGATGCTGCTAAGAATTGTGGTCCATTGTCCGTGTGTAGGTGTCTCGGGATACCGTTTTCCAAGAATATCTCCTTTAATGCATGGATGCAAATTCCGTGATGAAACCGAGATAAATACGCGACTAATTGAGCAAATAATCAAGGGAGGCGCCCACGACAAGGTGCGGGAAGATCTGTTATGCAAAGATGACACCTTAACACTAGACAAGGCCATGCAGATCGCAAGAATGTACGAGGCACTGCAACAAGAACTCAAAGAATTCAAGACGAGCACTATCGACACACCCGTATATCACGTTAGCCATAAGCGCGATAGTTATAAATCTAAACCCGACTATCGGAAAAATAATCAACCTAATAATCACCTCGATAACAAATCTTACCACAAAGTAACTTGTAAATATTGCGGCCTAAAACATATGGGTACCTCTTGCCCCGCCGCACAGTCCGAGTGTCGATTTTGCCATAAAATTGGGCATTGGGCAGCTGTGTGTCGCAAGAAATTGAGACCTATTTCTGCCCAATCTTCTAACCCAACAGGTCATCAGCGAACTCATGACCACAAGTTCGATGAACTAAAGTTCAACGAGATACGAACCGACTCCAACAATGATCTAACCGCCGATCTCCACTTCACGTTGAGAGGCCAACTCGCCACTATGACGGTGAAGGTAGATACGGGAGCGGAAGGAAACATACTTCCATTACGCACGTACCTCCGTATGTACCCCGAACACTGCATGGGCCCACGACCAACCCCTGGCCACTTAAAACGTAGTCTAACCACATTAACCGTCTACAATGGAGAATATATGAAGCACTACGGAACTATCTACTTAGACATCACGCTAAAGGATTACACGACGCGAGCTACATTATTCGTAGCAGAGACCCCTGGCCCTATAATATTGGGACTACCATCGACAAAATAGATGAAGATCATCACGATAAACCAAATAAAGACGCAGAATATCAACACAATAAACGACCTCACAAGCATGTACCCAGACAGGTTCGAAGGCATCGGAAACTTCGAAGGTACATACCACATTGTAACCGATCCGACGATACCACCCGTGGTACATGCCCCTAGAAGACTGCCGATATAAATGATATGAGAAATCAAAGAAGAACTTTACCAAATGGAGCGAACGGGAGTAATCGAGAAGGTCCGGAGCCTACCGACTGGATTTCAAGTCTAGTCTAAAGCAGTCCGGAAAACTCAGAATCTGCCTTGACCCACGAGACCTAAACAAGGCCATAAAAAGCCCACTACCCGACGAAGACTATATAAGACATATCTTACAAACTTAGAGGCGCAAAGATATTTAGCAAACTTGACGCACGACAAGGATATTGGGCAATTAACATCGACCACGAATCTAGCTTAAAAACAACATTCAACATCCCGCACGGAAGGTACAGATTCAACAGACTACCATTCGGCTTGTGTCTAAGCCAGGATGTGTTCCAGCTGAAGATGGATATGATTATTGAGAACTGCCCCGGAACGCTCGGCATAGCAGACAACATTGCTGTTTTCGGAAAACCGAAGAAGAGCACGATTCAAACCTCCACCACCTTATGAAACGAGCACAAGCTGGAGGACTTATATTCAACAAAGAGAAATGCAAGATTAAGCAAAAATATATACACTTCTTCGGTCTCATCTTCAACGAAGAAGGAGCGCAGCCAGATCCAGAAAGGATAAAAGCGATTCAAGACATCAAACCCCAACGAACAAGACCCAGCTTCAAGAATTTGTGGGCCTAGCTACGTACATGAGTCCTTTTGTACCAAACCTATCGACGCACACAGCACCACTACGATACCTGATCAAGAAAGACACCGACTTCACCTGGACACCCTCTCATGAAAAGAAATTCAACGATATCAAACATCTAATCTGGTGAGATAGCAAGCTAACATACTTCGAGAAACAAAACGAGAAACAAACCCCGCTAAAGACATTGTAATTCAAGTAGACGCCTCGGGAAGAGGTCTTGGAGCTGTATTGATGCAGTCTGGAAAACCAGTAGCATATGCATCAAAATCACTTACTGAATGCGAGCAGATATACGCAAATATCGAAAGAGAAATGCTCGCTGTTGTATTCGGCTGTACTCGTTTACACACGTATATATATATGGGAAACAATGCACAGTACAATCTGACCATAACCACTCTCCTTGATCATCCTGAAGAATATAGCAAAAGCCCCACAATACTATAAAGAATGCTCCTAAGTCTACAATTATATGACATCAACATAGAATACGTCCCCGGAAAAAACCTACCCCTACCAGATACGCTCTCCAGACAGCCTCTTCCAGATAACAATGAGATACTGTTCGATAAACAGATATCCTATACCCGCTTCAGAACGAGCCTAGATTGGCCCTAATTAAGAATGAAACCAAAGACAAGAAACAACTTCAAGATTTATGCACCATCATCAAAAACGGATGGCCAACAGAGAGGAGAACACTGCCCCAGAACCTAAGATAATGCTCGCCCTACAGAGACGAGCTGACCTATGAGAACAATATGGTCATTAAAGGAAACCAAATACTAATACCGACGTCCCTACGGTCCGACATACTTAAAGACCTACACATTCCACACCTTGGAATTGTCAAAACCAATCTACTTGCAAAGACATGCGTCAACTGGCAGAAAATGACCAAAGACATTCAAGACCTCACGGAAGAATGCAGCGAGTGCCAAACACACCAAAGAAGACAAAGCCCTGTATAATTCGTAAATAGAAAACTACCACGAGAACCATGGGATGCAGTGGTAGCCGACCTGTTCGAATTCAATAAAGAACAATACCTACTGGTTGCAGACATATACACCAAGTTCCCAATTCTAAGGAAGCTAACAAGCACACATAGCCATAGCATCATCCACGCATTAAAGGAGATATTCTCGGAAAACGGTATCCCGAGACACCTACACACGGACAATGGACAACAATTCTCAGCAGCATCTTTCAGTCAATTCTCCAAAAGCTGGGAGTTCCACCATAATACAAGTTCACCGCACTATCCACAAAGCAATGGATTCATCGAGCGACAAATCCAGACGGTAAAGAGAATCTTAACGAAAACCGATGACCCAGAAAAAGCACTATTACTTTGGAGAGCTACACCATTAGAAAAGAACCACCCTTCCCCAGCCGAATTATTTGCTCAATTAGTCGCGTATTTATCTCGGTTTCATCACGGAATTTGCATTTCTTCGCTTGGAGCATGCATTTAGTCATATATTCGTCTACTAGTTCGTCTTTGGCTTGTTTCATCTTTTCTAGTTGTAGTCTGGCCAGTCTGTAGTTAGATCTTGGCTCTAGGACCTCGCTCAGGTGTTCCCAAAATTCGATTAGAGTTTTAGTTTCATTGTTCCACGTGTTATATATTCTTAGCCCTTCTTCACCGATCCATATGAGGACGTACGTTAAGAGTGATTTAATTTTAAAGATCCTAAACCGGCATAGTAGATTCTATAAATATGATGCTCATGATACTATTGTATTAAATCATATTCATTTTGGTTCATTATTGGTGGTGCGCCGGAGGTTTTAAAAAACAAAATTATTAAAAAAAAAAAAATCTCGAAATGTCGTTATTCCTATGTAATTGTATTGTATATGTTTATAAATAAATGTCCTTGAGGACATTTATTTGAATTCTGTACATTTTATTTGTATTGTATTGTAATGGGTATATATATAATAATGAGTACTTTTTTTAAATACTATATTCTTCTAATAGATAACATTAATATATAGTAAATATTATCTATAGTATCCCTAATTACAATATTAGTTATTAGATAATTAATTTAAACAATAAAATAAATTTTATATATATACAAATTTTCTAAAAAATTAGGCCACTTTGACTATTTATTAAAATTATAAAGAGTTATTTTTTTAAATTTATAATACTTGTACGTTAAAATATAACATCTTAAGATGAAGTAGAAAAAAAAAAAAAAAAAAAATCTTAAAATGTGTAAAGGTACCAATCCACAGAAAAAATGGTCATTTTTTGATGATTTTTAACAAAATTAAAGAAATACCAGGGTAGTTATTATTTTTTCGGCCAAATTGTAATATATAGTGATTAATTAATTGTTTTTTTTGTTATATATAATATAAATTGATAAAATATAACAATTCTGTACACAATTATGAGAGGTAAAAAAAAATTCTGGAAAATCCTATAATTTAAAAAAAAATCCTAGAAATAAAATTAATTTTGTTATGAATTTATAATATTCAAAGGAACTATACACATTACACATATTCTGAAAATTTCATGATTGTAGCTTAATTATAACTGTGAAAAATATACATATTTATGTTTTTTTGGTATTCTCCTATCTATTCCCATGTTAAATGTTGTTAAATTTGACCAGCCTGGCGCATGTACAATATTGACCTAAATTAAAAAAAAAAAATGTTGTGTATTCTCTATACTCATATTTTGATGTTCCAAATGCCGGTAAGGAATCGATAACCAATAGCATGTTTAAAATCACTCTTAACGTACGTCATCCTCTCTTCGCTTTTCAATTTTGATAATGGACCTTTGAATATTAATGTAACATATTGTTAAAATGCCATTAGTTCGTGAGGTAGGTCTCCTGACCATACCATACTCGGGGTCCTTATTCCGTCCATAATTATTATTTTTTTAAATTTGTTTTTAACATTTTTTTCGTACACGTGCTTTAAAGGCTTTAAATTTAAAGGCTTTAAATGTCTGTTTCTGGCGTTCGTTTTTTACCGCTGTCACCATGTTATAATAGTTTGTTGTTCTAACTATAATGGAATCGATCTGGATGCAAATACTGGCTAAGTTACGAGTTTATGCTACGAAGATTTGATATATTAATTAAACACGTCTAACTAGGTGTATATTTATTTACAAGAGGAAGTTAATGTGAAATGTGTCTAGGGTCGCAGGTCATATTCAATGACTATAAATAACAATACAACAAATATAATAAATACAAAAATATAGTATTATAGTATATCCCGGTATTCAATACTTGTGTTTAACTTGGATTCAACTGGAAAATTTGGGAAACTGATCATTGAAACTAAATGTGGATCTCAGTGGTGTAAACTATGGTTTAATCCATCCATATTTGACTAGTTGAAACTTTGATTTAAAATTTTGTAAATTATTTTAATCTAAATATTTTTTTAAATTGAGAACAACTTGTATTTATCTCATCCATTTTAAACAAGTTCTGAGTTGGATCATTAAATCCCAGTTTAATCCAAATCAGTATTTTAAACTGAGATCAACTTCTATTGAATTCATCCATTTTAAACTAATAGAAACTTGGATAAATATTTCCCAGTTTAATCAAAATAATGTGTTTAAACTGAGATCAACTTGGATTTGTCTCATACATTTTAAACTAGTTCTGAGTTTGATCCATATATATATAAGTGTAATCCAGATTTTTTTTTAAACTGAGATCAACTTGAATCTAACTATCCATTTTAAAATGTTACAACTTTGATCATTATTTTCCAGTTTAATCGAAATATTTTTTTTAATTGAAATTAACTTCGATTTTGCTAATACATTTGTAAACATGTTAAAACTTGGATCATATATTTCAGTTTAATCCAGAATAATTTTTCAAACTGATATCAATATTATTAATGATACTATAATATATTACTATATATGTTAGTTGATTAATATATTGAAAATTTTCTTATCGTCGAGTATAAAATGGAAACATAGGTTTGATATAAATACAATGATGTTTAGGGTTATAAATTATATGATGACACACTAATACAGTGTGATTTATCTATATGAATATTATATACCTATACAATATTCTAATAAATATGATACGAGTTGTGTCTATATATATTATATCTAAAATATATATATATATATATATATATACTATTAGTATATTACATCTATAATAATATTAATAATCAAATAGTTCATTCATGCATTCGATATTTGCAACTTTGCTACAATATCTATACTATATTATTTAATGTATATTATAAATATAGTTATACAAGTATATATATAGTTAATTGTTTATTTAATACAATTATATTTCAGATACCATCACAAATTATACTGGTAAGTATATACTGATATATTAATATATATATATATATATATATATATATATTATTAACTCTGTGTATAGTTAAAATACCAAGTAATTATGAATCTGGTTAAAACCCGTTATTGACAAATAAAAGAGCTCTTAAAAAAATATGTATAAGTAATTTTATTTAATAGTATATAAATAAATATTCGAATATTGTTAAATAAAATGGATGCCTTAATATATATATACCCATATAGGAGCTTCTTAGAAGGGATATAAGCAACATTAATTATAAATAAAAACTTAATCTAAGTTTATGGAAAGGACTCTACTAAAATAAAATTAAATTAAAAAAAATAAATATATGTAGGGGAAGTAACCGAATACGGACAGTGTAAAAATACAATGTATATATATATTGTAAACAGTATCACTATTGCTATATAGATATCAGTAATAAATTAGTACATATATAGATCCTATATATACAAGCACGCGTACGGAAATAAGGCGAATATCATGAATCCGCTTATTCGTGTTTATGAGGATACCAAAGTTCTAAAATTATGTTTTTTTATTTGTTACTGGTTTTAAAATATCATATAATTAAATTTATAGTATTATATCATTAATGTTAAGTTGAAATTTCTAAAAGAAATATGCATTACAAATAACATAAAATGCATGTTTTCTGAAGGTAGTATAAATGATAAAATAACATTTCATATACATAATCATAATCACATAATTTAAATTTAAATTTAGAATAATTTTATAAATATATAATATAGTTTGTATATATATATGTATAATATACATTTTATATCATTATTAACACGTATTACATTCAGGCCCATTAATAATATCAAGTCTATGATATGCTTAATTGACTTACATTCTGCATTAGGTGACTACTGTTATTCACCAGTTGTATTACATTCCATACTATCCCATTTACTCGATAAACATGCGCCTTAAAAAACTATATAAATAACTCTAATCATGATACCCCATAGTTTACTTCCCACCTCATGTCCTTGAAACGATCACTTCGTAAATATGAAAGAATATACCTTGAAATCTTAATTTTCTAGAGCTTCATTCATTGAGAAACATAAGATCTACAAATTAGCAATTTCCTATGATAAATCTAATAATTATACTCGGGTTATAAATTAATTTTCTTCTGATAACCGACGACTTTTCAGACTGGCTAATAAATTCTTATCTCCCCCAAAACCGGCATTACTACCATATATAACTAACATTTCTCCATTACAATTAGGCTGGCTCTTCTCCAAAACATTTTATAATAAGATTGATTCCATCATAGTAAATATCAAAAACCATAACCCTACTTCCAACTATCCTTCAATCATAATTACCCCACATAGGTCTATCCCAGATTTCATAAGTTGTTTTCGTCCGCCACATATATCTATCATATCTAAACCACTGCATGCATCTACTTCAATAATTCTCTTTGATCCTATTCCACTATCTATTTTTAAATTTAACTATTATCTATTTCCAACTAGCTGTACCATCATCTCATATTCCTTAAATTCCGGTACTGTCCCTTCTATTTTTAAACAAGCAATAATCACTACAATTCTTAAAAAACCTTCACTCGATCCCGAATCACTTCTCAATTATCGCCAATTTCTCAGCTACCTTTGGTGAGTACAATTTTGAAAAGAGTTGTCTCTCATCAACTAATCTCCTATTTAACCGCCAATAATCTCCATATTCCTCAACAAAGTAATTTTCGCCGAGGACACTCCACAGAAACAGCAATACTAAACGTAATTAATGTCATCACTTCTACTCCTAATACTAAAAATTGCTGATAACTTGTAATGCTGGACCAATCCCGTGCTTTCAATACGCTTTATCACCAAATTCTACTATCCCGTCTACACCTGCTTGGTGTTAGAGATCTTGTTCTCTCATGGTTTACTTCATATCTATCTGACCGTAGTATCAGTGTAAAAATGTATAATTATTTTTCTTCCCCTTCTCTTATGAAATATGGTGTTCCCCAAGGATCAGTACTCGGTCCTTCACTTTTCTCTATTTATTGATATCCACTACCATCCATAATATCTAAATATCTAAATATATATTACCATATATATGCAGATAACATCCAACTATATATGTTTCTTCCAAATAATTCATCACCAGGTATCGATAAGCAACTCTCCAATTGTGCTAATGATATTAAAGAATGGCTTATTTCTAATAATCTTCTCCTTAATACCTCCAAAACTACGTAGTTGAATATGACTCTATCACCAACTTACTTCCCTCGTTTTCTTATTGATAAGAAATATAACTATAACATTGTAATATCTCCTTCTCCTACTGCATCCAACTTAGGCGTACTTTTTGATTCTACTCTTTCCTTAATTCCTCATATTACTGCCATCACTAAATCTGAAATTATCATCTATTTAGAATTAGAAAAATACGAAAATAAATTACTGTATCTATTACTAAAACTATAGTTAATTCCCTTGTCCTCTCACGTATAGATTACTGTTCCTCAATCCTTATCAATCTTCCCTTATCCCCTCTCTCCCCTAAATCGAGTCATTTGTTCATCAATCCGTACAACATATAACCTACGTAATCGAGATCATACCTCTACTTCCTCATACCAACACTTACCTCCATGGTTCCTATTTAACAAACGCTCTGATTATCGCATACTATCTATTATTCATTCCTCAATATACTCTTCGAATTGCCCCTACTATATTTCTGCTTCTCTAGTACAAAGATCACCCCTTCCTTCGATTAGACACCATGCATCTCATATTCTATCTACCTCATCCCTCAAAAATGAATACTCTGGCACTTAGTTATATTGGTCCAAAACTATGGAATTTACTCCCACCCTATATTAGATCCATAAAATCGCATAAAACAGTCATGAAATATATACAACAATTTATATCAGGTGGCAACCTGTAATACTAATATTGTTTGTCATTATTATTTTACTTATTAATTTAAGTACGGTTTATTCTATTTTATTTTATTATTATTAATGGTATTTATTTTTTTACCTAATCTATTATTTGTATTCTATATATACACTTTTGAGAAATTATTTATGATTTATTTAAGTTTTAGATAAACTTTCAATCAATCAATCAATCAATTAGTATAAATATACAATATATAATGTAATAAAAACTATAAATAAACCTACGATATCATTTTACTAAACAAAAACTTTAAACATCATTTACTCAGAATAATTATTTCTAACACACAGGTCTCTTATAATTGAAGTAAAAACTTAAATTGTTAAGATAATTGCTCAATATCTTTTGTTATATCACTAATATATATAGCTCTAATCACTTGTTGAGATATTTGTAATTGTCAACTTTTTTTCCTAATAACTATCCTAATATATGCATTAAATATAATTGTTGATCATATTCAGGTAACAATTGTATAATATTATAATGTAAATTTTTAAAATATCTCAACATATATGTGTATCTATATTAAGAGTGTATATATAGCTAGAACGGTATACAGTTCTAGCTATGTATACACTATTAATATAGATACACATTTTTTATAATTATTTCAAAAATTCAAGCAGATACTTAATTTTGAATATATACATTAAATCTGTATCTACCCATGTTAAATTTGAGAAATGTGGCAAATATAAATTAAAAATTAAATTAAATGTATTTACTTTGAAGGATGAATTACTTGAAGGATAACTTCTATTTAAATTGTAATTTTTTAATATTTATAAAATAAAAACTGAATATTTATTCGGGATGGGCGGTGAACACATTGGCTGGGAAACTCTTCTAATTATGTTACCTCTAATTATGATACCTATAATTACGTCACTCATATTATGTCACTATTATTACGTAACTCGTATTGCACCACTCTTGTTGCGTGACTCGTATTGCGTCAGTATGTTTACGGAAGAATATATTCTGTGTATACACTTGTTCAGCTAATCTCGAGTGATTCGTGTTCATTTAACTGTTATTGTTCGTCAATTAATAGTAATTACTACCAGATTAATCTGGTATACATATATATATGTATATATATATGGGGTCGATGGCTCAGTGGGACAACCGATAGCTACTAAGCCAGAGGTCCCGGGTTCGACTCAAGATAGTTCTTGTTTTTATCTTGTGTTTATCAAGAACTTAATAAACGATAAATCAAAACACAAGAAAAAAAATGTTACTATTTGTATTGTATTGTCCGGGGCCTCTCACAGTTATTTATAACATGTACAAGTCTATGACTTCTTGAGGGGTCCATTTGTATCCGCTATTTGTATTGTATTCAATATATATATTTGTGATTTCTATAAATAAATATTATTATTATTATATATATATATATATATATATATAAAATATATAAATACTAAAAATATTATTTTAATATTAAAAATGTAATATATTTAATATATATATATTTATAGAAATTGTAATCGAAAGAATGGGTATGTATATATATATATATATATATATATACATTTTTTATATTTAATCAGATAATGTATAGTATATATTATTATAATTTGTATGCAATATATATATATATATATATATATATATATATGTATATACATATTAATAAATATATACTCAATTAATTATATATTAATATAACTTTATTAATATAATTATAACTTTAAAATACACTTTTTTAATATGAACGTAAACATCACAATGTAAATAATGCGTATATATAAATATATATATATATATATATATATATATATATATATATATATATATATACGTATACCATCAGTAGTGTATAGTACTTATCGTTCCACGTGTTTTATGTTATATAACATTACGTTTCATGACGATAATGAACAATCTAAATATATATATATACATGCATATTATCGTTTGGCATCGTTATATTATATTAAATATTTATCGTAATTTAAAACGGCATTAAATGATGATTTGTTCAATAGACGGTGCGGTTACTGTTATCGTTACCTTTCTAGTAAACAATCTATGAATCATAGCTATGAATAATATGATCACTATTAGTATCATCGTGATCATTACGACGACCATGTATCAGATAAATATATAGGTGTCCTTCGTCGATATTCTAATAATACAAATAATTCGATTATAAGATTCCCAAATCGTAAATAATGTACACAACTAGGAAGGGTAAACAAAACAATTATGACATCTATTTCTGAACATACTATAGTTTATGGATAAATAGTAACATCATGTGATACTATATGCTCTGCCGACACACTCATATTTGATAAATTTCAATGAATATACATATCCTATAGTATGTATACATTCACGTATTACTCGTACATCTGAAAGTACAATAGTATACATATACATAAATGAAATAGGTTGACACACTTGTTGTCCTACGATAACCTAATGTGACACGACGTGTGCAAACATTTGTTCTGATCTCGTCTCATCTTGATTCTATAACGTGTGTATATGATACTACGAAAGTTGTTTACACTCGCAAATAACCTCTACCTATCACTGTTTATTAATATATGTATATATATATATATATATATATACATATATATATATGAATGAAATCAGTTTATAGACATATGTATAAGTAGGATCATTGAAAGCTATATGTAGCTTTATTAAATCGATACCTCCATAGTATATGAATATAATAACTCTAGGACAGTACTACAATAATAATAATACTTGTGTACTAGAATTCAATATATTAATAGTAGAGTAATATATAACAAACAAACAAATAATAATAATATTATCCCTCGACGTATTTCATCATGTTTTAATTCATTATCTAAACTAATAAAATAATTATAATACAAAAAGTGCGGATAAAATAATAAAACAAATTATTAAAATGTATAAAACATAAAATAACCTAAATGGTATGATATAAAAAATTTAAAAAATTAACGACGATTAAAAATATTAAAAATTATTATAATGATAAAATATAAAGACAACATATTAAAATATATTATAATACTATGAGAGTAAACAATAGTTTATATTATTTACTTCTAATATGTATTTAAAAAGTGTTTCTTTTATACTTTTTTTAAGTTGTATATATTATACAATATTCAAATTTTAATAAATTATTAATCATTAAATTATTATAATATTTAGTACATTTAAAAAAAAGCGTTTTGGAATTGTGTATTTTCATTAATGGTAAAATAAATGTTGTTTTGTTTTTATTAAAAATAAAAAATGTTTCTAGATTAATGTTATAGATTTTATATCAGAGGTTATATACAAATAATATTATTCTAAAAGTTAATAGTGCATTCAATTTTAAAATAGAATTATATTTAAACATATTATTAGTATGATAAACGAATCAAATGTTATTGAGTCTAGTCTATCATATTTTTATTGATAATTCAAATAGTGTTTTTTTTGTATTAATACAACTTTTTGTAATATACCTTAATAAACATTACCCAATATTTCTATTCCATATAACATATCTGATACAAATAGTGAATTATATAATATAAATAAATTACGAATGTTAAGAAATGCTAACTTCGGAAAAAGATATAAAATTGTAGATAATTTATTACATAAATTTATAATATGAAACGAATATGTTAAATTATCCAATATAATATACTATCCAATATAATACATAAACACGTATATCTATCTACTATTTATATGTTCATATTATTTAAATTTATATTATTTATATTTTTATCTTAAAATAAGGTAGTATTTTAGTTTTTTCAATATTCAATTTTTAATTATTTATATTAAACCGATGAAATAATCTATCTAGATATAATTTCAAATTACTATTCAATTTGTAATTTAAATTTGTGAAATAGTAATATTCGATTTTCTACAAATCCATGAAAGAACAAATCCAAGACAAAGTTTAAGGAGGATCAGTGAAATCTATAATCTTTATTGATTCGACACCTCCTGACAATATGTGCAGTGCCATATATCCATCATATTCATTCGGATAAAAATAAAACATAATAAAATAATAATTTTATTTTATTTAAAAAAATAAAAATATAATAAATGACACTGACAAATTAAATTAAATAAATAACACTAAAAAAAAGTATACATATATATATATATATATATATGTATATATATAATATATACATTTAATTATAAGTAATACTATACAATAATTATTCCTATAGAAACTGGAACACCTCTTATTTATAGTTAGATAAATATATATATACATATATATATATATATATATATATATATATATATATATATATATATATATATATATATATATATAAATAAACACATTTACACATATACATATACATACACACACACAAATATATATATATAATAATAATTGAAATATAATAAATAAATTATATTTATAATTTATTTTTTAGATGCAAAATTTAAAGAAATAAATGGTTTCATATATATATATATATATATATATATATTTATGATTTATTTAAGTGTCTAAATAAACATTCAATATATTTATATATATATATATATATATATATATATATATATATATATATATATATATATAGGGGAAAGATGGGTAATGTGGACATGAGATTAATGTGGCCACTTGGCGTATCTCATAAGTCCAATCAAAAAAAAGTAAATGTAAAATATGCGCATTGATAAGCTTTATTCAAATAAGTAAAAATAATTTACATAATCTATTAATAAAAAAAAATGATTTAAAAAATACAAAAAAATCGATTTACTTTTAAAAAAATTGAAATAAAAATTTAGTAAAATATGTACTAAATCAGTAATTTATAATATAAATTGAAAATTAAGATTGGATGTTAAAGAACTATTTAATTACAATAAAGTGTATAGCATTTATTTTAGTGAGTAATATTCATTATTATATAGTGTATATAACGTGATACCTCGAAGCGGGTAATGTGGACACCTTTTATAGGGTAATGTGGCCACTTAACGATGATTTAAGCCAATAATATGATCTGAAATAGATATTTATACATACTGATATAATTTCGTGCGTCATTATATGAAAACGTTTATTGAATCAATATCTACTATATCCTAGCCATACAAATATATTTCAATACATATTATAATCGTGGTATAAACTTTTAAATTAAATTTAGTATATTTAATTATCTATTAACACAATTATAAAGAACAATATATATATATATATATATATATATATAAATATATATGTATAACATATATTAAATCAATTTCTGATAATATATTATATAAGAAATTTTACTTTCGATATTGATTTTCTAAATAATGTAATAAACTTTATTTTATTTTATGTATTTAATTTAACTATGCTATATAATCGTCTTTATATATTTAATTTATACTTGTTCAGTGAATTATTTGTATATTACATTTAACTATTTTTTTTACTTCATATTATGTAATTATAAAAATAATTAGTATTTATTTTGATATGATAAGATTTTATTATATATTGGTATAATATATTTAATATATTTATATAATCATATATATATAAATGGTTCTATATATAATTGTATATATAATATATATATATATATATATATATATATATATATATATATATATATATATAAATGGTTCTATTTATATATATTGTTATTTTTATTTGGTGGAGTCCTTTCATCATCTCCAGGAACTTTGATGACGTTTTTCACTTATAACCATATATGGCTATAATGTCCCTTCGAAGCCGTTCTCGTGTTAAGGCATCCATGGTTTTAACGAGAGCCGATCATTTATTTATACACAATTATATAAGATCACTTCTAAATAATATTTTAAGACCCATTTTATCAAATTAATTATGGTCCGGACGAGGCTCGAACCCGTGTCCTACTACTTGTGTGTCTGACGCCTTAGCCACTTAGCTATACAGGCAGTTATATATATATATATATATATATATATATATATATATAGAAATCAGATAATATAAATTATTATCTTTCTAAATTAATATTTTATCTAAGTTTTTTATCGCCATATTTTTATGAGATATAGTCATTTACTGATGAAATTTATTTTTACATATTAATAACATGATAAGTAAGTGTAATGGTATACTATGACATAACTTATTATGAATATAGTACTTTATAAAGTTATAATACAAATCATTAATGTATATCAATTGCATGTGGTATTTAAGATTATACTTGATGTGATATCATTGTACTAAACTTGATATAAAGTAACGCCATCTAGTGGATTAATACCACATATTAAGGTGGCCACATTACCCATAATAGGTGGTCACCTTAATAATTTCAATTAGATACGCTAAAATAAAAAAATTATTCGGCAATCCTCTTATATATCATAATATGTATCTATATTGAAACAATTATCTAATTAGAATTAATATTTATAAAGTTATACAACATTATCTAAAAGTGGCCACTTTCCCCTATATATATATATATATTATATATATATATATATATATATATATATATATATATATATATTGAATGTTTATTTAGACACTTAAATAAATAATTTATGATTTCTCAAAAGTGTATATATTGAATACACATAATAAAAGTATGACAAACAATATTAGTATTTCAATTATTGTATATATTTCATGAATATTTTATGCGATTTTATGGATCTAATATAGGATGGGAGTGAATTTCATAGCTTAGTATCAATATAACTCATTGCCCCAGTATTCATTTTTAAGGGACGGAGAATAGGGGTAGATAGAAGATGAAATGCATGGTTTATAAGTGATAGAAGGGAATATCTTTGTACTAGAGAAGCAGCAATATATGAGGGTCTAGTTAAAGAGTATATTGAGGAATGAACAATAGCTAGTATGCAATAATCAGAGCGTTTATAAAATTTGAACAATGGAGGTAAGTGTTGGTATGAGGAAGTAGAGGAATGATCTCGAATACGAATACCCTCGAATAGGTTATATTTTGTAAGTATTGATGAACGAATAACTCGATTTAGGGGAGAGATAGAGGATAATGGAAGATTGATAAGGATTGAGGAACAGTAATCTATACGTGAGAAGACAAGGGAATTAACTAGAGTTTTAGTAAGCGATACAGTCATTTATTTTCGTATTTTTCTAATTCTAAATAGATGATAATTTGCAGATTTAGTGATGGCAGTAATATGAGGAATGAAGGAAAGAGTAGAATCAAAAAGTACACCTAAGTTGGATGCAGTAGGAGAAGGAGATATTACAATGTTATAGTTATATTTTTTATTTGTGACTTCGATTGCGTAATATCGCGCGCGCTCGCATTCCCGATAAGCGTGTGTTTGACAATAACACAATAACAACTCGTGGAATTAACCCAGCGTGGTACTTCGTATGTGTCTATATATGGGCACAAAATATACATTGGAATATATATATCTACGAGTATGCAATACTGCGTAGTATAACGTGATATGAATATATATATATATATATGATATAGGGGTATATGCATATATATATATGTGTATATATATATAGGTATATATATAATTGTGTATGCGTATATACAGACATGTATGTGCATTTGTAATATATATATATATAACAGGATACAGTAGGAGAAGGAGATATTACAATGTTATCAATAAGAAAAGGAGGGAAGTAAGTTGGTGATGGAGAAATATTCAACAATGTAGTTTTGGAGGTATTAAGGTGAAGATTATTAGAAATGAGCCATTCTTTAATATCATTAGCACAATTGGACAGTTGCTTATCGAGACCTGGTGATGAATTATTTGGAAGAAACATATATAGTTGGATGTTATCTGCATATATATGGTAATATATATTTGGATATTTAGATATTATGGATGGTAGTGGATATCAATAAATAAAGAAAAGTGAAGGACCGAGTACTGATCCTTTGGGAACACCATATTTCATAAGAGAAGGTGAAGACAAATAATTATACATTTTTACACTGATACTACGGTCAGATAGATATGAAGTAAACCATGAGAGAACAAGATCTCTAACACCAAGCAGGTGTAGACGGGATAGTAGAATTTGGTGATAAAGCGTATTGAAAGCACGGGATTGGTCCAGCATTACAAGTTATCAGCAATTGTTAGTATTAGGAGTAGAAGTTATGACATTAATTACGTTTAGTATTGCTGTTTCTGTGGAGTGTCCTCGGCGAAAATTACTTTGTTGAAGAATATGGAGATTACTGGCGGTTAAATAGGAGATTAGTTGATGAGAGACAACTCTTTTCAAAATTGTACTCACCAAAGGTAGCTGAGAAATTGGGCGATAATTGAGAAGTGATTCGGGATCGAGTGATCACTCGAAGCCGAAACCTTCGAAGGTTTTTTAAGAATTGGAGTGATCATTGCTTGTTTAAAAATAGAAGGGACAGTACCGGAATTTAAGGAATATGAGATGATGGTACAGATAGTTGGAAATAGATAATAGTTAAATTTAAAAATAGATAGTGGAATAGGATCAAAGAGAATTATTGAAGTAGACGCATGCAGTGGTTTAGATATGAGAGATATATGTGGCGGACGAAAACAACTTATGAAATCTGGGATAGACCTATGTGGGGTAATTATGATTGAAGGATAGTTGGAAGTAAGGTTATGGTTTTTGATATTTACTATGATGGAGTCAATCTTATTATAAAATGTTTTGGAGAAGAGCCAGCCTAATTGTAATGGAGAAATGTTAGTTATATATGGTAGTAATGCCGGTTTTGGGGGGTATAAGAACTTATTAGCCAGTCTGAAAAGTCGTCGGTTATCAGAAGAAAATTAATTTATAACCCGAGTATAATTATTAGATTTGTCATAGGAAATTGCTAATTTGTAGATCTTATGTTTCTCAATGAATGAAGCTCTAGAAAATTAAGATTTCAAGGTATATTCTTTCAGATTTACGAAGTTATCGTTTCAAGGACATGAGGTGGGAAGTAAACTATGGGGTATCAGGATTAGAGTTATTTATATAGTTTTTTAAGGCGCATGTTTATCGAGTAAATGGGATAGTATGGAATTTAATACAACTGGTGAATATTAGCACAATTAGAGAGTTGATTATTGAGACCTGATCATGAATTAGTTGGAAGAAACATATATAGTTTTATTTGGTAATATATATTTTAATATTTAGATATTATGGATGGTAGTGGATATCAATAAATAGAGAAAAGTGAAGGATCGAGTACTGATCCCTGGGGAACACCATATTTCAATATATGTTCCAATTTTGTATATTTTATAGGTCAAATAAACACTTTGGATATCATTAATTTATGTATTCAATATATATTCAAATGTGTATATTGTATAGATCAAATAAACACATTGGATATTACAACAGCGATATCTATTGTAAAATATTATATTTTATAAAATGTATCTCTTGTAAATAATAATTATTATTAATATAATTCTATATCAATATAATTGTATAATATATACATACGCACACACACAAACACATACACACATACACACATATAAATATATATATATATATATATATATATATATATATATATATATATATATATATACTTAATTCATTAGTTACTAATGAACTTATAAAATTAAAAAATTGGCTTATTATGAATAAATTAACAATAAATATTGAAAAATCTTGCTATATAATAATTGATAATATAAATAAACATTATTTTGATAATAATATTTATATTGATAATAAACTATTGAATAGAGTAGAATGCTATACATTTTTAGGAATGTATATTGATGATAGACTTAACTGGAAAGCTCACATTGATTATATTTGCAAAAGAGTATCCAAATTCATTGCAATATTACATAAACTCAAATTTTCATTAAGTATAAAATCACTTAAATTATTATATAATGCTTTTATCCTACCTAATCTTAGCTATTGTATAACTATATGGGGTAATACGTATAAATCAAATATAAATAGGATTATTATATTACAAAATAGAGCTATACGTGCTATTTATAATTTACAAAATAGAATTAATACTGATGAATTTTATAATTCTTTAAATATTTTGAAATTTAAGGATATATATAAATGTAAAACAATATTAATTATGTATGATGTTTTAAATAGTAAATCAACATCTCCATATAAATCTATATTTTTTCTAAAAAAAAATAACTATAGTCAAAGAAGTCAATATAAATTTATAATACCATAATATAGGTTACAAATAAAATATTTTAGTATATTTTATAATGGACCTATATTATGGAATAATTTAGAAAATTCTTTTAAAACTTATCTATCGAAATCAGTATTAAAACGGAATTTGTAAAAACGATATATAAATCAATATCTATAATAAAATTGTATGTATACATCTATAGATTAATTGAAATTTTTGAATTGACATATTTACTAATGATAACTAATGATAACACTTTGACTAAGGATACATATTTAACTAATGATAACTCTTTGACTAAGGATACATATTTAACTAATGATAATTATTAATAAATGAGAACTATTAAACTAAGGATATTTAAACTTTAGAATTTACATAAATATATTTTTAAATATATAAAAAAAACCATAAAATAAAATTTTTTTTTTTTTAAACCTTTTAACTGTTTTTAAAACCTTTAACTTATGTGTATTTTAGTATTTTATTTTTTAATTTAAATTTTCTTGAGGTCTATATAATTAATATGAAATTGTAAGTGATTATTTTTGTGTATTGTATTATTATTGTATATTAGGTGTGGTTGTAGTTGTATAGCTTTGTATTGTGTTTTTTACGTTTTGTTTAATTACCTAATTATTTTGTTTTAATTTTGATTATATTTTAATTATTTTATTTATTTATCTTATCTCAAATTTTATTTACATGATGAATGGCATTATGGGGAGTTTTTTAAAAATATTTATATTGTTTAACAATTTAAAAAAGTAATCTATATGAATATACATTTATAGTAACATTTTAACTATTTTATATTGTGTTTTTTTTGGTGACGGAGTGTCTGATATTTTTGTAGTTGTGTGGTATGGTACATGTCGGGGAAAGGGATATACTTTTACTGAAAGGAAAGTATTGCCAGTGTTCTTATTATTGGCACAAATAGGATCCCTAAGGCATTGGACCTGACGAACCCATACCCCTGAAGTTGATACACCATATATCCTCATTAATTTCAATTACTATTGGCTACTCTGGTTATAATTTTAATGATTAAATATATCGTATTTTTATAAGTGTATTATTCTAATAGATTACTAAATAATTAAATTTTATTTATAATTTGTTTTTTAACATATATTTTTGTATATATTTTGTGTATATATTTTATATACATATATATTTCTTTTACTAACTTTAACTCTTAATATTTTATTTATTTTTATTTTACTTTTACTATAATTTTCTCCTCATAATTGTCCTATAGGAAAGTGAAATAGGTAAACGACTAGATAAGCATAGCGCTTCTTCGTTTACCATGGTCATACCTAAATTCTGATTATTATTATTATTATTATTATTATTATTATTATATATATACTATCTAATAGTGTTAATGTATACACTTATTTCTGTGATTTATTTCACATCCCACATTAAAGTACTAATTCACTAATGAACTAATTAGTTTGCATTAGTTTGGAAATATGCATTATTATAATGGAATATGTATATAAGATATAATTAGGTAAAACAACTATTAATAATATGATTATATATATATATATATATATATATAAATATATATAGTCAAGTATATATATACATATATACTTGTTATTAATATATTTTAATCTACATATATTTATAAAATAGTTACACTATATTATATAGTTATTTTTTTAAACTGAGATCAACTTGGATCTAGCTGATCCATATTTAACTAGTTGAAACTTGGATCATTATATCACAGTTTAATCCAAGTTATATTTTTAAACTGAGTACAACTTGGATTTAGCTGATCCATATTTAACTAATTAAAACTTGGATCATTATATCCTAGTTTATTCAAAGTTATTTTTTAAAACTGAGATCAACTTGGATCTAGCTGATCCATATTTAACTAGTTGAAACCTGGATCATTATACCACAGTTTAATCCAAGTTATTTTTTTAAACTGATATCAACTTGGATCTAGCTGATCCATATTTAACTAGTTGAAACTTGGATAATTATATCACAGTTTAATCCAAGTTATTTTTTTAAACTGATATCAACTTGGATCTAGCTGATCCATATTTAACTAGTTGAAACTTGGATCATTATATCACAGTTTAATCCAAGTTATTTTTTAGTCCAACATATTATCTATAATATTACCAATTATTTAATTATTTATTATTTTATTAAATTTAAGTAAATTTATAGAATCTAAATTAATAAAAATAAATAAAAAATATTGAATTTTTTGATAAATTTATCATATTAAAAAAATGTTTTTTTTTAAAAACAATTTATTTAACCTATATATAACAATGTATTACTATAATATATATATATATATATAGTCATTACATATGGAAACGGCTGACAATCAAAAATATACCTAATCGGCATACCTTTTTTTAACAATAGATATCAATTTGAAATGTTATATTATACTTAATTAATATATATAATATGATGTTCCATATTTGGTTTTATAAAATAATCATTAATGACAAATATACAAAATAATTATCAACCTAAAAAAAGTCATAGCAAAATATACGGGAATGGCATTCAATTTTATTCATGCATAATAATCAAGAATATGAATACAATTAAGATTGCATATAATCAGCTATTAGGTATACGTATAATATGATGAATCATACTCTATATTTTAATATCTGGTATCCTATAATAATGAGATTAATAAATACGCATGCGCAATTATTAATATCTTTGATATAAATATATTTATATATATATTTATAAATATACAATAAATATTATTTCTGTAATAAAAAGTTTTATTTTATCAATTTATTTAACATCGAACAAGTACTACAGAACATAATATGTTAGTGTTGTTATTAATATAATATTTTTAAATAATATATTTATAAATTAAATTGTAAATTGAATTAACAGTTATATACAATTATATACAATTTTTTTAATATTATCTATATATTTTAAATTATTTTAAAAATACAATTTGAAATATTCAATAATTGAATATAACATGTGTTTTTAAATCAGCTTTATATTATTACATTTATTTTTCGTAATAATTATTAATACAATAATTTAATTTATAATAAATAATTGTGAATATTAAAGTTATAATAATAGTATTGTGAATAAAATATGGAAACTTGTTATTTTGATTACTCGAGTAACAGTATTAAATTAGATTTGAGTTAATTAATATATTATGTGCAAATAAACATAACTAATGAACACCATAAAAATACAATAAACGCGATTTTAAACTCTAAATCTAAAACATGCTCACTTGACATATTTTAAATGTTGTGTATAATATTATATTAAATATAATTATAAAAATTATTATTGATAATTGTATAACATCTATTATTGTTAAATTTATAATATTGTCAACTAGGTAAATCATTTATTAAATTAATTTATATTAATTAAATAAATGATGTAATCATTACAGTAATGCTCAATTTACATTCTTAATATTTATTTACTTATCATTATATATAATAAAAATTCATAATATAATAGTATTATTAATACACATAATATATTTACTATAATATTACTTGTTTAGTAATGTATAAATAATTGTTGATAATATTTTATAATAATTTATTATAGTATAATTTTAAATATGATTATTTATTAACTATAAAATTAATAAAATCGTATTCATTTAGTGTTAAAATTATAATTATATTATTATGTTTAGTATATTATTATCTGTATAATCATATAGTATTTAATAATTAATATTTATATATCATAATTATAGTATGATTTATAACTTATATTTTAATAACATGTTTAGTATTAATTACGGTAGAAAGTAATCTTGTACGAGATAATTTCGGACTATATAATCTAGTACGTATTATTAAATTAATTCTAAAGTATTATTTATGAATTTAATATTATAGTTATCTTAAATTATTTTAATTTCGACTCATTTATATACATATATATATATATATATATATATTATATTTTCCATCAGTAATTAATAATTAAATATAAATATTAGAATAATTCTATAATTATGAAAACATTTAATTTTACAAGTCGTACGTTTAAATTACGTACATTCTAATTACCTCGTGCGATATTAATTTAATTCTTAATTACTCGTATACATTTATTAAAGTAATCTCTGACGACTTTTTGAGTAATCTGTTATGACTTATTTCGTCAATAAGTAATTTTATTTATAAAACCAATTTAACTTATCTATAAAAAAAACGTATCTAAAATTAATATTGTACGAGGTCATTTCTGACTATGTAATCTAGTACGTCTTATTAAATTTAGTTTATTCTAAAATATTATTTATGAATTTAACATTATAGTTATCTTAAATTATTTTAATTTCTAATCTAGATTTATTATTTATATACATATTTGTATATATTATATTTTCCATCAATAATTAATGATTAAATATAAATATTAGAATAATAATTGTAGAATTATGAAAACACTTAACTTTACAAGTCGTACGAAATTACCTCGTGTGATATTACTTAATTCTTAATTACTCATATTAATTTATTAAAGTAATCTCTGACAAATTATTTAGTAATCTATTAAGAATTATTCCGCCAATAAGTAATTTTATTTATAAAACAAATTTAACTTATATATATTAATACATATAGTTATCTATATTTATACTTATCTATATTTTTCTAATTTCTATATTCAGGACACCGTTGGGGCAATAAAGTGAACCTGGCGAGCTATGTTCCTCTCTGAATAGCATCGCATAAATGACGTATCTATAAAGAACTATATACAGCAGCTGATGGACGATATAGTTGAATGTCTGTTGCTCTAATAAATGTGATGAGAGATATAGATGGTCGGAGAATGCGATTCATAGAGTGCCGAAAAAGCTTTCCATAGTAAGGTAAATTAATTTTGTGTATATAAATATATATATATCAATTAAGAGGATCTCAATGGATAAATTAGTTAATATCAGAAAAAAATTGTTTTGTAAATTAACCTTGAATCAATATAAAAACTTGTATATATAAAATATAAAATACTTTTGTTTCTATATCTTCAATGAATGTGTGAAAATTATTTCTATCATTATTCAATTTAATTAGAATCATCTATACTATTATCTGATCCTTTATGTTTATTTATTATTGATTTTTATTATGATTATATATAATTATAATCATATATGCTTTCAAGTATATTTTTTATAAATGTTACCTGCAATATGCATGCTATTGAAGGTGCAACAAATGTCAACAAATGCATTTGTTGGTATCATGAATTCTTTCACCTTCATATCCAAGCTTTCAAATATCAAACTTTAAATATTCATAGAAAAAATATTTGACTTATTCATATTTTTTAATAATAAATTTGCAATATATTTGTGGTCATTTGTGATATAATCTAATTCTTTATATTATTTCAGTGCATCGATTATACCACTATATTGATCTAATGTTGTTTTAATACATACTTTTCGCAGTCTATCTTGTTGGCCATAATGGTTTCAATGTCTTTGCTCTGTTATTATTAGTATTATATACAATCCGGAATTTGATCGTTTGTTCATATAATAATCCCAAATCATGAACCACTCTCAAGGCTTTTTTTATATTTATATTATTATCTAATAATGATTATGCTATTAAGTTTGTGCGATGAGCTCCACATTGTGTATAAAAAGTTAATGGATGTCTATTCATTATTATAGTCTTTACACTATTAT
The DNA here is from genome assembly GCA_964019155.1 of Osedax fenrisi. NCBI lineage: Eukaryota > Metazoa > Annelida > Polychaeta > Sabellida > Siboglinidae > Osedax > Osedax fenrisi. The sequence goes on along the minus strand of OZ025240.1, from coordinate 82,798,127 downwards.
ATTGACCAGACATATTAGCTGCACCATCATATGACTGTCCTCTTAATTTAGAAATAGGCAAGTTAAGATGTTAAAGTTCAGATAACATTTAATTTGCTATATTTAAGTTGAATCCTCAGTCATATTGCATATTCATATGCATATTTCTATATTTCTAGTTTTTATGTCAAATATCGAACCACAAAAATGTCCTACTCACTTCCAGATATATCTTGAATTCCATCACATTGAATTGAGAAACTTCCATTAATATCTTATAATAATAATATTTAATAATTCAGATTTATATAGTTGATAATAATTTCATTCTTAATATCGCCAGATAACAAGTATCTCTCAGATATTCTCTCATGAATATTATCATATTTTACAGGGGGGGGGGGGTAAATAATACTTAGCCCCCCCACCCCATATGTTTGGTAACATTCTTTAGAAAAAATGTGTATTAACAAATACAATATACTAGATTTAATATATATAAAATGTATTAAAACATATTTCATGGGGGGGGGGGCAAAACATACTTAGCCCTCCCCCCATATTTCTGAATGGGGGGGTCCGATACCCCCCGCCCCCCAGTTCCGACGCCCCTACTTATATATATATATATATATAGGGGATATAAGTAACATATCATACATGATGTAACATATAATTATAATATTATAGATCTATAGTTTCGCCAAAATAAAACTGATATAAAATTACCAATATGTAAATTACTTATCTAGCCATAATATAGCTGATGTACGATAACAATATAATATAAATTAGCAGGTATAATATATTAATATATAGATATAATATAAATATAAATTTTAATTATTTTTAAACTTGGATTTAACTCGAGTTAACTTGGATTAATCTCGAGTTAAACTTGGATTTAACTGGGATTTAGCTAGAGTTAAACTTGGATTTAACTTGGATTTAATTCGAGTGAACTTGGATTTAACTTGGATTTATCTGGGATTAATCTCGAGTTAAACTTGGATCTAGCTGGTGTTAATAGTGTTACCAAATTAGCAGGCTAAACACGAGTTTAAATTCGAGATAAATCCAAGTTAAACACGAGTATTGAATACTGGGTAGATGAATATCTTCATGAATATGTTCAAGATCATCTCCGTTATCGCCCTAGACGTCCTCCGTATACGGATATATATCCGTATACATATATGTTATTCGGGATCGCCTCCGGTATCGTCTTCGTGAATGCCATGTATCTATACTTGTTGGCCAGTTTCTAGTCCGACAAATTGAATAGTCAATATACAGAAGTTAGAAGTTAGTATTTCCAATATAAATATTATTGTGTCATGATAACTGATTCATTAATATACAATTTATAATTTCAGGATAATTAAGATCATCAGTAGTTTTCTTCCTGCATGGCTAGATGAATATCTTCATGAATATGTTCAAGATCATCTCCGTTATCGCCCTAGACGTCATCCGTATGCTATCCGGGATCACCTCAGGTATCGTCTTTGTGAATGCCATGTATCTAAACTTGTTGGCGAGCTTCTAATCCGACAAATTGAATAGTCAAGATACATAAGTTAGTGTATAATGTATCTCCATACATATATATATATATATATATATATATATATATCCATTGTACACCTATATATCTATAACTTCTTATATACGTATATATATATATATATATATATACTTATATAACTATACATAGTACGTGCAATACACGTCGTGCATGTACGTATGTGTAATTATATAAATTACGTTCCATATCTAGCTAACGAACTAGATATCGGACGTACCATTATGTAACATGTTTACTGCTTCAGGAATCAGGTTGACTCGTAGCACGCACTGCGTGTGTGCCTAGTGAACGCAGCCCTCCCTGATTGGCTAAGGGATAATTTTACCATGCGATACCTTGCACCTATTTTGTACTTGCATGGTCCAGCTAGTCTATTATTCATTATACACAACTAGTTACAGTATACACATATACCTATAATTGTGTCATCATAATTGATTTATATTAATATACAATTTATAATAAACAGAATAAACAATATGATCTTCCTACTTGGCTATGGTGAATATCTCCATGAATATGTTAAAGATCATCTCTAGGATCCGGTATCGTCTTCGTGAATTTCGTATATATATATATATATATCTGGAATTATACACTGTGATATTTAATGAACAGAAACTTCTATATTCGCATACTATATACTATATATGTATATTATAATCATATATGATCATATATGTATTCATACTTATATTATTATCATTATAAATATACCCTTACATTCCCAGTTTATTATTATATATATTATTCACGTGTTATATCATATCCGTATTTTGTGTATTGTTCCTATAATAAATTAATGAATTGTTTAACATTTCTTTTTTACTGTGTATGGGTAAAAATATACGTTCCACTGGGTGTTTATTTATGGGTACAAATATATGTTCCACTATGTGTTTATTAATGGGTAAAATTATACGTTCCAATATTGATTTTTTATATGTAAAAGGAAATCGTTTATCTGCTCACAAACTACCTATAATTCGACCACCTACTGGAATATATTATTTGACCTATAATATTACGTTTCGGCAACTAGTTTCTGGTTGCTTGGGTAATATGTTTAAATTTAAAATATATTTAAATGTATATGTAGGTTTCGTATTAAGGGGGTTTCTTTTTCATTCCTTACTATTTTTCCAAATGTTAGAAAACTATTATTTGTTTGAGTCATACAAGATCTGTATACGATACATTAAGCCTTTACAACAATTATTGTATGTATATATGTTTACTATAAATAGAGGGCATCATTATTCACGCTATATTAATAAATATAATTGTATTTAATATTTTATATTTTAGAAGAAATAATATTATGATTTGATGATATATATTTAAATTTTATATATATAATATATTTGTTATCCAATATATATATGGTATATATGTATATATGCATGTATATCATGGGGTGTTAAAGTATAAATGGTTATGTACCTCTGTCAGTTGATTAATGCTCGGTAGGCTTCACGGGTAGTCTATATATAGAGGTATACCTGTACTCGCTAAATATATATATTTAATAAATATTAAATTAAAAAAATATATAAAAATTATTTATATATATATATGAACAATTTTTTATAATATTTATTAAGATATTTTAATTTATACAGTGAAGGGAACAAAACAAATAAACGGTATTCATGCACACACACACATATATATATATATAATACGATGTATATATATATATATAATACGATCACGTATACAAAGAATATTTCGTGTTTTATTTACCCAGTACATTTTTGTGTTTTTTGTACGTGTATTAACTCATGTGAAAGCCCGACGTTTTATACTATTTTTGACATTTTACACGGTAGAAATTTACAACATAATTATAAGATAATATATGATATAGAAATTAATCTTCATTTAGATATAACAATTTGTTACATTTGTTTTACAAAAAAAATAATTGTTTTCTATAAATATTAATTAATTTGTAAGGTGACTAATGTCCGTGTTTTACATAGAACAAATATCAGTATTTTGAATGGACAAATGTCCTTGTATTACGTCGACATAAATACAAATATATACAAATAAATACTATAGTTTAATTTAACATAGGTTATAAAATAGTATTAATTGTACTTTTTATTATTGAGTATTTAAATAAATAAAATATAAAAAATTACAAATATTAAAAAAATAGACTAAATTTCCATGTTTTACACATACTAAATATCCGTATTTTACATGTGAAAATCTCCGTGAATTACACGATGGCACCAGAGTATTACATGAACATTTTGTCACTATAATTTACAAATATTTTGTTATTATATTATTTTTTTAACATAGAAACAATAATATTTTACCTTTTCTTTATTTGAATATATTGATTTAATTTTGTGATAATATAAATTAAGTATAAATTATTATTTTAATATTTCAGTAATCGTTATGAATTAAATAAAGTTACTATTTTAAAATCATACATTATTTAAGTATCTATGTTATTTTTTTAAATTATCATAAATTCATTTATGTGTCAACTTAAACAACAATTATAATCATAATTATATTTATAATTAAGATAAAACAATTTGAAATAAATGTATAATGATTACTCATTATTGAACATTGAAATATTGTATTTACTATTAAAAATATTATTATTATAAAATTCATTTTCTATATAACCGATATGTAATTCTATAATACATATAGAATTATAAGCATAACAATACTATACAATGTTCTTTAGAATATCGAGTATACTCTTTATATATATATATAAAGAACGTGTATACAAAAACGTGTAATATAGTGACAACATATCCGTGTATAATAGTGACAAAAAGCCGTATATATACACAATTTGTCTCTATAGAATCAACTTGTGTAATAAACTGGTTCTATCGTAGGCATATGGATGTGTAATACACGGATATGTTGTCAGTGTTATACACGAGTTTTCGTAAACACAAGTTTACTGGGTAGGTACAACGTGTTTACTAAACGCGGCGTTATATATATAACTCTCTATAGTACAATGCATCGAAGTATTTATTTCTTGTACATTAGTTCTATAAACTAATTTTGGTAGCGAATACATTTTATGATATTTGTATGAACATTGTTTTATACAACTGGCACTATGAATATTCATCTTAAATATTCATATGTTATGAAATAAATTTCAATATAATAATATATATTTATATATATATATACATGTATATATTTATTAATTTAAAAAAAAAACAATTGTTTCTACGGCGTATAGTATCGCTATTTCGATAAAGCTATACTTATAGCTTAGAGGTTAACCTCTTGTAATTCTCTTACTGGAAATCATTAAGTTATTTATAGTTATTAATATAACAATAGTATACTATTATCTATTATACGTATTATACTTATTAAAATATTTATAAATATATATGTCATAATTAAAATATTATTTACTTAGTAATTAATTTAATTTTTAGAAAAATATCAAAGTAAGTAATATATATATAATTGTTATTTAAATATATAATATTACATTTATAATTGTCAGCCAATATTGATTATTATATACATTACTTCATATATAGATCTATCTTTTTACATTATAAATAGCTTCTGAAGTTATCTAACATCGATGAAATATATATATATATATATATATATATATATATATATATATAAACACGCACAGTGCGTCGCACACACACACACACACACACACGTGTATATATTGTATACTCTCTATATTTATACATTAATCCATCAGGTAATATTGAAGGTATACATTACAATTATATATATATATATATATATATATATATATATATATATATATATATATATATATATATATAATATGTGTACTATTATATAATATAAGCATAAACACATCATGTTTAAAATTAATAAATTACGAAAAGTAACTTATAAATATTATAGTTGAATATATACTAAAATAAGTAAGAATGTAGTATACTAATTATAGATTATACTCTATTAATTAATTTATTTAACGTTATATTATTGTAGACGTGTAATGCAAGTCGTACATACATTATTTATAATATACATTTTTACAAAAAATAAATTTATAATTGTTATCAACAAATAATAATTATCTTTGATTTCACAAAAGATGTATTATAAAGGTCAGTTAAATGATCTACATTTTAAAACTTATAATCTACAATGAAATTCAATTATTAAATAATCTTTATATCATTATATATATATATATATATATATGTTATTTTATCATTTTATATTTATAATTAATTCTATTTATATATCTATATATATATATATATATATATATATATATATATATATATATATATATATCTATATATATCTATATATATATATATACAAATATTAATACATATGGAAACCTAAATAGAATTAATTATAAATATATTATATATATATATATATATATATATATATATATATATATATATGAAATATAATGCATATTTAATTACTAAATATATATTAACATTAAAATAAATATTATTAATTATTAACTTAACTGTAGAATTCAACAAACATTTACGCGGTAAATATTATTTATGTCATAAAATATTAAATATAATATAATAAAATATTCATAATTTTTTATTTAAAATATTTTATAATTAAATTTATAATTAAATTAATAAAATTCATGCTTGATAAATATTTATAAATAATAATATATAATTATAAATATACACATTAAAATGTTTAAATTTAAAATATATTTAAATGTATATGTAGGTTTCGTATTAAGGGGGTTTCTTTTTCATTCCTTACTATTTTTCCAAATGTTAGAAAACTATTATCTGTATTTATTATTAATTATTTTTCTGTTTTTGTTATTGTTGATAATTATCTAAAAATTATAATGTACCTTATTTGTTTTATTATTCGTTTTATATATTTTATTAAATAACTTAGATTATCAGACGATCTTCTCCAATAAGGTACCACCAGTGATAATTATATCGTACCCCAAATAAAATATCAGCGAATCATATACCTCTAGTTGATATATTTGTATTATTTTCTTTTAATAGAGCAAACTAATATATATATATAATTACAATAAATAATAGAAAGCTAAATTTACTAGCTATTATAATAATATACATAGATAATCAATATAATATAACAACACTTACAAATATATAACAAATTGGTATTACCAACTACTTAGCAATATATAATATGTGTATCGGTAATTAAATTTATAATAATTAACCAACTAATAAAATGTATACACATCATTTTATTTACATTTTAATTTACTGTATATAAATTATTAAATTTATTTTTCAATAATATGTATTTTTTATTCTTAACATTTTTTGATTTTAATATTTATATCTAATTAAATATGTCTTATTTGTTAATTAATAGCACCGATATATATATTTATATATATATATATATATATCGGTGCTATTAATTAACAAATAAGACATATTTAATTAGATATAAATATTAAAATCAAAAAATGTTAAGAATAAAAAATACATATTATTGAAAAATAAATTTAATAATTTATATTACAGTAAATTAAAATGTAAATAAAATGATGTGTATACATTTTATTAGTTGGTTAATTATTATAAATTTAATTACCGATACACATATTATATATTGCTAAGTAGTTGGTAATACCAATTTGTTATATATTTGTAAGTGTTGTTATATTATATTGATTATCTATGTATATTATTATAATTTTATATATATATATATATATATATATATATATATATATATATATATATATATATATATGTATATATATATATATATATATATATATATATATATATATATATTATATAAATGATTATTCAATACAAATATAATACTTTCATCGTCGGCATATAATACTATACCAAAACAATATTCTTGCACAATATTTACCATAATTTGTATTTTAATTTAATATTTTGTTAATATGAATTCAATTTTTTACTCCTACTTATACTTCACTTACATTTCCTAAATCAATCTTTATGATCTTATAAATTATTATTTGTTGATACACACTGCAGTTCTTCTGAAAAATGCCTCGTCAAATAATTCTTATTATAATTCAAATATTTAAATTATAATGAACCTGGATTTACTATTGTCTAATGTAGCCAACTCCTAATAACCCATATTATATAGTTATAAGAAATATTACTCTCATGAATAAAATTATAAAAATAAATAGATACTATTTTATAATTGTTTTCAGGTAAGTATAATGTTGTAATATATAAAAATGCAATACATAGAATATAATAAACTAATAAAATAACAAAATAACAAAATAATATAATATTTATAAAAATATATACAATTTTCAAATAATATTATAAATATATATATATATATATATATGTGTATATATTAATTATAGTAAATATTTAGATACTATATACAATATTATATAATTTAAAAATAATAACTAGTTTATGAGTATTAATAATGATGAGTTTTTATTAATATGCACGATACTTCTAATTATGGAATTATCAACTATAAATATTTATATTCCTAATAACATTTTAAACAACTTTATTATCAAATGTTATTATAGTTAGTTATTTATTCTAAATGTATTTATTCATATATATATATATATATATATATATATATATATATATATATATATATATATATATATATATATATATGTATGTGTGTGACTAATTTCAATTATTTAAATAAAATTTAATAGAATTTGCAATTACCAAAATAAAAGGTAAATATAATAAATATATATATATATATATATATATATATATATTATATATACATAATTTATAATATATTCATATTTTATACATTTACATTATATTAATGTATGTATTTGTCGGTATTAGTAATATAATAATTTATATAAAACTTATATTAATATTATAAAACTAATTTCAAATATAAAAAAACGTGTTATATAAATACACAATTATTATTAATTATTAATAATAATTATAATCAAAATATATATATATATATACTAACTATTATATACGTGATACTGTTATATGTTAATAATAATAAAATATTTCATTTCATGTATTAAAGTAGAGTATTATGAATTATGTATTTAAAATAAATTTATTAAAAAATAAAATATATTTAGTTTTAAATTTATATTTACATACTTTTCAGACTTCACGTCATGTAAGTTATATTAATATAATATATTCTTTATAGTATAATATAATATATAATATATTCTTTATAGTTGTATGTGTAAGATAATATAACTTATAGTTTGAAGAATATATTATTATATATATATATTTATATATACATGGGGCTATATTACCGGGAATATGTGATTGAAAAAATATTTTAAAATGTGTTACATTGCAGAATGATTTCACGATTTTAAAAACGCATTATTTGATACTTACATGTACGATTCAAAGTAAAATTGTAATTAAATTCATTTTCAAAAGGTGAAAAATCGTACAATCAACACATTGCACTATTTTGCATAATCCTGTCTGTAACCCATTACCTATAGGTGTATATCATATACATATATCTCCTAAACTCTTATTAGTATATTAGTGACCCTAACTCCTATAAGTGTATAATGTATTGTGTACAGTGTACAATGTAAATATGTAAAATAATATTTCGAATTGATCTAATATAATTGCAATTGCGTAAAACATATGTGTAACAAATGATCGGCTTTAGTTAAACCATGGATGTTTTGAAAAGATAGCGGGTTCTAAGGAATATCAATATTTTCCGAAGGAAATATATGTCACGCTATTGAATTTGTGAAATTAATAAAATATTTGCATGCGCATGCGTCAATATACGCAATCCACTTGTACTGATAAATATGTATTTTAATATATTGTTAGTTTATATTTTATTACATGTCAATTTAAAAAATATATTAATATTATTAATGAAAAAAAAAAAGTTATGTACATTTTTGAATAAACTAAATATCTAATTTACATTGTTTGTTTTAAGAATATAACATTATTTTATAATTAGAATTATTTTTCTTATAATATATATCCATATTGGATACATATAATAATCAATTGCAATTATATCATGATAGATCCAGTTTTTAATTTTTTAATGTTTAATAGATCCATTTTCAATGTAAAATTATACATATTTTGTAACATTCTAAAGTATTAATTAATAATAATATAAAATCTATTTTGAAATTATTTAAAACGATAGTATTTCCACCTATATTTCAAACTATTCATCATTTTAGTTTGTTTCACGTAAATATAATCAAATGCAATATATTTTCTTCGTAAAATAATAGGCCATATATGTATACACTTTATATTAATTCCTGGATGGGATGAAAGGACTCAAAAAAATAATAATAATAACAAAAATAATATATATATATATAATAGTGACAATGTATTTCGTATTTATATGCACGTTTTGTCATCTTATTCCATATATTATATATTATATATATATATATATATATATATAAATATATAAAAAAGTATTACCATATATAGTCTAAAATATATTCTATATTCTATATATATTCTAAAATATATAGTATATATTTAAATGTATACCACTATATCATAAAAGTTGTAATATTAAACCCAATATTAACTTTAATGTATTTAAAATTAATTATATATATTTATATTTATATATATATATATATATATATATATATATATAAATAACCATGCATTATTACATAATGGTTACATAACATTTTATATAATTATTTTTAAATCTATACAATTATATTATATACTCATTTAATATAAAACAATAATATTATTGTATGTGTTATATGATTACTTTATTTATTATATCCCAAATAAAATGAATAAATGTAACAATAATATCACATTTATACTACTTTATTAATATCTAGACCGAGATAAATTAATGGAAGGTTATACATTATTATATTTATTATTACAACATATTTTATTAGTAAATGTGTTATTATTTATAATCATGACATCATGATTATGATATTAATACTATATATATATAGTAATTTATATAATATTTAATGAGTATATATATAATTATATATATATATATATATATATATTATAAAATATTATAAAATTATATATTATTTAAAAACAAATACATATATTTATATAATGTAGACATATCATATATATATATATATATATATATATATATATATATATATATGTTTTTAATTAATATTAAATATACGATATTAGCATTATGAATTTATGATATACATTAAATACAGCTAATATATTAATTTACAATGTAATAATTTATTATAATATTAATTTTATATAATGTACTAGATGCACATAAAGGTTTTTACTAATATATATATATATATATATATATATATATATATATATATATATATATATACTATAGACTATATATTTTATACAGTTTAGTCCATTCATTCGATTATGTAACAAATAAATTAAATATATTTAATTATTTAAATCATAATAGTAATATTCCATTTATATACATTTATTAACACCTCATACATGTGTTGTAAATATTGTATTATATGCAGGTACCATGATATCATTTGGTTTAGATAAAATAAAAACTAGTATGATAATTAATAAAGATATTTTTGTTATCTGAAATTATGTATACATGAGTAAATAATATTATATATATATATTAATATTTTTATTTAAATAATAAGAAATAATATATTATATATGTTACCATTAAATATGTATCATAAAAAATAATACAAAATTATAATATGTATGTTATAAAAATACTGTAACTATATTTAGATATATATATATTTATATATATATATATATAAATATATATATATATATATATATATATATATATATATATTCGAATACTTGTATAGGTAAAGTAACAATTATTACATACAAATAAATTTGTAAAATGTTCTTGTATATTGATTTTTAAATACAACAATTAAATGATATGTTACGCTTACAATTCTTGTTTAATGATTTCATATTTATGCAGTTGTTAATGAGTGAAGAATAATTATATATATATATATATATATATATATATATATAATAACTATACATATATTACCACGTGATATTACATTTAACACTATCGTTAATTCTACACATAGATATATCTGCATCCTTATCAAATTACACAGGTTTATTCTAATACTATATATATATATATAAATGTCAAACACAGTGCATATGTAGAAAAGTTAAGAATAATATTCTTCGAGAGAAGCCATGATATAATAGTTTATCCACACTTACATAATTGGGAGTTTACCATAATGAAGGGGACCAGAATGAATAGTGAAATTGTAAATGTACACAGATTATAATCAACATAAAATATAGGAAGAAAACCATTTTAGTACGCTTCCACGTATACCAATCATTTCTAATCTTGAGATAAGAATAGCTTAGAAAATCGAAAGGCATGAAAGTTATATATATATATATATATATATATATATATATATATTAATATATAAATATAAATTAATGATAACCCTTTTTATAATATATATATATTTATTTTATAGGAAATACGGACATAAATGGTTTAATAATTATGATATAATAATAGTTATATATATATATATATATATATATATATATATATATATATATACAGTTCCACAGTGCACAGTTTGAAATTTTCATTAATCTTTTTAAAATTTTCAGAGTATATAAATAATATATAGATGATATTATATAGAATATTTTGATAACATAGGTTTTATATTTACTTTTTTTAAATAACTTTCCTACATATATTGCTTTGTTACACTTATAATATAAATCATACCTTAGTTGTAATAATAATAATAATAATAATAATTAATTTGTAATAGCATATATCCTATAGGATATAACAGATAATAAATATAAATAAATATTCTTAGTATTTCAATTAATATATTATTTATTAAATCTAGATATTAAATTTGAAATTATGCGGACATTTAATTGTTAATATAAGACACATATTTATATATTATAGTATATTATTAATAATGTATGTAGTAATAATGTACAATAAATATAACATATTATATTAATATATATATATATATATATATATATATATATATTATAATGATTAACTATAGTTATTTACTATAGTTAATATATGAACCAATTAATTAGTATTGTGGTCAGTCATATTATAGAAATACAGAAATATATAATTTGCATATATATATATATATATATATATTGTTATTTTTATTTTATTTTTGTGGAGTCCTTTAATATAATTCAGGAACTTAGATGAAGTTTTCATTTATAACAATATGCCTCTGATGACTCTTCGAAGCTGTTCTCGTGTTAAGGCACCCATGGTTTTAACGAGAGCCGACCATTTTTTTATACAAAAGTATATAAGATCACTTCTAAATATTATTTTAAGACTTATTTTAATGTTATGGATGAGGCTCTAACTCGCGTCATAATGCTTTTATGTCTGACGCATTATCCAACTGAGACACACAGGCAGTTATATATATAATATATATAACTATAACTCTATTCAATAAACGTACAAGTGTATCATCTATTGATATTCCAAACTTAATTATAGTTATAGTATACAATTTATAAAACAATCTATGCTAAGCATTAGATTATGTTTTTGTTTATTAGTGTAATGTATACTACCAGATCAAGTATACCACCCTAATTCTTAATCCGTATACACTTGTACACACATCAGTAAACTAATCCTACGGGATAATATATCTAACTTATGTTTACATTACATCTAGAATATCGCACATGATTATCACATCCGCATTCATATTGTTCTCAACCCGTAGTTATTTATATAATAAAGGTAGTGGCATTCCACCCATTACCTGCATACACGTTTTCATAATCCCTATATTGAAACGTTTATTAGTTCCCACTTAAATAATCTACAATTACCCCTACCATAGTAACATCTTCTTCTGATCCGAAAAATACATGAAATCACTATTCCATCTCTCAACTCCAGTACAATACTTCAGCGTATTGTTGTTCAATAAATCAACGGATCGATGTCCTTAACCGTATCGCATAATGTCCTCCAGAGAAAATTAGGAAAATGTCACTCTACTGAAGCTGTTCTATTACAATGTCACTTTCTACTGTGACTCATTGTATTAATTAACAAGTTATCATTTAAGATCTTTCATCGGCATTCCACTCACTACATCAGATTATATTGATATCTATACTTGATATGGTTCTGGTATTAATTATACCATCCTATAATTATTTTATAATATTACATAAATATTAAATTAATAGTTGAGTACATAGGTGATGTGATGTTTCTGCCGAATAAAGCATACTCTATATAACATATTCTATTTTATTTTATTATTATTAATGGTATTTATAGTTTTACCTAATTTATTATTTGTATTATATATATATACACTTTTGAGAAATCATTTATGATTTATTTAAGTGTTTAAATTAACTTTCAATAATTCAATCAATAAGTTTCTTTATATAGGTTAATGTATTATTATATATAAATTATACCTAATAACATATATATATATATATATATATATATATATATATATATATATATATATATATATATATATATATTATATATGAACTATATTTAACTATATAACTTTCGTCTTAAATATTCTACCGGTAATACTACTAATAACCGAATACGGACACTATCGGTATCTCAGGGTTTCTGTATAAACCATAAATTATACAAAAAAAAATGTTTAATGAATAAAAGATACATAATTGATTAGTCTAAATAAGTATTTTTTATTTTTTAATTATAATTATTTAATGAATAATTATTCAACATAGTACTTATATATCCAATAAACTGATTTTTTATATACGTTTAAATTTATAAGAAAAAAATTCAACTTAAAACATTCTCAAGAATATACAAATGTATTGATAAATATAACACTATATTATTTAAAAATAGAGCATTCTAAAAATTATAAATATAATTTCTATATTTGTTATCAAATATTCATTAAGTTATAAGCATATATCTAGAGTTCATATAATAACCTAATATGGACAATCTATATGTCTTAATATGGACACGTATAACCAATCAGAGCGCAGCGTATGAATTTGTCTGATTTTCATAAAAATCGCATGCGTTTTAATATTAATACCATTAATAAAGCTAAATCTACAAATTGTATTATTTAGATACTTAAATTGTATTATTAATTAAAAAAATAATAAAAATAAATTAATTATTAACTAATTAAATTAGAATAAATTATTTATAAAATTAATTATAAATAATTTAATAGTAATTTGTCTGATTGATATATCAATAATATATAGTTTTTCTATTGTTATATATGGTGTCAGTATTATAACACAGGGTATCCGTATTCGGACATGGATACCGAATACGGAAACCCCCGTTATCTATGGAATTAAAAGATTAAATACAATTTTAAAATCACAATAATATTTATAATCATATTCTATTAATATTAATGATATATATATATATCATAATTTTTAAATACAAATAATTAGTCATAAAATGTTAAGACCATTTATTGATAAAGTGTCCTTCATATTAGGTTACTTTCCTTTACCTACATCACGAAACGAGCCTTTTTATATATCTGGAATTATCTATATCTATCTATCCCGTATATCTATTTCGCTAAGTAAACCGGTATTAAATATTAATCTCCGATTTTATATTGTGTTAATTGTCAAATTGATATTTTTATTTTATAAAATTTATTATTGTTTTATTTTATTGTATACCTTTAACAAAATATACATGAGTCTTATTACGGGAGGTGTATATCATAACTATTAACGTATATTATTAAACTTTATGGTGTACCTAATAAACCTATTATGATATAATAATACAATAAATAACATTTTAAATCCATTTTCCAATTTATATATTATTGTATTTTTTTCCATACTCTTCATGTATCCATTTAAAAAATACATATTCTATATAAACGATATAAAAGTTTAATATATTTTATAATGATGTACTTATATCTTAAATATGTATATACTATTTATTTATAGTTCCAATATACGTATATTTATAAAATGTGTGTAGATATTAAATCATAATAAATATATATATATATATTAAATTAAATTCAATTTGTATAATATGTTATATGTATACTATTATTTTCAGTAATAAATGATGGTTAATATATATATATATATATATACACTTACTTATTATTATTAAACATAATTAGTCTTTGCTAGGGTAATTACTGAAATATAACTTTTTATCGAAATATTTACAATTAATTATGGATTATACTTATAATAAAAATAAATAAAGGCTAATTTAAAATATCATATTATTGAAATGAATGTAAATAAGTCATAAATAGGATGTTATATCTGGTTTTATATTTACATGCGAATGATAGAATTAGAATAATACATGTTTGCTCTCAGAGTTTTCGGATATATACATGGATACAATATATGTATATGGAATTATACACTGTAACAATTATCTTTAATAGCTATCTATAATTGATAGCGTGAAGTTAAATTAGTGAAACAATAGAATATTAATTTGTCTAGCTATTCTATTCTATTTATAGTTTGACATACATAATTCAACTTGATACTGTTTTTTATATATACTTTTACATAGTTTATTTTTGAACTTGACTTATTGATACATATTTTGTATTCTTTACATTTTAATTATTTATATTTGCATTTATAATTCATGAGAATCTAATTTACCTAGAATATTATAAATGAATAAGTTAACTCAAAAAAATACGCTGTTTATTAACTTATCCATTATTTCATGCTTTAAGCAATGAAATTACAACCCACAAATATAAATCTGATATATTTGATGTATATATATATAAATAGATATATATACAATATACAATCCTATTAAACTTTATTATAATATCATATACATATATTTATATGTATTATATATATATGTATCACCTACACTCATATAATTAATTCAATTTGCAGCTAATATATATATATATAACATAATTTACAATAATTTTACATAGGAGTAAACACGGAAATTATCGGTTATAATAATATAGTATACATTTATATATATAACCGTAATCAAATTTATAAGTTTAAATTGTATTAATTATTATAATTAAGTATTATAACTAGTATATTTTTCTTCATCATCATCATCAACATCATTATCATCATTATCGTCATCATATGATGATCATCATTATCTTCATCTTCATTATCATCATCATCATCATTATCATCATCATCATAATAATCATTATCATTATAATTATTTTATTATTATTATACTATATATATATGCTTATTTATAATATTAAATTAATATATATCTAATTTATTACAATATACCAATACAGAATTGATTACTGGTATGTGTAATTATTAAATACAATATTTATAAACATATATACACAAACACACACATACACATACATACATATACACATACATACATATTAAAAAGACTAATATACATATTTCTGATTTATCACAATTAAATAAGCTTATATAATTATTTAATTTTAGATCATAATTATTGATTTTTGTTATCAAAAAAAAATTAAATTTAAATGTTTCCTTACAATTAGTTTTATAAATTTATATATAGTTAAATTAGTTTTAATTAATTTTGTTGGTTTAAATTCTATATTTTATAGATTTGTTGTTGTTTATTTTTTATATATATTTATACAATTAGTTATTCTAATTATACAATTTTTTTTACATTTTGTTGTCTTCTTACTTTATTAATATTTTGTAACCTATTCTATATATTACAATCTATAAAATTGAATATTTTTTTTGATTTCAATTTTATAAGTTATTTTTTAGAATATTATATTGATTTTTCTCTTTATTCTTTAATTTTGTTTACAATTTCTTATATATTATTTAAATTGATTTTTATAAATTCATTGATATTTACACTATTACAAATTGCAGATATCTTAATAAAATTGATTTCAATATAAACATTATTTCTATAGATAACGCGTAGCTTTGTCCATAATCATGAACAAATAGAAAATTATCTATATGAATTAATATTGAAGTTTAATATTATTATTATTAGTGAATCATGGATGAAAAAATCTGATATTGGAAATTAATTGGAATATAAAATTCACCTAATATTACAAATTTTACAAATTTTATATTAATTATTTTTCTGTTGACTAATGATATTTTTATTCGGAAATTTTAACATTGATATTTCACGGACTAATGATAATAATATTTGTATAGATCCCAAAAATAACAAAATCATCACCAACCTTACTATCGGACAACCCTTCTCCGACCACTTCATAATACTCCTCAACCTTAGCCACCCCAAACCAACTCGACCCCTAACCACCAGAACCTCACGAAAAATACACAACCTCCCCATTCCTGATTTTATTGCTGATCTCTCCTCCCTACCTACCACTACGTCCGCTAAATTCATCAATCCATTTCGATTACCCTTGACAAATATGCCCCTCTCGTCACTAGATCCACCATCACTCGTCCTGACTCCTCCTGGTACCCCTCATCCTTACTAAAACAAAAGCGCATTCTGCGCACAGCTGAAAAACATTACCTAAAACATCCCTCCCCTACTTCACTTACTTCCTACAACAACCTGAAAAACATTCACCGTAAAGCCATCACTACCGCCAAAGCCACTCACATCACCCTAAAATTCAACAAACTTTCCAATGATAGTAAATCCATACACCGACTCTCTGCCCAACTACTTGGTCGCTCACTCAAAGCTTATCTCCCCACTACCACCCCCGAACAATTACCACTCCTCTTTGACAAACATTTCAACGATAAACTTTCTATTACCCTTTCCACCCTTCCCACCCCTGTCATTGCTACCACTCCCATCACCTTTCCCTTCTCCCTTGAACAATTTGAATCTCCCCCACTTGATCAAATCATCTCCCTTCTCAAATCTACCTCCTCAACCTCATCCCTTGACCCTCTTCCCCTCCCAATACTAAAGCTGATAACTAACACTGTTGCAACTCCCCTTCATCAAATCATTTGCGGTTCACTTTCTTCCGGCTCCGTCCCTCCCGATTTCAAAAAAGCAGTCATCACCCCTATCCTTAAAAAGCCCCACCTTGATTCTCTGTCCCCCTCTAACTACCGACCCATCTCTAACCTCTCAATCCACTCTAAAATCCTTGAACGTGTTTTCTCCTCCCAACTTATTACATACCTTACAACCAATAAAATCCCCAACATCTTCCAAAGCGCCTACCTCCCCCACAAATCTACTGAATCCGCCCTAACCCTCATTACCTCCGACCTACTCTCTGGCCTTAACAACAACCGTGGAACCATACTCGTCCTTCTCGACATGTCCTCCGCTATCGACACCCTTGACCACAATGTCCTAATACACAGACTCTCCGCTATCGGCATCACCGGCATTACCCTCAACTGGTTCACGCTCTTCCTCAGTCAGGATTAATACACACTCTTCCCCCTCCCGCTCCATAACCAACAGTGTCCCCCAGGGGTCTGTCCTCGGCCCACTCCTCTTCAATATTTACCTCCTCCCTATGTTTGACATCTTCACTGACTACCCCGACATCTCCTTCCATACTTACGCCGACGACCTTCAACTATATCTTAACTGCACAGACTCCCCTACTTATGCCCCTGACCGACTCTCCTCCTGTATAAAGTCCATACACCACTGGCTTACCTCCAACTCTCTTAAACCTAACCCCATTAAAACGGAAGCTATTTTTCTCCACTTACCCCTACGCTCCTCCACTCTCCCTGAACCACCCCCTCATACTCCCCTACTCTCAACACGTCCGAAACCTTGGCTTCCATCTTGATACCACCCTTTCCCTTGACTCCCATCTTATACATATGCACAAATCCATCCCCTACCACCTACACTGCCTTCGCTTAATCCGACGCTCCATTCCCCTCCCCATCGCTATTACCATTGCCTCCTCCTACATCATCCCCCTATTCGACTATTGCAACTCCCTACTCTTTAACCTCCCTGAATATAAACTTATCAAACTACAACGACTCCAAAACGTGGTAGTTCGCTGCGTCAACTTACTTCCCCGTCGTTCTTCTGACTCCATTACACCTCTCCTAAAACAACTGCACTGGCTGCCAGTCCCCTACCGCATACAGTACAAACTTTCCCTGACTATCCACAAAGCTATTCACCACAACTCCCCTGACTACCTTGCCTCCCTCCTACATCTACACACACCCATCATTCCACTCCAGACCCGTTCCTCCAACACCTTTATCCTTACCACTCCCCATCTACACAAACTCCACTCTTCCAATATACGATCCTTTGCCCTCTCCGCCCCTTACCACTGGAACTCCCTGCCCAATCACCTACGAACAAACACTTCAACTCCCTCCTTTAAACGCCACCTTAAGACTTATTATTTCTCCCTTGCCTTCTCTCCCATTCAATAATGCCCTCCCACGGCCGGCCGATTGCTAACGCACTGATGAAGTCCCTAAACCAAAAAAAGTAAAAGTAAGTAAGTATAGATAGTATGAATTATTTAGGACTATTTCAACTTATTGATAAACCAATTAGAATTGCTGATAATTCCAATACAATCATTGATAGCATATTCACATATTTTAAATCGTCACTAGAAATTGTTGGCTTATTTATTACTTATATAAGTGATCAACTACATATTTTTTCAATGTATAATACATGTATTACATCTAATTTAATACTTACTAAACAAAATTATATAACATTTAGATTATTAAATTAATCTAATATAAATTATTTAAAAAAAGCATTATTATATTACAATTGGAAACATATATATATATATATATATATATATATATATATATATATATATATAATGATAATAACCCGAATAGTGCATTTGATTCTTTTTTTTAAATATACAATGATTTATATTTTATACATTGTCCTTTAATTAAGATGAAAACTTCAGGTATTTTTAATAAACTATATATCTGTATATACCTATATACCTGAACATTTTACTAAATGTATTGCTAAAAAAAAATTACAAATGTTTACTTAAAAATAATAATACTTTTAATAAACAAAGATATATATCTTATACAAATATATAAATATCTTTAAACAGACTTTCTAAAAATGGACAATGAAAATAATATTAAAAAATAGAGGTCTAAATTTTGAATCCAAATTCAAAAAATAAATGTAATTGTCCTTTCAATAAAATTACCAAAGAAGATGATTTAAAAAACGCGACTAGTTTAACAATCATGTGTATAATTTAGGTAAATCATTATCTGATAAAATTCCTAAAACTAATGAATATATTTCCATCAGAACTAGTAAATTCAAATACTATTTATTTTTCCCTATTTCAATTTCTGAAATTGTTACTGCTGTAAAAAATTGCCTTATGGAAACTTTTAAAGATTTATTTGTAATTGATATAATTTAATAAAAAATACTATATATGAAATCAAATATATATTGCAACACCTTTTTAATATTTCGATTTCGCAAGGTATTTTCTCAATTATACTTAAAAAAGTCAAGATATTTTTTATCTATGAATCTCAATTTGGATTTAAGCAAAATAGTAGTACAAATTATGCTTTAAATTATCTTATGGAAAATATTACAAATAATATGGAAAGTCAATTATTATCAGTTATTTTAATAATTGAGATATATTAAGCCTTTGATACAATATATCATAAACTACTGATACTTAAAATGGAAAATTATGGTTTTAAAGGTGTTGCAAAAGATTTGTTTCTAGTTATCGTGAAAATAGTATGCAATGTGTGATTTATATATAATGATAATATATTTATCATTATAATGATACTAAGTATTCTTTTTACTAATATTGGTTTTCTTCGAGGTTATGTTTTGGGTCCTTTACTTTTTAATATATTTGTAAATGATTTACATATTATTTTTAATTCTTCTATTCCTATAGGAATAAAAGATATTTTATTCGCTGATGATACAAACTTAATTTTTAAAGATAAAGGTGTCAATACTCTTAAATCAAATATGAATAATGAACATAATAAATTAAATATATCGTTATCAGAAAATAAACAAACTATTAACATAGATAAATCATCATATATTTTAATACATGATAAGTTTAATGATAACAAATATATAAATAATGTTGTTTTATATATCAATGGTAATATAATTAATAGAGTACAGTATTATACATTTTTAGGAATAACTATAAAGAAATTAAATTAGAAAATCATATATAGATAAAATAGCGATTAAGCTATCTAAAGTTATATCGATTATACATAAATTAAAATATTCGCTTACTATAAAATAATTAAAACTAATTTATAATATATTTTTTTATAATACATATTATATATCTAATATTATAATATTATAATAATACATATAACATCACAATTTAGATATTTAATTTGTTTAATCATATTTAATCATGTTTAATCATCTTTAATATGATATTTTAGGGACGCCGTTTTATGATGGTTATATATTATTAAATATAACATTAATATTATATATATATATATTAATATTAAGGAGTTTTTTCTCTTAATTACTTTTATTTTATTAATTAATCATGATAAGGTCATTATAGGTGAAATAAACACTTTGGATATTATTATTTTATTTATGCAATATATGTTACAATTTTGTATATATTGTAGGTCAAATAAACACTTTGGATATAATTATTTTATGTATTCAATATATGTTCCAATTTTGTATATTTTATATATCAAATAAACACATTGGATAATACAACATCGATATATATTGTGCAATATTGTATTTTATAAAATATATCTCAACACATGTGTATGTGTATGTGTGTTATAAAATTATATTGATATAGCATTCTCTTAATAATAATTCTATTGGAAATAGATATATTTTATAAAATACAATATTGCACAATATATATCGATGTTGTAATATCCAATGTGTTTATTTGATATATAAAATATACAAAATTCGAACATATATTGAATACATAAAATAATTATATGTGCACATACATATACACACATACATACACAAACACACACACACATATATATATATATATATATATATATATATATATATATATATATATATATTACATTTGTATATTTTAAATTTGTATTATAAAGTATATTTTTTTAGTTGTTGGTTCATTTGAAAACATTATATTTCTATACTTTTTCATATATTAGATATTTATCTCCTAATTATCCAATAAAAACAGATATGTTCTAAATCTTAAAATATATAATTTAGACAAATGTATCAATTTATTGTGTATAGAGAGTGAAAACTTATAAACAAATATCAATTATATATATATATATATAATTGTAATTATTTGATATAATAGTTTGTAAAAAAAAATTTAAATTCTGTTACTAAAATGTTAATATTTAGTTAATCTAATATTAGATATATAATAATTTATTTCACAAATGTATAATATAATTATTTATTATGGCCATGATAATTTAAACATTTATTATGTGTATACTATTGTCATTAATAATATATACAACTAAGTATTTCCATCGGCAAGCACCCTATGGTATAGGGTATAGGGTGTAGAGTGTTAGCGATATATTGTCTTCCAATTTCCCCTAACATATAATTTATTATATATATATATATATGCATATATATATATAGCATTTAGGCGATTTGAACATTGCAATTTATTACTAATCAAATAAATATCAATATCATGCAGAACTCATAAGAATTGTTAAATACAACATAACAGGTAATATATATATATATATATATATATATATTTCATATATTTCATATATAAGATAATACGTGTAATTAATACACAGGCTTAAGCTATGCGATCACTCTTTAACTTACATGAACCAACACAATATGAAATAGTTACCTTTTAAAAACAGTGGGAATTTAGATTACTATGCTTAATGCATAAAATGTTAATTCTAGGTAGACCTGGATGTCTACGTAGCTTGCTAGTTCGTTGCCAGATTCTCCTGTATATGCGTTCTTCTGATTCTACTCTACTCGAGCTGCCAAATGGATTTAATGCAATGCAGTCTCGCTCTTTCTCTATAATTGCGCCAGCCAGATGTAATATACTGCAGTACTACCTTGAAGTCACCGCGTACTTTTGCGTATTGTCTCAAAGACTATCTAAATTAACATATCTATTGATCTTGATCGTGATCCTAATTTAATTTATTACTTTGCTATTTTATTTGTATATTCAGTTTGTATTAGACTGATTTGTTTTTTTTTGTTTAATTGTTTAATTTCAACACCAGTGAGGGTAAATGTATTACCATATTGGTGTTAAAATTAACTATCCAATCCAATTCAATATATATATATATATTATGATTACGTATACATATAGTACTATACTTATTTATAACGTTAGTTCATGGTGAACTTATTTAATAGTATTATAATGATATAGTAATAGTAATACATATAGGCGCAGAGTGTGATGATAG
The DNA here is from genome assembly GCA_964019155.1 of Osedax fenrisi. NCBI lineage: Eukaryota > Metazoa > Annelida > Polychaeta > Sabellida > Siboglinidae > Osedax > Osedax fenrisi. The sequence continues at coordinate 82,774,091 of OZ025240.1, read as the reverse complement.
TATCTGCATTTAAATGTAATTCACATTTAATGTATTGCTACTTGAATCTGAAGTCCGTAATGCAATTCGGACTCTTAAGAATGGGAAATCGCCAGGTCCTGATAACATTCCTGGTGAACTTCTAAAACACGGAGGTGAAAGTCTGATCAAAATATTCACTACAATATGTCAACAAATATGGAAAATAAAGAAGTGGCCAGACCAATGGACTAAATCACTTATAATACCAATTCCGAAAAAAGGTGACTCACGGAAATGTTCAAACTACCGCACCCTGAGCCTATCCCGCATGCAAGCAAAATACTTCTAAAAATAATCCTAAACCGTCTAAACACACAAGCTGAAACAATCCTAGCAGAAGAACAGGCAGGCTTTAGAAAATCCCGAAGCACAATTGAACAAATCCTCAATTGCAGAATTATCATGGAAAAGCACATAGAAAACAATAAAGATGTATATCACAACTTTATTGATTTAAAAAAGGCTTTTGACCGTGTATGGCATAAAGGTTTATGGCAAAGTATGTATAACTTCGGAATATCACAAGATATCATAGAAATAATAGAATCATTATATTCTAGTTCTACTAGTGCAGTCCTTATCAACAATGTAACCGGGAGCTTCTTCATCACAACTGTAGGAGTCAGACAGGGATGTTTACTCTCTCCAGTATTGTTCAACATCTTCCTTGAACAAATTATGATAAACACGCTCGATGAGTATACTTCAACTATCTCGATTGGCGGTCGAAAGATCAGCAACCTTAGATTCGCAGACGATATCGACCTAATAGCAGGAAGCAATACCGAATTACAAGACCTGACAAATCGACTAGTCGAATCTTCAAAAGCCCACGGCATGGAAATAAGCCAAGAGAAGAGCAAAACGATGGTAAATTCAAAGAATAATGATAAGTGCGCTAAAATCTACATGGATGGAATACTACTCGAAGATGTAAAAATCTTCAAATATCTAGGAGCGACCCTAAAATCGGATGGAGCGTCAGGTAATGAATTACGAATTCGTATAGCTGCTGCTACATCTGCAATGATAAGATTAAACATTATATGGACCAGTAAAAATATCAGCTTTAAAATAAAATTAAATTTATACAGATCGCTAGTTCTATCTATACTACTATACGGTTGTGAAACCTGGACGCTAATGCCAAATGAAGAAAAAAGGATCTCGGCATTCGAAAACAAAGCTCATAGAAGACTTCTTGAAATCAATTATCGACATATGAAAACTAATCAATATGTAAATGAGACAATAATAAAATTGGTAGGCAAATTCGAACCTCTGCTGACAACCATCAAAAGAAGGAAAATGTCATACTATGGGCACATATGTCGCCATAATAGTTTGGCAAACACTATCATGCAAGGAAAAGTTGAAGGTGCAAGAAGCAGAGGTCGCCCAAAGAAAGACTGGATGTCAAACATCACTCTGTGGACAAACAAGTCGTTAGATGAACTGTTGGAGAAGACGAGGGATAGAGACAGATGGAGAAAAGTTGTTATTGTTGCAAGCAACATGATTCCCCCTACGATGCATGCGTCACGGGATTAAAAGTAAAAGTAAAAGTAAGTATTGCTACTAAATAGTCTATTGTCCATATTATTATTAAGTTATCAGGTCTGCCATAGAGAAGTAATAATCTATTTAATAATGTAGATCTACATCACGCGTGACTCCCAATATATATATATATATATATATATATATATATATATATATATATATATAAGTACGATGCGGAAATCTAAAATAGTTAGATATTAATGTTACCATAAACAGTTAAAGTTAAAGAAAGATTATATCTAATAATATATAGATTATAATTATAATATATATATATATATATATATATATATGTAGCAGACTAATGACGTTAGTATAACGTCTTCTATATTCGTAATATAGTTTCTTTTAAGTGTATATTATATTTTTTTTGTACCCAAATGTTGTGGGTTGTTACTATAATTATATCTAGAGATATAATATTTAGAGTTTGAAAATTTAAATAAATGTATATAAAAAATTATATATAAAACTATATATAAAATTAACATTTTTTATTTATTCACATATCTATGAATATATATCAACTAATATATATATATATATATATATATATATATATATATTCTATTAAATATATTCAATTAATTTAGAAAATGACACGAGTTAGTTATTATAATAGTATATGTATATTTAAATATTTAATATGTTAGGTATATAGTTTTAAATTATAAATAGATTATATTTATATTTATCCTTATAATAAGTATTCTTATTACCTATATGAATATATTAAAATTATAATATATGTATAACATGTGTTATATATAATGTAATACATATTATGAAATATTTATAAATCAATATATTATCAGGACTAGAACACTTATTAGGTATTTATTAATATACATTAATTGTGATTTATATATATATATATATATATATATACATAAAACATTATTAAACAGTATATACATTATATAAAGTACAATTTATTCATATATATATATATATATATATATATATATATATATATATATACTTAATATGCAAAATAAATAAATAGGAAATTCCGGTCCCTTTTTATATCTATATATATATATATATATAATTATATACAACATTAAAAATTAATAAAACACCGGTAAGTTAGAGTAATAAAAGCACTATATACACACACTTATAATCATATGTATACCGAACAATTCCGAGTCCCATATAGTCTATCATATATGATATAAGATAAATAAAAACTGATATATAAAATATGTTTTGTGTTAAAATATAATAAATAAATAAGACGCTACTTATATGTTAACATATTTAGTATTTAGTATACTTAAGTATATTAAACAAAGTTAGTTTATAGAAGTTAGTGTTTAGGTATATTAAAATATCAACATGTAAGAATGTAACCATAGATTTATAGTTTACATATGTAAACTATAAATCTATGAATGTAACGGATCACTGATGATTCACCAGTGATGATAGAGTATAATAGTAATTATAGTGAACATCAATATATTCAAAAACTATAGAATTAATATATGAGTGGGTTAACGGTGATGCTAGAAAATGAATCCATTGCTAGAATCCCGGTGCAGGAATATATTTAAAATGTATCATAATATTAATTTGTATATGAATAATTATTGATCACTAATTTTTCGAATTGAATCAATAAAAATAATTATATAAGTAAAGGTAGTGATTATCAATTACAGCTATATGTATAACATATTTGTTATAATGATTTATGAATTGTGAAATTTTATTCAATATATTGAATTTTTACATTACTTTTATTTTTGAAATATTGAATATATATAACGTCTGTTTGGTTAATAAAATATATCTTATTTATTTAGTTCTTGAATATGTAAATAGCTTTTGACATAGATGATACATGTCTATATTATTCACACATAACTACATTATATATAATGTATTAGATATATTTATAAGAATATATAGTAAACTATATTCTTTAATTTTTAACAAATAATCTGTTAGATTTAAACATATATTTAATATTTAAATAAACTATGCATGTATTAATTACAATATATATATATATATATATATATATATATGTCATGGGTTAATTATAATTTTATTAATAGATGTTGATTTGATAAATTATGATAGTAAGTATCAATTATATTATAAAGATATATTTATATATTTATATATGTATTTATATAACTATCATAATTGGTATAAATTTCGAACATAATATTAACCATTTGGTAGAACTGATTATTTAGTAGATAATTTAGTATCCACCAAATAGTAATAGCAATAAGTTATGATTTTTAGTATACATTTTACTTATAATAAAAAATATCATTAATATATATGAACTATATATATATATATTACCTTACATTACCAGGTCGAGCTTGCTCGGCATTTCATAACACGTAATTTCCATTCATTTCTATCATTCATTGCAGTCGGAAGTTCTTCTATCTTAAGCATTGTGTCTTCTTTTAACTGATCTATATATGATTTCCTGGGCCTGTCACGGAATCATTACCATGTTTTTGGTTCCATAGTAGTAGATCACTCAGTTCATCCTTACTCCTCCAACAATGTCCTGCGAAACTTAGTCGTTGTTTTCTAATAGTGTCAGATATTTTCGGGATGTTCTTATATAGTTCTTCGTTAGTCAGGTGTAGATCCCAATGCTTGTTTTTAATAGCTCTTAGAATCCTCGTATATGTTCCATAAATTGTTCTCTCCATAGCTACTGTCATTTTCCAGGTTACGGATCCGTAGACTAGAACAGTTTCTACAGCAGCTCTGAAGAAGTTTATTTTTAGGTTTTCTCTAAGATTTGATTTCCATATTATATTTAGGTTGTTTAGTGCAGCCCATACCTTCGCAATTCTAATATTTATATCATGTTCTGTAGATCCTATATAACTTCCAAGGTATTTGAAATCATCTACTTTTTTTAATATTTTCTCCGTTTAAACTCTTAATAATCGACGTTGTTTTCTCATTTTGGTTAAAACTCATGTATTCCGTCTTTCCTGAATTTATTTGTAGACCAATTTCGTTTGCTTTCTCTACTATTAAAAGTAATAGAGTATTTGGAATAGATACTTACTGCTCGATATCTACTGCTCTTCCTTTTAGAAATGGTAAAACCTAGTTCTTTATTGCAATCCAGGGAATTCCTTAGAATATAGTCAAGGCATATTATGAATAAGAAAGGAGCAAGTATATCACCTTGTAGTACACCGGTTGTAATGTCAAAGAAAGGTGTGTCACCGTCTGGTGATCTAACCATGGACCGAGTGTTTTTGTATAGAATCATTATTGCATTTACTGTTTCTGAAGGAATACCATATTTAATTAGAACTATTTTCATCATCGCGGTTTATGGTGTCGAAAGCCTTAGAGAAGTCTATGAAGAGTAGTGTGAGAGGTAGATTTTTATCTTTTACACCTTCGAGTATACGGCGAATTGTTAGAATTTGTTCAGTTGTAGATCGGTTTTTTCGAAATCCATTTTGATTTTTCCTTAGTATGGGATCAATTTCTGTTCGAATTCTGTTTAGTAACATCAGGTTGTAAATTGTTGCTGCTATAGGAGTTAATGTGATACCTCTGTAATTTTTGGTGACAGATAGATCGCCTTTTTTTGGGAAGGGAAGTAAATAGCCTTGAGTCCATCTTTCAATTGGTTCTTGCCAATATACCTTATTGCATGAATCAAGTAAGAACTCTTGAAATTCGTATATTTTCCATACTTCCACAGGTATTTCGTCTAATTCAGTGGCCTTGCCGTTTTGTATACTTTTAGTCGCTTTTATGAGTTCTTCAGATGTAAAATTGCCAGTTTTAATATCAAGTTGATCGTATTCTGTAGTATGGTCTTTTGTACTGGTTTGGTTGCTTATTGGACAGCCCAGTAAATCTTTAAAACGATTATGCCATAGATCGATACGTTCTTTCTCATTTTTTGCTTTTAGTTTGGCTTCGTTTGTTTTCTTTCTTCCACTTATTTCATTAACCGTTTTCCAGGCTAAAGCTGACTTTTTGTTTGTCGCTGCATTTTGTATTTCTTCTACTTTATTCTCGATGTAGTCATTTTGCTCATTTTCATAAAGCTTGACGAATGAGATTTGTATAAGTTTGAAGTTCTTTATGTGCTCGGGTGTTGGATTTTGATCTTTCAATTTAGCAGCTTCGTGTAAAGAAGCACGTTTTTGACTGATATTTATCGTTTCCCAGGGTGATCTTTGTTTTAATTTCGGTTTCAATGGTATTATTTCGGCCGCAGCATTTCTACATGATTTTTCGAACTGTAAATATTTAGTATTTTCAGACGAGTTTGATTCATCGTTTGATGTATCTTGTAGTACAGAAAATGTGTTTTTTATCTTAGTAATAAAACAATTTCGTAATTCACGGTCATATTTTAGCCTAGATCAGTCGTAAGGTTTGTTTTTGCTACATTTCTTCTTATTTGCTTTGAGACTTAGTTTAATTTTAGTTGATAAAATGCGATGATCAGATGCTATACTTATAAAAGAGTTATATGCTCTGCAGTTTATAATGCTGTTTTTCCATTTCTTATTGATGAATAAGATGTCAATTTTTGACTTATAGTCGTTCAGGGAGTTATGTGTCCAGATTTGTCCGAGTCTTTTTTTAAATTTTGTGTACAGGCATAAGAGATTATTTTCCTCTAGATAATTCTTTAGCATTTTTCCATTTCGATTTGTTATTTTATGATAAGAGTATTTGAAACCATCTGTTTGTCCGAGTTTAGCATTGAAATCGCCACCAATGATTAGGACATTATGTTTCGGGATCCGTCTTGTTAAAGAATTTAGTTCCGTATAGAATTCTATCGTTTCTTGTTCGTCACTTACATTTGTTGGGCTATAACATGAAATAATAGTCGTTTGTTGATTTCCAGAAAGGTTGATAGTCATTATTCTATGGGTTATCTTCTCTATATCTGTTATTGCAGCATATGTTTGTTTATTGACAAGAAAACCTATTCCACCTGTGGATGCATTTATAGAATTTCTCTAAGCTGAGCAGGTTATGAGTTTCCACTTTCCATAATCATGTTCTTTAATAACATTTTCATCATGAATTATTCTATGTTCTTGAATACAGATAATGTCATGATTTGTTTTTTCGGCTGATGTTATTAACTCTGGTATTTTCCAAATCTGTCTAAGTATCTGTGTATTCAGTGTTCCAAATATGGGAACTTTATTTGCCTTTAGTAGTTTGGGGAGTTCAGATTTTTTGGATTTCTCAGTATCTATTTTTTCGACTGTAACCTGAGGTGGTTTTACAGTACCCATCCTTGTTTGACCGCGCGACGAGCGATGCGGTATGATAAATGTGTTGGATGTAAATGTGTCATTTGTTTGCTTTCGGTAGCTAATATAGCATTGTATGGGCGCTGCTCCATACACATGCTAACAGTGCTCAATAATAGAGTTAACGTACTTCGGCTAGTATTAGCTTTGGCACATCCGCTTACCCTGTTTTCAGTAGACTTCACGTGACCCTAATCGGGTGGCTAACAGGTACTATGCCTTGCCAAAGGGCACCCTGGCTTTTGTCCGGCACTGCTTATTGGTTATTCGCAGTTGACCACTATATATAGTGGCAATTCCCCTATCCGCAACCTGGGTAGCCGCTGGGGCGATGTTTAGCATCTCCAGTAAATATCTCCAGTAAATAATATAATCCAATAAAAAAATATATATATATAAATATATATATATATATAAATATTTATAAGAATATAATTTAAAAATTATTATTATTATTATATTATAATAGTTTAATACTATTTTACTTGTTCCGTATTTATATTATATTAACTATGATATATTTAATTTTACTTTATAACTTCTATTTTTGTTATTATTATAAAAGTAAATATAAATGTATCTATTAGATATTATATTACACATAATTAAACGTTATTAAATATAAATTAATATATATATATATATATATATATATATTACTACAATATTTACTTTATACTCTATCAGTTAATAGAGAAAATATGATGATAAAAGAACGAGAACGAGATAAACAGGACGAAACAAGTTAGAAATTAAGCCTACTTATTTGTTAAATATATGTATTATCACATATATGTAGCATATATATATAGGTATGCTTGATTTTTTTATATTGATTTTGTTAGCTGCATTACATCCCAAAATGGGTCTATAGGAAATAAATATATATATATATATATATATACATTTATTACATATTAAAAATTATTTCACAATTGTAACTTTGGCTACTTAACTCATCATTTTTGATCGTAACCCCACTGTACACCTTATTATAATTTTAATTATAGCATATCGTATGCATATTTCATTGTAAGAATTTATTCTTATATAATTAAAATTATAATAAGGTGTACAGGAGGTCAAAAAGGATGCGTTGAGTAGCAAAGGTTACATTTTCAATGTGAAATAAATGTATATAGGCTCATTTGGGATGTAATGCAGCTAAAAAACAAACTGTACAGTTTTTACTTCTACACATTTTGTCCTTTCATATATCTGTAATTTATCTTTTTTTCGTAATTTTCAATGTAAATTCCTATCTTTTTTAAATATTGTTTAGCTTTCAGAAATGTTTCGGTTTTCAATTATTTTTTTTATTATATCTAGAATTTATAAGTGGAGTTATTCTGAGTTAGCTGGTACTTTTCTATGACAGGAACTACAAATATTACAAAAACAGTCTCTATTACTCTACATGTACACTGTATAGTGTATACAGTACATGTACAATTTATACATTGTACATTGCACTGTATACATGTATACACTGTATACAGTTTATAGTATAAATAGTATAAACTTTATACTGTACATTATTATAGTAAGTATTACAATCTATGTATTCATTCTAGTTAACGCATATATTACATTACTTGGTGTTAGATAGCTTATTGATTTGTTGATAATAATTATTTTAGTATTTGAAATAATATATGATTATATCAGTATTATATTATACATATAAATATAAATAATGTTGTTCTATTTTGTATTCAACTCCAAGTATATTATAAACTATATATAGTTTTATATTCTTCATTTATCTCTTGACATAATTTTAATTTTTGAATATTTATATTTGTTATTCAATTGTTTTTTTTAATTTATATTAATGTATGATAATATTATACACTATAAAAAATATTATTAGTGGGTAATTTCAAGAAAAAACATTAATATAGTTTATAATTTTTCTCATTATTTCATAGAAGTTTTAAAAAAAATTATATATAAAATTTATTTTATATATATATATATATATATATATATATATATATATATATATATATATATATACTATACTAATAATATATGTTAATTTTATTTATTTATTTATATATTTTGAATTACTCATTTAATTACAGATAACAGTCCACAAATAATTGTAAGCATTGTGATATTGGTACTATTGGATATTATTATGGTCTCATTCATTTTATATAGGTAATATATATATATATATATATATATATAATATTTTAATATGTAAATTAATCAAGATACGATATTGTTTTTAATATATATATTATATAAATTATAATTATATAATTTCATTTCTATAGATATCTATGTATACACTTATTTTATTTTGTTCTATATATATATATATATATATATATATATTGTGAAGTATACGCTTTGGTGAGAAGGTTGATGTTGATGATAGATATAGTATAATTGTTGAAATGTATATCTTTAGAAGACAACCATTCTAGATTATTCTTAACATAACCTATAAAGTAATGACTATTAATAGTTGAAGACGAGTTCGAGTTAGCTCCAAGCATAGGAGTATATATATATATATATATATATATATATATATATATATATATATATATACTATAGTATACTATATTGACAGTATAGCGTACATGTGTACATTCGTCATATCTAGGTTTATTATGAATACCCATTAATAGTATAAGTATTAAATAAGATTCATTAAGTATCAATAATTTATAATTTAAGTTAATAATAATTTAATCATATTATATGCGTTAAACACAAATCCGTTGAGTATCATCGATTTATATGTATTCAAATGATTATTATAAGCCATAAAACAGTAATAGCCTCATAATAGCAACATAACAGCATATTTAATAGACTCAAATGTTTACATCGTGCTATTATGCTGCTATTATGCTGCCATTAAATGTCTATTATGATGCTATTAATTTGTCATGCTGCTATTATGTTGATATTTAAAGTCTATTATGCTATTATTATGCTGCTATTAATTTTAAAAGTATATTATTCTGCTATTATGTTGTTATTCTAATAATTAATAGCAGCATAATAGACATTTAATGGCAATATAATAGCAGCATAATAGCACAATGTGAACATGTTAGGCTATTAAATATGCTGTTATCTTGCTATTATGAGGAGATTGCTGTTAGCTGGGAATGCATCAAGGATCAATGATATCTCATTGATAAGTATGTAATACTTATCAAATCTTAATATTCATTAGTTCGTATTATATATGTGTTATATATGTATCTATGATACCGCTACTTACTTGATTACGTCGATTCGTAATTACGATCAACTTGGGTGGTCTGATTACATTGCATCACATTTCGTATAGCATTAACGTATTCAACTAGAGTTTCTGCCTCGAGGTTGTTAATATATATAAACGTTTCCCACTAATACATATATATATATATATCTTACTCTTACTTTGAATGAAGTATTTGTCGTCATCTATTGTACACTATTTTTCTAATTATACTTATAGATATAATGTAATACCTGTTTCCGCTTACTGATATAATTTCAACTGGAAAGCTTCTTTTCTAAGTTTAGGACAATTCGTTTAATTTGATTTCCGGCTATTATTCATTAGTTGATACGTCGAATTATGAATATCGTCAGACATTGGAAATGTAGTATAATATATATTTAAAATTACCAGCGTGTGATTGAATGCCATGATTTCCTTTTTTCTGCTGTTTATTTTTTAAATGAACTGTAGTACCTCGTGTTCTAAATGTCTAATATATGTTGGGCTATACGTACCTTTTGCAATTATTACAATCTCCTGCATAACTTTGCTCAGTTATGTTAAAATCTGAGTAAATTCTTGATAATATTGTATGCATATTCATATTTTGAATATCTACAGATTGTCACATTATCCTAAGTTATAATAAACAGGATATTGAAATATATACTTAGGTTATTTAATAAACTGTAGCCTAGCGTACATACATTTTCAACGATGTTACTTGTAATATAGGGTTAAGAAAGGATAACAATGTTTCAGTAAATGGGCTTAGTAATCATAATATCGTGTTTAAATGATGATACTGTATGAGTCGGTATGTTTCAGTATTACTCATAATGATTCAGTATGATTCATTATTCAGATTGAATAATATTTATTACATGGATAGGGGTAAAGTAAAATTAGTAAATGAATAAGTATACTTATTGTCTATAGACATAGAATAATGTAAGAAGATGATTGAAGATATCTATAATATAAAAATAGGAATGGGGGATAAGTATGTTAAGATTATTATTGTATAATTAGGTTTACTTACTAACTAAAGGTACCCGAGAATAGTTTGGTTAAATATTACGTGTGTGTATTTCGGAGATTTAGGAGTATGGCTTACAGAGGATGAGATAAATTTATAACCGAAGATATTCGTGTAAGATTGTAAATAGGAGGATTAGTCGATTTGTGTAAAAGACAAATAGGAAGTCATGCTTGGAGATTGGTATAGATTTTATAAGCGATTTGTAAGAAATGTATGTATATTATGCTGATTTCCATTAAGCAGTATGTGAAGGAAAATCGATGTAGAAGTAAATAATTAATTACAATATTTGAAATATATACATATGTATATTTTTCATATATTGTATCAGTTTTTTTAACGAAATATCTTCTTTGTAATTGATGCCCTTCCATCGTGAAATGTCACGTTTTGATATAAAACTAAGTAGATCACCACAAATACTGGCGTACGGCGTACAATACAGCCGATGCTTCTATGAATCGATAACATATCTGTATAATACCCCGTTACTCGATACACCTACAGTGTAGGTCATACACTAACCCACAAACACTTGTCCAGCTATAGACACATATTGTATATAGTGAAATGGCAGTTTAACTATATCACTATCTTCATTTAAATCAACATTATATAATTATTTTATTAGTATCTAAATTATGACGTCCATAAATATTTATATTGTATCCAGTAAATAAACTATTATTAATAATATATATGTATATATATATATATATATATTCTAATTTATATATTCCACTACTCTATTTATACATAAATAAAATATCATCAATAACATATAAATATATATATATATATATATATATACAATAACACATTTCAGATTATGATACGAAACAGTCTCATTATGATTATATCATTTGAATTATTTGTTTATTATATAATAAATATATTATATGATAATTTCTTATTTCAATAAACATTGTAATTAATGTATTTATATACATTTAATTGTATACATATATATATATATATATATATATATATATATATATATATATATTATTACGAATCATTAATCAAGCGAATATAAATGTAATATTTATAATCCTGTGGTGGTATACCACTATAGTGGATATGGATATTAAATCTTATATTATAATATAACGTATACTTTATCGGTGTTATAGTAATATATATTATTAGTAATAAAATAGTAACATTAATACTAATAATATAAGAATTAGAAATATATATTAAATATATGCTAATCATATAAGAAGATTTTGTGGCTATATTACATAATCAAGAAATGGTTGGATTGACTTTTATGGCAAATCGTGTAAAAGTTCAATCAACAAGAGAGGAATACATATTTTAAAATGTTCTTGGTATGGTTCTAGAAATTACGCTAGGAAAACATAAACCATCTAGAGTATCTATATGACTTATTCCAAATGGTAAAATATAGAACAAGATCGACTATATTCTGATAATGAATCTTTTAGACTGGTATTAATTTTGCTAGAACTCGAACGTACAATATAGCAGATATATGAAGTGATCATAATATTATCACGATGTTGTTTAAACAGAAATTCGAATATTAGCGAAAGCAAAATAGCAGTATAATCAACTTCAACTTAGCTAAGTTTACAAATGAATCAATATATGCTCAATACAAATAAAATATTAAGTACAAGATCAAATTATAATTAGTTATACCATACAACGATAACGTGAATACAAGCAAATCACTAAACTGTATCGTAAAATAAACTGCTATAGATATTCTAGGATTTAATATATACAAATGTCTATAGAAATAAAATACAACCATGTATAACAGATGATTATGGATTTACTAGGATTTATGTGATAATATAATATCGTTAAATTCACAACGCATACAATTAAAATATGATTATACAAGAATAAATAAGAATGTAAAGGATGTAATGAAAGATCCTAACAAAACACGGATAAAGGATCAATATCAATATATTAATAACTCTTTTGACAGTAATACATTAAAAAAACATACTCTCTCTTAAAGCTTCTCACGAAGATTAACCAATGTAATTATAATGTTATACAAAATATTATTGGTATATATCTTACTGAGAAAAATGACATTTCTAGAAGATGGATTGAATACTGCATTGATCTTTATATCTTTGAGAGTAGATGAAATGCAAGTATACTAATTAAGTAATAAAACTTATGAAGAAAAGGACGTATCTCAAGATGATAACATACGACGAGATGGAGAAGAATCAATTAAATGTAAGTAATTTATTATAGATAATATACCATCTGAACATATAATTCATGGTTATGATTTCATAGTTAATATCACAAACATCTGGGAAACAAGTTACTGGCCGTCAATATAGATAAAATTTCCCCAATTGTCCTAATAAAGGTAATTTACAATAATGTAATAACATCATAGTATAAGTCAAATTAGTCACGCGAGTAAATTAATACTAAATATTATTAAAAACTGATTCCAACCTCAAGAAGAACAAGTAGAATTTAAAAAAGATAGAAGTACTATAGAACAAATTTTTAATCTGAGAATCCTTATTGTAAAAATGCATACAACAAAGAAAATAGTATCACATTTTTATATATTTAAAAAAATCGTTTAATAGAGTATGGCAAGATTTGTTATTGTCTTTAATAAAGACATTACAAATATATATCAAGCTTATATTATATAAAGCTTAATATTATCGGAAATATCTATAGATATTTGATATATATATATATATATATATATATATATATATATATATATATGTATGATATACATATATGATGGCGCAAATAGTGTAATACTAAGAAAATAAATTATCATTATCTGGTTTCCTACCGAAATTGAAATGAGACAATGTATCTTGCTCTCACCCATTATCTTTAATATATTCCTTGAATACACAATTAACCAGTCACTAGAAAATTATAATGGAACTATCAATATAAATGGTAGACAATTCGCAGTTCTAAGATTTACCAACGATATGGGCGGACTCTCTGTATCAGAAGATGAATTAAGTAACATGACTAAGTGAAATTTCTATTACATCAATTAAGTTTAGTATGGGGATAAATAATAATAAAATGAAACTAATTCTAAATGATGAAAACTTATAAGCGAATATTACCGAACGAAAGTCTTAAAATTTAGATAGAGAAAAAGATCATGTCACTAGATCGAAATGGCTAGCCAATACATTAATCTTACAATGCAATATGCAATTAGAAGGTAAACGTCATACTGCCGGCCAAATAATATGTATATTTATAAATTAAATAATGGACCAGATCTGGTCTGAACTTTCGAAAGTAGTTTGAGGTAACCATACGTATGACAAATGATAATACGGCATGGAGATGATTTGTGAAGTAAGTGGCGCATTCACACGGTTGAAAATCTAAGGGTCTAAGGTTACTAGCTATTTATTGGAATTATTTCACTTAATTAAATTATAATTAAGTATAATTAACTAATAGTGTACTTTTATGATTTACCTACATATATATTCGATCAAATAATAAATACATTATAAAAAATATATCTAATATAAAAATGTCTCATTAATGAAAATTTTATTAATTACATATTTTGACACATTATATAATAATAAATTAAATTATTAGTTACCATATGAAATATATTACTTGGGCTGTTTTAAATTGAATTATTTATATTGTTATAACGTATATTTTCCTATATAATTATATGATATATTCGATATATCACTATAGTGTGCCAAGTCCTTCCATCTCTAAATCAGTAATCCCTCTGATAATCATTTAACCGATCTATATCCTGTTTTCATATAAGATCATTCTCAGATCATAATCGATTATTATATTAGAACTGTCGATAATGATCAAGTTTCATTCTTATCTCTGAGTATACTTAAAGTATAACATATACACTAGTAATGTAATCTCATACTGAAAATAGTACATGAATGTACGAGCGTGTTAAATTTGATTAATAGTTCTATTGAGAGTACTATTTATATAATATACAAATATATAGTGCAAGTTCTAGATATACCTCGATGCAATAGTTTTCCATCATTGAATATGAGTTAAATAGAGTTTACTATCTAAAGAAAATAACCTATGTGGTTTATCATAGGATGATGTTACTCAGCAAATAAAATAAATACATTTCTAAAGAGTCATATTTAAGTAAACGCTATACCTACCCATGTGTATATATTAAATATTTTCAATTATCTACATAATTACAAATATTCATATTCACTCTTTATTTAATATTGTAAACACATATGTTAAATAATATATGATTTAACATATTTAACCTATTTAACTTATTCATACATAGCTATATGCAATAATACAAATTATATACAATGTATATATCTAATAGTATCCCAAGCAACCAAACGCGTTGCGCGTCAACGTAAATATATAACAACGTTCCACCAGTGTATATATTATGGGTCAAATAAACACTTTGGATATAATTATTTTATTTATGCAATATATGTTCCAATTTTGTATATATTATAGGTCAAATAAACACTTTGGATATGAATATATTATGTATTCAATGTATGTTCCCATTTTTTATATTTTATAGGTCAAATAAACACTTTGGATATCATTAATTTATGTATTCAATATATATTCAAATTTGTATATACAATTGCATAAGTCAAATAAATACATTGGATATTACAACAGCGATATCTATAGTGAAATATTATATTTTATAAAACATATCTCTTATCAATAAGAATTATTATTAATAGAATTATATATCAATATAATTGTATAATATATACATACGCACACACATACACACACATACACAAACATATTTATATATATACCATCTATTAGTGTTAATTTATACACTTATTTCTGTTTAATATTTCTGTGATTTATTTCACATCCCACATTAAAGTACTAATGCACTAATGAACTAATTAGTTCATTAGTTTGTAAATATACATTATTATAATGGAATATGTATATAAGATATAATTAGGTAAAATAACTATAAATAATATGATTAATTAATACATAATAAATATTAGATATTTTCTAGTTTTTCTACTACATATCTATAAATAGAGGTTCATAGCATTCCACGAATGTATTATATCATACATGTCGTAAATACTGTATGAAATGAATCATTACGAAAAGTCACGCTAATTGCGTCACCCACCACACCCAGTGCGCAGGTAAATGTGTTCATCGATATAAAGAAAGTGACTTTCTTTATATCGATGAGTGTGTTATTGTGGAAATTGTGTTTAGCGCGAAAATTGATATTAACGGTATTGATTAATTACTTCATTATTTGATAATTCTTCCTATGTATTAAACCTCCTATATTGACAATTTATCAATATTTAGATTGTTTATTACAAGTTGATTTAATAAGGTAATATAAAATAGTATTGTTAAATATAAAAATAAAACATATATAATTGATAGGTGTTATACTTTATCATAGAGCTAGAGAAAAGTAGTACTACTAGAAAAACTCTCTAGCTCTATATCCTTTATGCATAATTATATATTAATAGTATGGGATGTACTAAAACGGAGTTGTAATCCAGTTGTAATTTTATAAAATGTATTTGTATATAATATACTTAATTTTATATTTTGATACTATAGTATAGTATAGTATATATATATATATATATATATATATATATATATGTATATTCACACGCACAGATACACACACAAACACACACATATATTATAGATATACATAGATATTACATAGTTGTTCTACCAAATATCTATAAATAGATGTACATAGAATAACACTATTGTATCATAGCATACATGTCGTGATAATGTATGAAATTAAGCGTTACGACAAGACACGCCCAAAGGGCGTCGCCCATTGCATCACCCATTGCATCATCTACTGCGCAGGTCATCGTGTATGGCGCGAAAATTGAAATTAACGGTATTGTTTATTTATGTCCTTATATGTACACTTCCTTTTATTCTACTTCCTTTAAAGACAACGTACAAATATTTAAAGTATATATCATATATACTACGAGTTGATTTAATAAGGTAATATAATAATCTTATTGTTAAATATAAACATATATACTTATATAATTGTTAAGTGTTATCCTTTATCATAGAGCTAGAGAAAAGCTCTCTAGCTCTATGTCCTTTATGCATAATTATATATTAATATTATGGGATGTACTAAAACGCAGTTGTAATCCAGTTGTAATTTTATAATATTTATTTGTATATAATATACTTAATTTTATAGTTTGATACTATATATATATATATATATATATATATATAATATATATTATATTTTATAATTTATATATTATAATCAATAATTGATATTAAATATTCAAAATAATAATGTATTTATAGTACAAATTTAGGTTTTAAAGATTGTTATTAATATGTTGTTGCTCAGTTGTAATTGTATAACAATGAATAACCTTGCATATACCAGTAGTAATTTAAATACATTCAAAATTAATGTGTTTACTGCAGTAATAATTTAATAAGTAGTAATATATCCTGTTATAATATACATATACCATTAGTACTACATGTATATTATAAATCGGCATTCAAGTCGTATATATAATTAGTAATTAAACTTAATATTTTAATATAAGGCATTTTTACTCAATTTTGTAAAACTATTTACAAAAATATATTAAAACATAATATTTTAACATAATGCATTTTTTTAGAAATTTATAAAATAATCATATTAATATTATACTATATTATACCATATTATACTATATATTATATATAATATCAAAGTGTCAAATTATGTTTAACATGTTTAAATATGTATTATGCATTATTATAAAATTACAACTGTTTTACAACTAGGCAAATACAAATTAATAACAATCTTTAACCTAGAATTTTACAATAAATATATTATTATTTTGATCATTTAATATAACTTATTTATTATAATATATAATATATATTATTTATATATATATATAGTATACAAATATTAAATTATAGGAAAGTATATTATATACAAATAAATATTATAATATTTATACATATATAATATAAACATTATATGGGAATATATATATATATAAGTTATAATTATAATATCTATAGATAACATACAACTATTAATACTATTATATATATATATATATATATATATATATATATATATATATATATATAAATGTATATATGTATATTAGTGCTGTAAAATTATTAATTATATAGTATTTTAATAATTATTAATTATTCAATTCTAATTTACTAATTAATAATTATTTATCAATACTTATTATTAATTATATATTATTTTAATAATTATATATCAATACTTATTATTAATTTACAATTAATTATATATTAATAATTATTAATTGTATATTAATAATTATTAATTATATATTATTTTAATAATTATTCAATTCTAATTTATTAACAATAATTATTATTAAGTAATACTAATTAATTGTATATTATTAATTATTAATTATATATTATTTTAATAATTATTAATTATTCAATTATAATTTACTAATTAATAATTAGTTATCAATACTTATTATTAATTAATAACATTAATTATATATTATTTTAATAAGTTTTATAAGTTAGGTGAATATTCTATATTTATCTATGACTCAGTGAAACATGAATAATGATCATAAGATAATTTACTATGCACAAAGTTATCTAGGTCAGCAAGGGATTATAATTATACAATGCTTGCTTGATTACTATTCATTTATATTAACATATAAAAACATGTGTACAGTGTACGATGTACATACACAGATATGCGTGTAACCATATATGGTATATTAAGTATATAATATACAAATAAATATTATACTATGTATACTATTATTCAATTATAATTATTAAGTAATACTAATTAATTGTATATTATTAATTATTATTTATATATTATTCTAATAATTATTCAATTATAATTTACTAATTAATAATTATTTATCAATACTTATTATTAATTAATAACACTTAATTATATATTAATAATTATTAATTATATATTATCTTAATAATTATTTATCAATAATAATTGTTTAGTAATAATAATTAATTGTATATTAGTAATTATTATTTAAATATTATTCTATTATATTATTCTATTAATGATTATTACGCTCTATAGCGCTATAACTTATAAGTTAGGTGAATATTCTATATTTAACTATGACTCAGTGAAACATGAATAATGATCATAAGATAATTTACTATGCACAAAGTTATCTAGGTCAGCAAGGGATTATAATTATACAATGCTTGCTTGATTACTATTCATTTATATTCACATATAAAAACATGTGTACGATGTACATACACAGATATGCGTGTAACCATATATGGTATATTAAGTATATAATATACAAATAAATATTATACTATGTATACTATTATTCAATTATAATTATTAAGTAATACTAATTAATTGTATATTATTAATTATTATTTATATATTATTCTAATAATTATTCAATTATAATTTACTAATTAATAATTATTTATCAATATTTATTATTAATTAATAATAATTAATTGTATATTATTAATTATTAATTATATATTATTTTAATAATTATTAATTAATATAGTATTTTAAATTTTACGGCATTAATATACATTTAAATATATATATATATATATATACACAATTTATTTAGTATCACTATATACCAGTATACAGCCACTTAATTATTATAAATAAAATATATTTTAAAACTTTGAAAAATGTATAACAATATTTTTTAAGGGCATCCTAGTATCATCAAAAATAACGCCAATATTTACATGTAAATATATTCAAGATCATCTCCGTTATCGCCCTAGACGTCCTCCGTATGCTATCTGGGATCGCCTCCAGTATCGTCTTCGTGAATGCCATGTATCTAAACTTGTTGGCCAGCTTCTAGTCCGACAAATTGAATAGTCGAGATGCATAAGCTAGAAGTTAGTATTCACATATAAATATTATAGTGTCATGATAATTGATTTATTAATATACAATTTATAATTTCAGGATAATTAAGATCATCAGTAGTTTTCTTCCTGCTTGGCTAGATGAATATCTTCATGAATATGTTCAAGATCATCTCCGTTATCGCCCTAGACGTCCTCCGTATGCTATCCGGGATCGCCTCCAGTATCGTCTTCGTGAATGCCATGTATCTAAACTTGTTGGCCAGCTTCTAGTTTGACAAATTGAATAGTCAAGATGCAGAAGTTAGAAGTTAGTATACACATATAAATATTATAGTGTCATTATAATTGATTCATTAATATACAATTTATAATTTCAGGATAATTAAGATCATCAGTAGTTTTCTTCCTGCTTGGCTAGATGAATATCTTCATGAATATGTTCAAGATCATCTCAGTTACCGCCCTAGACGTCCTCCGTATGCTATCCGGGATCTCCTCCGGTATCGTCTTCGTGAATGCCATGTATCTAAACTTGTTTGCCAGCTTCTAGTCCGACAAATTGAATAGTCAAGATACAGAAGTTAGTATTTAATGTATACATCCATACATATATATATATATATATATATATATATATATATACTTATATAACTATACATAGTACGTGCAATGCATACGTCGTGCATGTATGTGTGTGTAATTATGTAAAATCTATATATAAACTATTACCGGCCTTTGTCTAATTTTAATCCCCTGATGACCTAGATTAATATACAATATGATGCAATATAGTCACAGAACTAGAGAGAAAGTTTCTCTCTAGCTCTATGAATATAGTACACATGTTAAATATTGTTATGTTGATATAATTATATTGGTATATATATTTAGTAACAGGGTGTACATGATATGCCTAAGTGTATATAAATTCGCATATATGTAAGTTATAGTATAAAATGACTACCTTTCCATTACCAATTATGCCCTCATCTTCACCCCTGATTCCTGTAATAGTCACACCTCTACCTAAAACCACCATTGGTTCAACATACACCTAAATTCAGTTGTAAATTACCTCCTACACACGATGTTCATTTATAAAGTATGCCGCCCGTCATGTATAGACATATATACATATATATATATATATATATATATATATATATATATATATATATATATATATATATATATGTATATATGTCTATAAATGACGGGCGGCATACTTTATATATATATCATGTTGCTATCCGTAATGGACCAGTCTGTACAGCTTAGCATAATGGAACGTTCAATATTATGCTAACTAACTAGATATCGGACGTCCCATTATGTAACATGTTTACTGCTTTAGGAATTAGGTTGACGCACGCACTGCGTGTGTGCCTAGGGAACGCAGGTCTCCCTGCTTAGCTAAGGGATAAATGTACCACGAGATACCTTGCACCTGTTTGCACTTGTATGGTCCAGCTCGTCTATTATTCATTATATACAACTAGTTACAGTATACACATATACATATGATTGTGTCATCATAATTGATTTATATTAATATACAATTTATAATTTCAGAATAAACAAGATGATCTTCCTGCTTGGCTATGGTGAATATCTCCATGAATATGTTAAAGATCATCTCTAGGATCCGGTATCGTCTTCGTGAATTTCGTATATATATATATATATATATATATATATATATATCTGGAATTATACACTGTGCTATTTAATGAACAGAAACTTCTATATTCGCATACTATATACTATATATGTATATTATAATCATATATGATCATATATGTATACATAATTATATTATTATCATTATAAATATACCCTTGCATTCCCAGTTTATTATTATATATATTATTCACGTGTTATATCATATCCGTATTTTGTGTATTGTTCCTTGTAATAAATGAATGAATTGTTTTACGTTTCTTTTTTATTGTGTATGGGTAAAAATATAGGTTCTACTATGTGTTTATTTATGGGTAAAAATATACGTTCCACTAGGTGTTTATTAAGGGTAAAAATATACGTTCCACTAGGTGTTTAATCATGGGTACAAATATACGTTCCACTAGGTGTTTATTAAGGGTACAAATATACGTTCCACTAGGTGTTTAATCATGGGTAAAAATATACGTTCCACTAAGTGTTATTTATGGGTAAAAATATACGCTCCACTAGGTGTTTATTTATGGGTAAAATAATACGTTCCACTATTGATTTTTTATATGTAAAAGGAAACCGTTTCTCAGCTCACAAACTACCTATGATTCGACCACCTAGTGGAACATATTATTTGACCTATAATGTTACGTTGCGGCAACTAGATTCTGGTTGCTTGGGATATATGTCAATATTGTATATATATATATATATATATATATATATATATATATATAGATATATATATATTTACAATGTATGTATATATACACTATTTATAGTTACATTAAAAACAAAATATTTAGCAATGATGGTAGATAGTGGATGCAACATAGTAAATATAGTAATAGAGTATAAATAACATATAAACATAAAGTATAATATAATTGAATACAAATTTATTCAATATTTTCGTAATTCTTAATATTCATAGAACCAGTATCTTTATAAGTTAATTTGGTAGAAGCTTTGTTTTTCTTACTAATTTTTAATTTTTCTGTCAAAATATTGATATTTATATAATAATAATAATAATTTATTTAGACACTTAAATAATAGTAGAAACAATTCTCTAAAGTGTAATCAAATAATGAAGTAAAAAAATAATAATAAAATACGTTTCTTCAGTTTGCGGAATATAAAATCGAAGAAGCACTTCTTATCAACAGAGGTAGCTTATTCCACATCTAGGTAACAGAAATCCTGAAAGACCTCGTTGTGAATTATTTTTACTAATAATATTTGTCCTTTGAAATATACAATAAAACAAACACAACATTCTAAAAATATCATATATATGCTGTGACATTCAAATGTATAAATTTATGCATATATGCATAATCACGATCAGTTAATATAAAGCTTTGAATATATGTTAATTTTAATTTATCACATTCATATCGTGTATAATATATATATATATATATATATATATATATATATATATATATATGTAAACAGCTAATTATCTTTTACATAATATAAATATCATTCGTAAATATTTATTAATAAAATCAACTAGTCAACTTATTGAAAGTTTAGTTATTTTCTAATTTATATTTATTTAAACATCAAATGAGTTAATAGTGGATGTATATAAAGTATATTAAATATTCCATATTATAATAGATGTTCAACTAGTTATCACCTATATACATTAAAATGGTATGATCATCTTTCAGAATTAATTACAGATTTTTATGTTTAATTAAAAATAAATTATTTCTGGAAAACCTTCCTATTTATCAACAATATTATCTGAGAAAAGAACGGCTATTTCGAATCGCAATCCAGTTAAACTCGAAGAAGATCAATGTCTACTACAACTAAAATAATAGGTCTTCCAGGATGTATGGGTCTCGATGTGCAATAAACTACCTATAGTAATACAAATTGATCCTTCCATTTCATATTCCTCAATAGACTGAAGAAATATATTTTATTATAATTATATTTATAAACTTTATAATTTGATTACACTTTAGAGAATTATTTCTATTATTATTTAAGTGTCTAAAAAAACTATTATTACTAATATTATTATATATATATATGTGTTTGTGCAATTTATATTTGTAAATGTTTAATAATTACCATAATAACGTAAGTTTATATAAATTAAAGAAATCAGCAACAATATAAAGAATACTCCAAGAGAAAATAATACAAACTTTATATTAAATTTATCTAGAAATTAAATAATATTTGTTTTATTATTTATCAATAGTTTACATAATTAAATCCTATATATTATATATATATATATATATTTATATGTTATTTAGATACAATATACTAAATAAATATTAATAATTAATATATTATAATTATATAAGTGTAATATATATATATATATATATATATATATATATATATATATATATATGTATATATATATATATGTGTATATACTAACATATTATATCTAAGCCATCTAAAATCAATATTTATATTAACAAATATATTTTTTTAAATAATGGAATGGATAACATATATTTATACATTTTATTTTAGATCCACTTACTTACATTTTTAACTTAATAATTTGTGACTCTACTATTCCAGATAACATGAAAATATCAGTAATAACCCACTTTAAAAAAAAGGAAAACCAGATGATATAAATAACTATAGACCGATTGCCTTATTATCTCAATTTTCAAAGATTTAGAGAACATCATATGTAATAGATTTCTACATTCTACATTCTTCATTCGATCTCGTAGATCATAAGATTCTATTAAACAAATTAAAATATTATGGTTTTAGGGGCAGTACTAATCATTTAATTGAGAGCTATCTGCAAGATCGAATGTTATCAACTAGAATAGATAACGAACTTTATGGAAGAAGTATCATCAATGTTGGGGTACCTAAGGGATCCATTTTTGGTTCCTTACTTTTTATTTTATATACAAATGATATTCATATGGCCTTACATAATATAAATATAAATTTTAATCTTATACTTTTTTCTGACGACATATCGGTTTGCATTAGTGAACATAGTAATACGACTCTATGCAAAAGTTTAAATGTAGTTTATTTTAAATTTATATGAATGGTTCACTAATAATAGATTAATAATAAATATTGATAAAATAAAAGTGCTAACTTATAAAGATGCAAATATTATTGATAGTATATCAATTAATTCAACTGAAATATACTTAGTATAAAGTTATAGGGGAAAGTAAACTAATACGGACACTTTAACAATAAATAGTCTTAACATTTTATGACTCATTGTTTTTATTCAAAAATTAGTATATAATAATATTTTATGATTATATATATTATTGTGATTTTAAAATTTTATTTAATCTTTTAATTCCATAGATAACGGGAGTGTCCGTATTCGGTACCCATGTCCGAATACGGACACCCTGTGTTATAATACGGATTCCCTATATACAGCTAGATAAACTATATAGTATTGATGAATCAATCAGACAAACTACAATTACATTATTTATAATTAATTTTATGAACAATTTATTCTAATTTAATTAGTTAATAATTTATTTATTTTTATTATTTTTTTAATTAATAACACATTTTAGGTATCTTAATAATACAAATTTTAAATGTATCTTTTTTGGTGGTATTAATATTATAACGTATACGTATAAATAAAAATCACCTATAGGTGATTTTTATGAATATCAGAATAGTTCATACGCTGCGCGCTGATTGGTTATATGGTGTCCGTATTAAGACATCTAGAGTGTACACAAAATAAAAAATACTTTTGTACACTATTTATATAATTATGAATATTTTATTAATCAAACATTTTTTTGTAGGATGTATAGTTTCTGAGATACCGAGAGTGTCCGTATTCGGGTACTTTCCGTATTCGGTTACTTTCCCCTACTTCACTTGGAGTATTTTAAATAATAATTTAAATTTTAAAGAATATATAAGAAAAATACAATTGAAATTATCACATGTTATATATATAGTAGAAAGTAACCGAATACGGATAGTTCCCGAATACGGATACTCTTGATATCTCAGAATCCATAAATCCTATAAAAAATGTAATTAATAAAATATTCATAATTATATAAATAGTCTTAAAAAGTAGTTTTTATTTTTAATTATTCAAATTATTGCTGATATATCCAATAAACTGATTTTTTTATTACGATTTTAAATTTAAGAAAAAAAATGTCAACTTAAAACATTCTCAACAATATACAAATATATCGATATAAAATATAACAATATATAATTAAAAAATAAAGCATTCTAAATAGTATATATATAATTTATATATTTGTTATCAAATATTCATTAAGATATAAGCATATATCTAGAGGTCATGTAAGTCCCTAATACAGACACTCTAGATGTCTTAATACGGACACCCTATAACTAATCAGCGCGCAGCATATGAACTATTCTGATTTTCATAAAAATCGCGCGCGTTATAATAATAATAACACAAATAAAGCTAAATCTATCATTTTTATTATTTAGATACTTAAATTGTATTATTAGTTAAAAAATAATAAAAATAAATAAATTATTAACTAATTAAATTAGAATAATTTATCATAAAATTAAATTAAAATAATGTAATATTAATTTGTCTGATTGCTTTATTAATAATATATAGTTTATCTAGCTGTATATAGGGTATCCGTATTATAACACAGGGTGTCCGTATACGGGCATGGGTACTGAATACGGACACCACCGTTATCTATGGAATTAAAAGATTAAATAAAATTTTAAAATCACAATAATATCTATAATTATATAATATTAATATTTTGTAATTTTCGAATAAAAATAATGAGTAATAAAATGTTAAGACCATTTACTGCTAAAGTGTCCGTATTGGGTTACTTTACCTTACATACTTTATTTTTAACTTGACTTATTGATACATGTTTTTATTCTTTACATCTTGGTTATTTATATTTACATTTATTTACTCATGAGAATTTAACTTGTCTGGAATATGATGAATGGGGAAGTTCTCGAAAAAAAAACAAATACGTTTGTTTATTAACTTCTCCATTATTTCATGCTTTACAACACGAAATAATAAATCTGATTTATTTATTTATTATATATATATATAACTAATATAGTGTATGAATTATAACCTACAAATAAAAAATATATGGAATACTAAAATTGCATTTTATAACTTCTTAATCATAGAATTGAGTCAAAATAACTAATATATAATACATGCCTATATATCATCTATGCGATAATAGAATATATATTTCAATGTTGTTTTTATTTTAATTTTCATTAAGTTAGAGGTAAATAAAATTAAAATGTAAGTAAAACCAGAATTAAAATAAAAAATATATATATAATAATTATATGATAGTCAATATATATAAATATAAATAACAAATGTAATATTAAACTTTAAACAAAATATAAAAATATATACACACAAAATATACACATAAATATATATTTGTTTCTTACATATATGTATAAATATAAATTTATATTTTAAATATTAAAATAAAATGAAATGGTTTTTATTTATTCTATGACTTGATGTTATTTTTATATTTATATTTATTTTCTTATCTTTTTAATTTTATAATTGTATTATTTATTTATATTATTACGTGAATACATTATTACATTATTATATAATTAGTATTATGATAAGTTTCAATATATGTTATTATATATTGTATTTATATAGTGTATATTATACATATATATATATATATATATATATATATATATATATCATAACAATATATTACATAATGTTATTATGTATATATTATTATAATTTATAATGATAATTAATAAGTTAGTATATACATAATTATCTAATTTTATAAGTATGTATTCTATAATTGACATGGTATTGCAAAATTATAATAATAATACTAATACATATATGTTGTAATATACCTTCATATTCTTCATTTGTTCGTATCAATTTTCCTTTTTGTGTATTATTCATTTAGGAATTAAGTTTCTATATTGTTCATGGAAATTATATAAAAATAATGAAATTAATTGTTTATATAATGCATAGTTTAAATATATGTATAGAGGTTAATATCATATATACAAAATAAATATAATGCAGTATATTATATACTGTATATGTTACAAATATTATAATATATATATATATATATATATATATATATATATTAAAGCGTTATATTAATAATATATCATAATATATCATTAGTCCATTATGAACTATAGAATCATTATAATTTAACATTACTAACATGTATTCATAAAAACAAAATGAAGTGTCCAATATATAGATTAATTTTAATTAATTAAATTTTCAAATAATATATATATATATATATATATATATATATAATACAGTTAAATACATATATTAACCTAATTAATGTTTAGTATATTATTAATAATATATATAAATATTTATTTATGTATATTCTAAAATATATAATTGAAAATTACTACATTTGCATAGTCAATACGGATTAATAAATAAATATAAAAAATAATTATATGTATGTATATAGTATATATGTTATACGTATATGTATATAGGGATACCCCTATATATAAACTATAGTTTATTTTAACATAAAAATAGACTAAAATATTATATCTAAAAATTATAATACAAATATTAAAAATTACTAAAGTATAAATTACTATAGTGTAAATAGTAAGAGTGGTAGGTAAATAATCATATCTCAACACTGCTGGATATAGTTAATAATTACTATGAGACATATGTAGTTCATAGATATTAATCTATATTCGAGAATATATATATATATATTAGTTGCAGAAGTAGAAGTTATAGTAATGGAAGTTTATTTTGTCGAATTAATATTTTAGCAAACCAATTGGATCGGATAAAAGGTCTCATCTCTACTCTCATGTAAGGAATTTATTACTTACAATAGTATATTTTATTTGTTAATGATAATATATTTAATAAAAATCGGTAAACATCAAATAGATGACTAAATAGGTGACTTTAAACTAACGTGGTAGAATGGAAAATACAATATATAGATATAATAGTGTGTATATATACATATATATATACATATATATATATATATATATATATATATATATATATATATATATATATATATATATATATATATATTAATCTTACGTGCGTACAATTAAATTACAATTCAAATTATGGTTGAAGAAAATATCGATTTATGTAAGTGTATTATTACAATATTTTAAAATAATTATAGTATTGATAATATTAAATTATATAATAAAAGTTTAAACTAATATATTTTCAATTATAATAAATTTTAAAATACATTTAATTTTAAAATTTAAAATTTTACATTTTTACATTTTATTTTTATCGTGAATTCGAAATCAGCTATATATTATTAATACCTTGGCCTTTTTAATAAAGATCAATGTTATATAGACTATACAAAAAGTTTACAATTGTTTTTTAAGTTGCAATTATTAATATAACATATATAATAAGATATATGTTGTTATAGATAGATAGATAGATATATAATAGTTTATTTAATAGATTCAAAACGATGGGTAACAATAAATAATAATGACAGAAATATATAAATAATAGTTAGAAAATATAAATAAATTGTGATTTACGCACACCGAAAGTAAATAAAATAGTAATAAAAGCAATACGTGGGATATTGATCAAACGAGCTGGACACATCATCAAATAACTAGGGAAGAGGACTCGGGTTGGTCAGGCCCATATAGGATTATATGCCTATAAATCCTGAGGGATGGACGGTCCCTGCATATTGGATTGCAAGCCGTACTCACTCTGTTGCTGAATGCATTGATAGTTGCTTTATTAATGCATTTGTGTTTGCGTATCTTGATTAGAGGTCCACTATTACTTGTAGAATAAGTTGTGAATACCGATGATTTATTAATATCCACGAGATTGTTCAGTATCTTGAAAGACAGAATCAGGTCAGCTCTTAATCTGCGATGGGATAAATTCATTAAATTGAGAAAACACAATCTAGTATCATAAGTTGATTTAATAAAGTTACATCTGAAGTAAATTCGCTTAGTAAATTTATGTTGATTTTTTTCAATAAGTTTGTTTAGGCCAATAAAGTCTTTGCCTGGATTCCAACTATAGTTTCTATAGAAGAACCATATTCGAGTAATGGCCGTATATAGGTGGTATAGACTTTGACTAGATAATACGAATTATTTGTAATGAAACATCTAAAAATTATATTCGAGATCACATAGGATTTGCTACATATGTTATTAATGTGAATATTGAATTTAATATTATCATCAAAAACAATAGGTCTTGAAAATTAGAGTATTTTGGAATCAGGGTATTATTTAGCGAATAGAAAGATATATCAGATTTTCCTATTGACATAAAGGCGCATTTTTCAAAAGCTATTTGAAGGTTCCATTTTAATGACAAATCATATAGATAATTAAGCCCTGGTTGAAGGATATTGCGTTATGTAGTATTCCTATACGATAGAGATATTTTAGCATCATCGGCAAAAAGAGAGCATGTTAGCTGCGATGAAAATATCGAAGGGAGGTCATTGATATATATTAAGAATAGAAGAGGTCCAATAACGGAACCTTGAGGAACACCTGAACTTGCATGATTATAATCAGAAAATTCATCATTTACCATAGTTCTTTGAAATCGATTAGTAAGGTATGAGCTAAACCACTTAGGACATTACCATTAAGGATATTACCACCAATCTCTAATTTATACATCTTCTTTAGAAGTTTAGAATGACATACTTTATCAAAAGCTTTAGCCATATCGATATATATATATATATATATAATATCAGTATTAAAAGAATGGTTAGTTGCTCTACTTATATTTCTATAAAATTCTATAAGTTGTAGTTCCATGGATCTACCGGCTAAAAATCCATATTGTTCCGTACATAATAGTTTATTAGATCTTAAATAATATAATAGATAGTAAGATAATATTTTTTCAAAAATAAGGAGAGTGGATGGAAATAAACTGATTGGACGATAATTTGATGGTAATGAATGATCACCTTTTTTAAATATTGGAATAATATTAGCTAACTTCCATATAGTATGGCATTGACCTTCATCTAGAATACGTTGAAAAATAATAGATAATGGATAATAAATGTCATAAGATAATAACTTAAGCATACCTTTGGGTAAACCATCAGATGATGAATTAAATTTAGTGGGTAATTTACTAAGAAATGTCCTTACTATTTCCTGAGATATAGGAAAATCATTAAACCTTTCATTATTAAGGGATCATAAGAAATATGTGACTTGAGAAACACAGATATAAATTGCTCAGAAAGACAATCTGCTTTATCAAAGTCATTAGTATAAATGATATTATGATCGACTCGATTTCTGAGTGGAGGTATGAGATTTTTGTTATTTAATTTGGTGTTTATATAATTATAAAAAGAAGATTTTTTATTTTATAAAAGTATTTTGTGTTCAACATCAATATTATATTGCTTTATTTTATCTGATAGTAAAGATTGGTTATACCTCCACACATTATGAGTATATGTATCAAATATTTTTCTATGTATATACCTAGGGTGTCTACACTTATTTAGTAGTTTCTTAATTGATAAGGGATATTTATAAATTTTAGTTGAAAAGTAGGTGTGTATAACTCGATTATATTCTTAGTAATATTAATAAAAGTGTTAGCTCATTACAATAATTGCACGAGGATAGAATATTAGTCCAGTCTAGTGACAAGATATGCATTTTAATAATAGCAATATCACTTTTATTATAGTTAATTCGCAGGATTGAACATTTATTGTGATTAAGATTGCCAGAATTTAAATAATTATCTGGGATTACTAAATCAGAATAAATAGCAAAATGGTCACTAACATGTGAATCAAATTCAAAAGAATTTGTTGGTGAAATATTAGATATAATTAATGTATTATTTGTAAGAATTAAATCTAGAATATTTTAATTTCTAGTATTAAAATTAATTAGTTGAGTTAAACCGTATGATAGAAACTTATTGTATACATATCTTTCCGCAACGGCGTAGTACCAGCAATCCAGTCATTCCAGTCAGGTTGAAGTCTCCATAGATTAGACAAGAGTCCGTAGATGAACATATGTTATTTAAAGTATCACATAATAAAATAGTTTGGTACAATGGTATATCTGGTGGCCTATATATGGTGACAAGTCTGTAATTAAAAAATGTAATACATAATAATTCAATACCATTTTTAACAAATTCGGTCAATCATAAAGAATTATAATTAATATTAACATATACAATAATACCACCACCACGATCATTATCAGGACTATCTAGTCTATAAACAGTATACAAATTTAATGGATTGAGTATTGCATTGGTAACACTATTATTTAGCCAGGTTTCAGTAAATATAATAATATCATAATGCCTATCATTAAGCAAAGCTATGAGTGAAGGTAACTTATTGCATAATGATCTTGCATTAGCATAGTACACCTTCGAAAAAGGAGAAAAATTAGTATTTAGTCAATTCGAATGTGAAATATCATATTTTTTTATATTTTTTATATATAATTTTATAACTTATATAATACCAATTTTCAAAATTGAAAAACTATTATACAAAATATTACAATATATTACAATATATTAAAAAATATTACATAATATATTACAAAATATATTACAAATTATTGCAAGATATTATTTAAAGTTGTTCTATTATCTATTAATCAACTAATGTTTATATCCAAAAAGTGCGTTTCAACCACATGGTATTTTTAATGTTATAGGCTACACATATTTTTTAATTTATTTTCGAATGATCATTTATTAGTTTATTTGAAACACATTTATAATATACTTTAATATTACATTTATAATGTATTAATAATATATATTTTAATTACTATATATATATATATATATATATCTGCTTTTTCATTCGCCTATTCTAATTTATAACTCATCGAGTATTCTAAGAAATTATGAATTGGATGCTTAGAAACGACAATCTGGTAAATACATCAACAATATAACTATTTAGTTTATTTCGCATATACATAACTGTTCTATCTTCGATCATACGAGGTAAAGTTCAACAACCTTCTGATTTAGTCCTCGGAGTCATTATAATCAGTTATTAGGTTGGTATTCAAATGAATGCTATAGCAAACTTACTTTTTCGTATAATCAGTAATATTGGAAAATATTGCTTAAATATTACGCTATAACTTATTAATATATTGTTATTATATATATAATAGATTACTCTAGATCACTCTTTAGCCACATAAATAGGACTGGTATTACCTTTTAAAAGACAAGATAATTCTATCTGGTAAACGCCATATTTATAATCTCAATAGTCTCTATAATCATCATCATATTCTTAAATGACTTTAATTTAGAAAGCGATGCATGTTTATTATGTTTAGCTCTAAACAGAGTAGTATTACATAATCTTGATTATAACAACAATCTTCTGAAACATCAATTCATCTGAATCAACTCACATCGTTAGAATTAATGCTCGAGTCTTCTCCTCCATTATTCATCATAATATGCAAGATCCAATCTATCTTGCATTTATTCTTCTCTTATATAATATTAACAAAATATATATAATATATAATATAATATATCATATATAATATTAAAATTCTTAAAATTATCATCATCATCATCATATTTATTTATAATATAGGTACTGCCACAGCATTAGTAAATGTTAAATTAAATGAATAAATGAATAAATGAATAGTTTGTAGTATTACTATTATACGCGTATATTGTATATATTATTGTAATACAAAAAGTATACATATTAATTAATTTTAATATTTATTGAAATATGAAATTATTATTTATAAACATACAAATGAATATATCATAATTAGTCCATATCGTATCATTTTCTGAAATGTGTTATTATATAAATGTAAATTATATTATTTTATATGTATATATATATATATATATATATATATAATATATATATATATATATATATATCGAATTACAATTAAGTATTGACCTTTATGACCATTTACCCTTCCGATGTAATATCACGAACATGATTGTGTATTGTACTGGTACATATAATAATAATATGTATTACAAACTCCTTATGAAATATAAAATAAACATAAAAACCTGCATAACTTATTTTGCATATCAACTAATCGACCCATCTTCAAGAGCACTTTTTAGATATCAATAAATCGTTTATAAATACATTATATATAATATATACGCTCAAGCAAAATATTCGCTATTAACTTAAACTAGCCATAGCTCCATAATCTCTCAGGTATATATTTATAATATATAATAGCCCAACTATACTTAATCTACTATAGTACCTTTGGTTAGTTAATAAACATAATTATAAAATAACCATTATAGTCTCTTTATATTGTATATTATATATTATATATCTACAACTATTATATTTAGACGGCTACATGTCTACTTATTAATTTAACCATTTTCCTTTATATATATAGAATAAATAAATAAAATAAATATGGAAAGTATATTATATCATTATATTAAACACATATTACATATTGATTGAATATCATATTAACATATATGTATATATATATATTATCTATTACCTGTATAATATGACTGCAACTAAAATAATATTCAATAGTACCAACATCGTAATGCATATTATAATGTTTGTATTGTTACCTGCCATTAAATATGCAATAGAAATATATATATATATATATATATATATATATATAAATGAATATATTATTTAATATTCATCGTTTAATATATAATATAAAATATCAACACTTATGAAGTTATAAAAATGGAAACAAAAATGCTGTGATATAAGCTTCTGATAGTTTTACTTGCATTTTTGTTAGTAATAAATATTACTATTATTACCAACCCTACTGAATATTATATTATAATTAAATAACAATATTATAACTATTAATACCAAAAATATACATAATATATTTATTAATAAAGTGAGATTAATCTTTATAATATTATATAAGATAAATCAAATATATAAAAATATTAAATATATGAAATAAAAATTACAAAGTAAATAATTTAAATATTTCATATCATTTGTACGGGATTTTAATTAATATTCGATGCGTGTATAGTGACTTTGTTATGCAACTTAAAAGATAATTAAATAATATTTCATATTTTAATAACATAATTTGTTTGAAAATTTTTTTAAATGATTTAACCTTGACGGTATTACCTTTAACAAAAAGGATATTTAATATGTATTTACTACATCTGAATATTCTATAGTTAAATATACATTTAATATCTTAATTATATATACATAGATTAAATATATTTTATATATATTATAAATTATACTATGCTTTCGTTTAAATAATATTTCATATTTTAATAACATAATTTGTTTGAAAAAAATTGTAAATGATTTATTTTGACGGTATTACCTTTAACAAAATAGACATTTAATATATATTTACTACATCTGAATATTCTATAATTAAATATACAATTATAATCTTACTCATATATACATAGATTAAATATATTTTATATATAATAGAAATAATACTATACTTTCTTTATCTTTTATTTCTGTTTATAACATTTTCATCAGTTCATGTATATATATATATAAAGTTATTATTAATGTATCATTATATTATATAAATTACCATAATTTAATATAAAGTATGAGTTAAGTACAAAAAAATATACAAAATAAGCAGATATGTTATAATAATAAAACAATTTGTAGCATATATATATATATATATATATATATATATCATATGTATTTATATATATATAATATTTTAAATAATGAAATTTAAATGAATACTATTTTACAATTCACGCTAGAGTGATTATAAAATAATTTTACTCTGGAATGAATTACCTTTACTTATATAAATATTGTTATTATTTCATCTCAGGAATTTGTAATTATAAAAATAATATAAAATTTATTTTAAATATATTCATCCTTTGGGATTATATCAATGGTATCATTTACTAATATCACTGTTAACTTTGTCATACAATATTTAAATATAGGAATGGTATCATTTACTAATATCACTGTTAATATTACTGTTTGTCCATAGATTTATAGTTTACAAACTATAAATCTATGACTTTGTCATACAATATTTAAATATAGGAATTATTTAGTCTTTGATAATATTAATGATAATTATAATTAGTATTATATTCTATTATCAGAGATATTCT
The DNA here is from genome assembly GCA_964019155.1 of Osedax fenrisi. Taxonomy (NCBI): domain Eukaryota; kingdom Metazoa; phylum Annelida; class Polychaeta; order Sabellida; family Siboglinidae; genus Osedax; species Osedax fenrisi. The sequence continues at coordinate 82,738,107 of OZ025240.1, read as the reverse complement.
ACCTTATAGTATCTTGATATTTTAATAGTAGCGTATTTTTTTATTTAGTATATTTTAACAGAAATACATATTTAGAATATTTGAGTTTATTTAATTATCTTATATAACATTTAATAATAATGTTATATATCTATTTATCTATATTCAAATGATGATAAATAACGGGTTATTGGCGCTAATATATATAAAGAATATTTATTTTACATTAATAAATACCAAATATTTGTTTTATCACTGTGTTATAAAATAATATTATTTTATATATATAATATATTAATTTATAAATATATAATTTATTAAATTATTATATATATATATATATATATATATATATATATATATATATATAATATATATATATATATATATATATTATTATATTAACGATATACTAATTTAATAGTATACTAATATATTAATGATATGGCATACATAGTTTATTTTATATTTAAAACACTATAATAACAATATTAAATATTTAATTTAACATATAAAATTATAATCACTAACTCGGGTCATTTTCTAAAGTAATTGAATATATTTAATATAATTTATATATATTTATATATATATATATATATATATATATATTTATATATACATTATTAATTTGATATATATATTTATTAACATATTTCATAGTTATAATCGTAGTTCGATGTTCACACTCAAATATTATATATATATAATTAGACAAATCTTTATTTTTTTATATAATAATATAAAATTAGTTTAGATATATATATACCTATACATTCTATTACCCATACATCTATATATTCCTCCATTCCTTCATTTATATTTTACCTTTATCTTAATTCGCTCCACCACCCACGATACACATTACACTTCATGTATACATCACGTATTAAAATTAAATATATCTTATTATTTTTTAATTCTCTATAATTTTCATACGTAAACTATCAGTATATAACTACCAGCTAAGTATGGGTACTTTCCCCTACTGAAAAATATAACATGTTGAATTTGGCGGCGATCTGTAAACAAAGCTCGGCGACGTGTTACCGCATGTGTTACCCATGGGTAGTTCGTTGCAGCGAATAACGTGTTCACATGACGAGAGACACGTACCAGTGTACGACGTACGAGTGTATTCATTGTACACGGGTAACAATTTTTTGTTTACTTTTTTGTTTGAAACTTGATTAAATAAATTCATTTTACATATCAATAGCGCTAACTATGCACTGTGTATCTTATAAGATATTATATATATATATATATATATATATATATATATATATATATATATATATATATATATAGTATAGTACTATAGTATATATTACTCTGATTAAATATATCACTCGTAAATATATATCGTCATCGTTACTTGACGACGTGTTACTCTGTGTCGCTAACGTGTATGTTGTTCGCCGTGTGAACACCCATTTGTAGTAGTATATCATCTCTATCGACAACAACTATTTCTACTCGAATATTACTTATGAAATTATAAAATATGTTTTAAATCTATTACCAGGTATTAAGATACTTATATATATATATATATATATATATATTACCTGTTATGATGCTTTTAATTAAATCTACATAATATTGATATTTATTTGATTAGTTATTAACTTCAATTATCAAATTACTAATATTATATTAATAATCATATATATATGAAACATATTTTAAAAAACTTCATAATATATACACATTCAAATTTCATCATCAATAAAATATTACAACATTACATAATAAATTAAAACAAAGCAATCACCTTAATAACTGAATACCTTCACATATATAGCTTTACAAATAGTCTCTGATTATATAATATTGAAAATTGAGTACTGTAACAAGCATAATTTAACTATAGTTAACTATAGTATATATAGTGTATGGATTTCATCTATAGACGACATGACTACACTATAAACAACACATTCATACTAGTATTCAGTTTCCTATAGGGAAAAGTAGCCTAATACGGACACTGTGCCAATAAATCGTCTTAACATTTTATGACTTATTATTTTTATTCAAAAATTACAATAAATTAATATTATATGATTATAGATATTATTATGAATTTAAAATTGTATTTAATTGTTTAATTCCATAGATAACGGGGGTGTCCGTATTCGGTAACCATGTCCGAATACGGACATCCTTTATACCACTATATATTATTGATGAATCAGCAGTTGTACATTATTTATAATTAATTTTATGAATAATTTACTCTAATTTAATTAGATAATAATTTATTATTTTTATTATTTTTGTAATTAATTATACAATTTAAGTATCTAAATAATAAAAATTCTAGATTTATTGGTGGTATTAATATTATAACGCACACGATTTTTATGAAAATCAGAATAGTTCATACGCTGCGCGCTGATTGGTTATATGATGTCCGTATTAAGATATCTAGAGTGTCCGTATTAGGAACTTATATGACCTCTAGATATATGCCTATAACTTAATGAATATTTGATAACAAATATAGAAATTAAATATATAATTTTTAGAATTCTTTGGTTTTTAATAATATATTGTTATATTTTATATCGATACATTTGTATATGATTGAGAAGGTTTAAGTTGAACTTTTTTTTCATAAATTTAAAAACATAATAAAAAAATCAGTTTATTGGATATATCAGCAATATTTTGAATAATTAAAAAATAAAAAATACTTTTCTAGACTATATATATAATTATGAATATTTTATTCATTACACATTTTTTTGTAGTATTTATGGTTTCTGAGATACCGAGAGTATCCGTATTCGCTTACTTTCCCCTAAATGAACAAATACCACTACAGTACTATGTACTACAGTAATATCCGCAACACACACCTATTTCATCTTTAATCACAGACGTTCATTTATAAAATAGCAATGTCATTCACACCGCATTATATGATATTTATTGATTATGTTTATTATACACTGTCAATAATAGCAAGGGATGCCGTCTGTTAGCTATCTCTGTGCTACATTTATTTATAAAAAGTACTCGTTAAAACCTCATAATAATACCATAATAATACATGTTACAAGAATATTTATTATATTTAAATCGTTTTAAATTAAGATTTCCTTTTAGTATTATTTATAAAATAAAATTATATTTCTTATTTAATTTGTATATAATTATGGCATATACTACTATAGTAGTATCTTCTACTATAGTAGTATCTTATAAGATAATTAAACCAGAGAATACAAAATATGATCCCTATTCGTATGATTTGCATATGATTACCGAATTTATAATATATTATTTATATCGCTACATAATTTAAAATTATAATAACAACTAAATTATATATATATATATATAACTTATAATATATACTATATTATCATTCTTAATATTAGTTTATCTTTAATAAAAGTGTCAAATACCGAAACGAGTATTTTAAATGTACCTGATATATCGTAATCAAAACAAACGGGGACCACATTCGACACATATAATCAAATCTAGTGTTTGTATATATATATATATATATATATATATATATATATATATATATATTATACCTAGTGAAGTATCATTCTTTAATTCTATATAATATGTATGGTTATGTGTTAAAGATAATTATTAATATAAATTTTCAATTCATTAATATCATATTAATATATTAACATATATATATATATATATATATATATATATATATATAATAACATACAATATTATTTAATATTACATTACTCATTAATGTGATTAAATAAAATATTACAATTACGATTATGATATATATATCGTATAGGATATATTTTTAATATATATTACACCTGTAAATAAATAACGCAATATTCATCATATATGATAGAATTATAATTCGATGACAAATATACAACTCGCACAATATTGACAAAAAGAGCAGGTGGGACTCACCATTAACGATTACATAATTACAATATTAATACATTTACATCAACAATACGTCATATTTGTTACCCAATGGTTAACTTTAATACATTTATAATAATAATCGTAGTACAATCCAGGTTTAATATATTTTTATTGTTATTTCTATTTATTTTGATGGAGTCCATCACATTTGGGAATTAATATAACGTTTTCCCTTATAACTATATGGATCTAATGCCCCTTCGAATTCGCTCTCTTGTTAAGGAATCCAACCATAGTTTTAATGAGAGCCGATAATTTATATATACACAATTATATAAGATTACTTCTAAATATTATTTTAAGACATATGTTAAACTCTGTGGTTAACAATGGTTAACATTGTCTATAATATATTGCCTATAGGTATAAATAACATCTCCATGGCTACATATTATAATAGGAAACTGTGTGGACAGTTAATACATATATGTAGCTTATATTCATATACATAGCTATAGTGCTGTAATTAATATATTTAGGTAAACTAAGATGTATCATATCGAATATAGACGACATGGGCGTATTAATATTGTAGTCCTATATATATATATATATATATATATATATATATATCATATTAATATCATACTTAAAATACATAACCATCATACAACATTGACCCTAAAATATTGTATTTATTTATAAAATAATTAATATAATGTTTTATCTTTATATTTTTATAATTGATCATATATAAATATATATATACATAATTAATATACATATAAATGTATATATTTATGTGTATAATTACATGTGTGTAGGACGTATGACGTACGTGTATGTTATATTTCATAATTAATCTTACCAGTAGTATATTCTTCATTCATGTAAAGTATACATTTATTTATATAGTATTTATTGAAAATTATTATTTTAATTATATATATATATATATATATATATATTATGATGATAATAATTTTTTTTAACATAAAGTGTCACAATATTACATAAAATACAATAAATAATTAGTATATATATATTTGTCTATAGACAAGTTTATGGCGAAAACAAATATATTTAAAGTTTAGATATCATGAACAAGGAGGTACTTATTACGCTTATGTTTGAAGTTGTTCGTTGATGTTGTAATGGTTTTGAGGGGTGGATGTAGTTAATTCCAAAGGAGGCTGGAGCAAACAGAGTAGCGATACTTCCCAAGTTTTTTCCGGCGATATCATGGTTCAATCAGGACCGTATAGTTAGAGGATCGTAGGTGGCGTGTTACAGATTGGAGATAAATGAGTCGATAATGGTAATAAGTTTGTTTAGTCTGTAGAGAGGAATATAGAATGGATATTAATTTGAGTTGAGCCATTTTTTCGGATTTCCAGTTAAGTTTTGTTCATAAGTTAGGTAAACTTGTAGTGTAGTCAGTTTTTTTAGTCGGTAGATTATTCTAAGATATCTGTTAGTTAAGCGGTCGACGAAAGTAGTATATGTATATAGTAGTATAGTCGAGAAAGAATTTAATTCTGTGTAATAGTTAGTGTAGTGGATGTTGTGATGTAAGGACATATTGTGGTTACATTGAATAAATGGTGGAAATATTGAGGCTTTTAAGGCTGATATGTATTTATCAAATGTTAATTTGTTATAAATGTGTATGTCTAGATATTTTGTTATAGTAGAAGGAGGGATTATGTTATGACCTAAGTATATTATTGGGTATATTTTATGAATGATATATATATATATATATATATATAATATTAATGAGTTAATACATAATTTAATATTATAAAACATTCATATATATATATATATATAATTGATATGTTAAGATGTAGGCCAATATTTATTTTACAATAAATTTCCAAATATTTTGAAAAAAATATTAAATTTCGTTTAATTGATTTTTTAAATACATATTCAATAACTGATAAAGCTCAGTATGGGTTCATAACAGATATCTACTGGTGATGACATTGCAGATATAATGGAAACCATAATTGATAATCTTGTAAATTTGAAAAAAATGTCAGTGGTATCTATTGACTTAAAAAAAGCATTTGATACTACTGACCATAATATATTATAAAATAAATTGGATCATTATGGAATTAGAGCCATTACTTTAGATGTATTTAAATCATACATATCTGAAAGATATCATTGTATTGAGTTTGATGGTGTTTTATATGATTTAAAATAAAAGTAAATTATGGTGATCTACACAGTTCTGTTTTAGGACCAATTTTATTTATTTTATATATTAATGATTTGCCAAATATATCGACATTATTTAAACCAGTACTTTATGCCGATGATACGAATATAATTTGTTAACACAATTTTTTCTACTATATCTGATCTAGTAGAGTAATGAATAATGAATTAAAAAGTTATCATCTTGGTTAGCGATAAACAAGTTGACATTGAATATTAATAAATTGTATTTACATAATTATTAATGGAATATTCATTCAAGTAATATAATACTAATTATTCTAAATGAAATTCCAATTAAACATGTATTAACTTATAAGTTTTTAGGAGTTTATATTGATGAGAAACTAGACTGGAAATAATAATAGATATGTGACTTCAAGCTATATATATAGTTATTGGTATAATATAAATAAATAATAATCTCAATTTAAATACTAGACTTTTAATTTTTAAATAATTATTCATGTCTTATTTAACTATTATTCATATATATGGGGTAATACTTTTAAAACAAATAAATCATATATCGCAATTTTACAGGAAAGAACATATTAAATTTAATATTCATGATTTCATGCTTATCAATTTTATTTTTAAGTTTGATGATGTTGTTAAATTTAATTCTATAACATTTATACATAGATTTTTCTATACTAAATTGCTAATTAATTTGCAAATCAGACTAATTAAAAATAAAAATTATTATAATAAATTTATTAGAAATGTATTTAGAACTTATAGAAACTTATTTAGTTTAACAAATATTGGCGTATAGTGCTGGAATTATCTTCCAATTTCATTAATTAACATTAATTTAAAATTATTTTCGAAACATTTCAAAAAATATATATTTATTTTTAATTTTACATTTAAGATATATTTTATTTAAATATTTTAATGTTTTTATATATATATATTTGTTTGTGTCAATGTATGTGTTTATACCTATATATTTATTAATCTTTTACATCACTAATAATAAATAACTAACTATATTAATTTTTATATATAATCTCAAATATATATATAACTTTGACTGACTACCTTACTCTATTATTTGTATATATATATATACATACATATATATATATATATATATATATATATATATATATATATGTTTAACTATTTTATTTTTATGTTTATCTTTATGTACATTTTATTAAATGATGATTTAGATTTGTAGATTTGAGGAGTTTCTTATATTATTATTTTAATACTTTAATATTTTAATATGTATATGTATATGCTTATTTTTTGGTAGAAAGCAAATGATTATAATAATAGCATACAATAATATTAATTGTTCAAAGTTAAGTCTTGGGAACTACCTATTCAAGTATTGAAGTACACATGTTGAATTTTGCCAGTATTTACGAAAATATACATTTTATTGTTATACTTGTTTTTTTGTAGAATTTGTAAAAGAAATTTTCAAAAAAAACATTTCAAAAATAAATTTTACAAATTTTTATATTTTTTTTATTTTTACTTTATTCATTTTATATCATTTATTACATTCGTTTATTGCTTTTAGTTATTTAAATTTTTTTCCTCATTATCTTAATGGGTGAATGACTTGACATGCCATGCTTTTTCATTCACCCAAGCTTTATACCAAATATGATGTTATAATAATTATTATTATTATATATATATGTGTGTGTGAAATAATAATAATAATATATATATTAGTATAGTATATACTAATTATAATAATAATGATGCTGACCATTATGGTGATTATGATCATGGTGTTGATGATGATGATGATGTTGATGATATTAGTGATGAAGATAATATTAGTATCACGTATTATTATTATAGTTTTATATATATTTATATAATTACCGATAATTTGCGCATTTACTCCTATATAATATATATAAAATAAATTAACTGGGTTAGAAAAAATAAATTGGTTATACGAGATTATATGTATAGCATTTATGCATATATAATATATATATATATATATATATATATATATATATATATATATTTATATATATAATATATATAAAATTATAAATAACTGTAGACTTATATATTATATACACCTACTTCTTCGTATTTTGTAATCCTCTTCCCCTTTATATTCTTAAAAAAATTAGCTAATTATATTACTCCATTCTTCTCAACAATTATAATTGATTAACTAAATAACTGTGAAATTCCGAAATTCTTAAAATCATCTTTGATATATCACATCATAAAAATACCATGTTTAGATTCTAATGATTTTGGCAATTTTAGACCTATATCCATGCTTTATATTATAGGTAAACTGTTTGAAAAAATATATATCTAAGCAACTCATTAATTATATTATTGTTATTAATGATAATAACCTTATTGATGTATATCAAAGTTCATACAAGAAGGGAAATAATACTGAAACAACGTATCTTGCTATTATGAATGATATTTATTTCTATATCGATAAACATATCCGTATTAAATTATTATAACTTGACCTTTAATCTCCTTCTGATAGTATTTCTCATTATATACTTATAAATAGGCCATATAAACTGGAGATACTTTAGAAATTTTTATTCTACTTTTCAAAGATAAAACCTATTCGGTTTAGATTCATAATTGTATTTCAGGTGAGAATTTTTTGTATACGGGATTCCACAGTGATCCACATTAGATTCTCTATTTTTTACTATTTATATTTCTCCTTAGAAATACATAATAGTACAAATACTAAATGTGAAATATAATATATATATATATATATATATATATATATATGCGGATGACAATCAAATTTACACTGAATCTTGTCATCACGATAAAGTAATGTTATGTGTAAATAATATTCATATATGGCTCTGAAATAATAATGTACTTATAAATAGTAGTAAAACTATGCTCTTAAATATTTATCTTTCTAATTTTATTTTTTCTGATATTATATTTGATAATCTTTTAATCTTCAATTACTCCTTAATCTAAAATTAAATTCCTTGGAATATTTTATTCATGTAATTTATCGTAGCAGGTCATGAATATGTAAATAAGCTAATTATCAAAAATCTAATTATCTAAATATCATTCGTAAATATGTATAAATAAAATCAATTATTCAACTTATTGAAAGTGTGGTTCTATCTAGATTATATTATGGGAATATTAATAGTATCTTATAAGATAATTATCCTAATTATAGCTCCAATATATATACATATATATATATATATATATATATATATATATATATATATATATATATATATATATATATTAAAAACCATTAAACGAGTTAATCGTAGATATATAAAAATTATATTTAATATACCATATTCTAATAGATTTTCGACTAGTTATTATTTACCCAAATTATAATGGTTAGGGATATCTTCCAGGATTAATTACAAATTGTTATGTTTAATTAAAAAACGTAATTATTTATCTATAGATATACTATAGTACCTTCCTATTTATAAATTATTATATAATAAGAGTCTATAATAGCTTATAAGAGAAGTGGATACTCGAGGCACTCTCCTATAAAACGTTAGGAGCTCTATATCGATTTCAAATAACAAATAGGTCATTCAGGATTTCTGATGCTTCGATGTTTAACAATATAACTCTAGCGATAAGAAGTGTTCCGTATATCTCAATATGCTGCAAAAGACTGAAGTAACATCTTTTATTATAATGTTTTGTTATTTTTAACATTATTTGATTACACTTTTAAGAATTGCTGCTACTCTTATTTAAATGTATTAATAAACTTTATTATATATATATATATATATATATATATATATATATATATTTATATTAACCATCATTTATTACTGAAAAATAATTTGAATATAATATTATTAAAATTATATATATTGTATATATTTATATATTATGTACATTGTAAGTTATATATATATATATATATATATATATATATATATATATACAGTGAAAGCCGCTTACATCGACATGGTTGCGTTAGCTCCAAAAATGTCGATATAGGCGAATTGTCGATATGAGCGACAGGGACGTAGCCCTAATGATGTATAATGCATAAGTTTATTTATAATTAATTGTATATAATAATATAATATATGCATATAATATAATAACAAAAAAAGTTTAATTACATGTTTATTAAATAATAAATATGTATTTACTAAAAATTTATATATAAACTAACAATATTTTGTAAGCGATGTTGTTTAGCGGATTGTATTTTATTTAAGTGTATATTATCAATATGTGATTGTATTGTGCATATATTCATGTATTTATATTACTGTTATCGTGATTGATATGACTATTTATATACAATTTGATTTCTTGTAACATATTGCCTATTAACTGCCTTTGTGGCTCAGTGGATAAGGCGTCAGACACACAAGCAGTAGGACACGGGTTCGACCCTCGTCCGGACCATTAATTAAATTTATAAAATGGGTCTTAAAATATTATTTAGAAGTGATCTTATATAATTATGTATAAATAAATGATCGGCTCTCGTTAAAACCATGGATGCCTTAACATGAGAGCGGCTTCGAAGGGACATTAGAGCCATATATGGTTATAAGTGAAAACTTCATCTAAGTTCCTGGATGGGATGAAAGGACTCCACCAAATAAAAATAACAATAACAATAACAATATTTAAAACTACAGGAGTTGTTTTTTTTACAATAATTGGATCATGTGTACACTCATTAACATCTTCTTTATGTTTTGTGAGTGTAAGTGATCGTATAATCGACGGTCTAGATAAGATACAATTATCATACGGTAACATATTTCTATCCATTGATACATAATTGTTATATAATCTTATAAGATTCATTTGAATTGTTATATAATTGTAATATAAATTGTAATATAATTATATAATTGTTATAAATAGATATTCATTTATGTAAATCGAAATCATCACAATTTGCAATATCACTGGTATCATATATAATTGTACAATCGTCTGGATCATTGTTTTGTAAAAATTTACATTTACTTTATTAAATATAACATATAGGATATAGAAAAAATAAAAAACCTAATGGAAACTAATGAATTAACAATTCGTGATGCGACATGTTAGCAAGTAACGCCAATACCCTTGATACAATTGATCTTATGACCAAAATCTATTTTAATAATTGTTAATTACAATTGAGCTCATAATCCTCCATTTAGCGATGCAATGCACCACCGACTTGTACTCGATAAAGAGAGTTGATCCATGGAATGTATTTATATACCATATAATAGTTTATAGTATTACCATGCCATACTACAATATATTTAACTATATATAGTATTACTTATAATGGATAACATGGTATTGAGATATAAATTGAATATAAATATATACCTACACAATGAGTCATAGGTGTTAGTATGTAATAGTGACGCCAGTAATTAAGGGTACTATAGTATATATATATACACTACTGACACAATAATATATGACTACGGATTGTATAGTTCATTGTTACTTTCCTACTTTTTACTTATGTTAATGTTTTGATATTTATATATGATAATATCTTTCATCCATCCTACAATATTAGACAATCCAACATCCAGTTCCTCTGCCACAATCTTTCTCTCCTTTCCATTTTAATATTATTGATAGCAGTAGCTTTATCAACGATAGAAATGAATTTACGTTTTGGCATCATTACAATAATTTAATAATTTAAATAAGACATACGTAATTATATCACATTATATATATATTTTAGGCGTATCTAAATATTGACCAATTACGTAAGATATTAAAGATCAAGTTATTTATAGATATACTGACGATATTGAGTAGTATGGGAATAGCAATTAATACTATGGGAATACTTTTTATACAAATTAAAATTTGTAAATAATTTGTTTTATAATCAAATTTGTCGATATAAGTGGATTAAATTCCAAATATTACCTTATAAATATGTCGATAATGCCTAATTATCGATATAAGTGGATTGTCGATGTACGTGGATCAATGTACATGTAAATAGATGTATATCCAACAAAAATATCTCGAAATGTCGATGTAGCCGAATTATCGATGTACGTGGCTGTCGAAGTAAGCGGCTTTCACTGTATATATATATATATATATATATATATATATATTGATTGCATTTATACTATGATTTTATAAATATACTATACAACATTTATATTTAATTTGTTTATCTCTTATAAGATAAAAAAATATCTTATTTATTTAGGATATAGATCATTTATGTATTAAATTATATTACATTAACTTGTTTATGAAAAAAAAGATAAAAACAATAAAATATAATTTAAAGAAATGTATATTTCAAATTTTAATTTGTTTTAACGTATTATATAGGCGATACATCCGTATGACGATGATTGTGATTGGACATGCGCAAACATTTGAATTAATATTAAAGAAGGTATTAGGGTCGGTTAGAGAAGAGGAGTTTTAGGGATAGGTGCAAATGAAATGAGTTTTAGCGGTAGTAATGATGTATGTTTCGTAGAATAGAAGGGATAGCAATAATGATACATATTCTATGTGTTGATCTATATAATACGTACATGATTTGTAAGTAATGGAAACTAATTTGGGAAAATAAAGTGAATACACTGGGAATATTTATTATATTATGTATAGTTATAATTGACTGAATACACAGTGTGTATTACACACACACACATATATATATATATATATATATATATATATATATATATATATATATATTAATTCTAATTATATATTTAATATTTATTATTATGAATTAATACAATTACAAATTAATTGGTTCTTAGTGAATCCTTATAAAAAATATATATATATATATTATAAATAAAAAATAAAATATAATATATTTATTTAAGCTTTTATTACATAAATATATCATAAAATATATATTACTATATAAATATATTTAATTTATATTAACCATTAAATAGCCGTACTGCTTCAATTTTAATAGCTATATTTAAAAAATAAAACTTAATTTATATAATAATAATATTTAATTATTAGTAATATTTTGTTATATTATATATCCAATACTATTATAAATATTATTATTATTTTAAATAACAAATTAAATATTAAAATGTATATATTATATTATATACATTTAATCATACTTCTATAACATCAATATATACTATAAGTAAATCATTTAACCCGATAAAATATATCAACAATAAGGATATCTCCGATAAAGGATATTATATATATATAATCAGTGTTCATTCTAGAAATACTCAACTACTCAATTTGGAAATTCCTTAGATTAATGATGTGGGTATAACTAGCTATAGCTGCCATTAAAAGTATATATTTTATATTAGCTCATATATTAAAATTATATAAATTTCATTTTAATTTTGAATATATATTATATATATCCTATATCCTATAATAATTAATGCAAAACTATATTAAATTACAATATTCGTAAATTACAAATACTGTATTTTAAACTTCTTATGTTTATATAGTTTTTGTTAATTATTATCAATATTCATAAGTAAATATGTATTACATTTATCTTTTATAATATATATATATATATATATATATATATAAAGTACCGAATACATAAATATCATCCTTACATTATTATAAACATACACTCACAACATTATAGTGTTAATAATTAAAGTTTAATTTCAAATTCATACACTCATAACATTATGGGTTTAACTATTAAAGGTAATCTCGAATTTATATTTGTATATAAATATTATATATAATTATCGATATTTAACAATAAATGTAAGTATATTTAGTAAAACAATTAAAACTAATGAAATTAAATATTATGGAAGAACTAAAAAGAAAGCCATCTAATTAGTAAGGAAAGTAAAATAAAATAAAATAAAAATGTTAGAAATAGTAATTAAATATATTAATTATACAATAATGTTTAATCCCTTTACTTTATAAAATATAAATAAGTAAAGGGTTTCGTTTACCAAACCCTTTAACGGGTTAAATGGTTTATCATAGTTCTTAGTAAACTAAAGTGTTTGTCAAACTATTGTTAACAATTGAAACTTGTAGGGGAAAATAACCGTCGGACAGTTCACGAATACGGACACTCTAGGTATCTCAGAATCCATAAATCCTACAAAAAAATGTTTTATTAATAAAATATTCATAATTATATAATTAGTCTAAAAAAGTATTTTTTATTTTTAATTATTTAAAATATTGCTGATATATCAAATAAATTGATTTTTTTATTACGTTCTTAAATTAATGAAGAAAAAAATTCTACTTGAAACCTTTTCAAGAATATACAAATGTATCAATATAAATTATAACATTATATTATTAAAAACTACAGCATTTTAAGATTATATATTTAATTTCTATATTTGTTAACAACTATTCATTAAGTTATAAGCATACATCTAGAGGTTATATAAGTCCCTAATACGGACACTCTATAGAGTATGTGTATATATGTCTTAATACGGACACCCTATAATCATCAGCACGCAATGTATGAACTATTATGATATTTATAAAAATCGCGTGCATTATAATATCAATACCACCAATAAAGCTAAATGTAAAAGTTGCATTATTTAGATAGTTAAATGGTATTATTAATTAAAAAATAATAAAATATAAATTATTAACTAATTAAATTAGAATAAATTGTTCATAACATTAATTATAATTTAACTGCTTGATTCATCAATAATATATATTTTATCTAGTGGTATATAGGGTATCCGTATTATAACACAAGGTGACCGTATTCGGTCATGGGTACCGAATACGGACACCCCTGTTATCTATGGAATTAAAAGATTATATAACATTTTAAAATCACAATTCAATTCAATTAAATTCAATTTATTTTAAAGACTCTTTGTGCCATATCAATCTAGCATCTAAAGTAAAAACAAAAACAATATAACGGAACATAAACGAAAATAATAAACTAATAATAATATAAATAGGAATACAGAAAGTACTAAACATTAATATAAATTGTAAATAAAATTGTAGATATTGATAAATAGTGATAACAAAAATGATCAGGGAAATGCAATAGTAAATAGATATGTTTTTAATAGAGATTTAAAAGAGGTGGTGGATTAAGTGGAGCGTAGATTATGTGGTAGTTTATTGCATAGATAAGGGGCCGATATGTGCCATGCACGAATATTAGTGGTATGTAGATTAAGCTTAGTGGGTAGATGTAGAAGGTAAGAAGTAGTTGAACGGAGATATATAGTGTGAGTAGGAATAGAGATTAAGGAAGATAGATATTCAGGTCGGTTGTGGTTAAGAGAGTTATGAGTTAGTAGAAGAACTTTAAATATTATTCTAAATTTTATTGGTAGCCAATGCAATCTATGTAAATATTAGGAAATATGTATTTGGGAAAAGCGATCAATTTTAAAAATTGATCGTACTAACGCATTCTGTAGTATTTGTAATTTTTTAATTTGATAGCCAGGTAAGGAGAAAAGGAGAATATTGCAGTAATCGAAAAGCCGTAATATGTAAGATGAGGCGAGAGTTATAGAAACACTTAGGGAGATAGAGTTACGGATTAGACGGAAAGAGTGAAGATTAAAGTTTATAGAGCGAAGAAGATTTGAGATGTGGCGATGAAAAGATAAATAACTTTCGAAATAAACACCAAGATATTTAACATTATAGAATATGAGAGATTATGATTGTTAACCATGATAAATGGTGGGACTGTTAATGGGCGTCTGGGAGCAGGGAGGTGAAGAAATATAGTTTGTTTTATTGGGATTCAGTGATAGAGAGTTATTTGAAAGCCAAGTATGTATAGATGTAATACAGTTAGACATAAGATTGGGAGAAAAATTGATATCAGAAGTGCATTTTACGTTAAGTTGTATATCATCAGCGTATGAGTGAACTGATATAAGGGGAAATTTAGAAATTATATTAAAAATAGGAAGTAGATAAATATTAAAAAGAATCGGTCCTAATACAGAGCCTTGGGGGACTCCGTAAGACATATTTCTATGAGGTGATATGTGCTCATTGATAAGAATAGAAGAAGTACGATCAGAAATGTATGACGTAAACCATTTAAGTGCAATACCGGTGATACCAATATTAGCCAAACGTGATATGAGAAGACTATGGTCAATTGTATCAAATTCCTCCCTAAGATCAAGTAGAACAAGAATTTTTCCATATGTATTATTAAGGTCACATAAGATATTTGTTGTTACCCTGGTTATTACTGTTTCAGTAGATTTATTCGGTACATGAGCACTTTGGAAAGTACAAAGTATATTATTAGTAGTCAGGAAAGAAGTTGTTTTGAAACGACTCTTTCTAAGGTTTTAGAAGGTTTTGAAAGATTGGAAATAGGTCTATAATTATTAAAAGATGAGGGGTCAAGAGAAGGTTTTTTAAAGATAGGAGTGATAAGAGAATGTTTAAAAATGAGGGGACAGTACCAGAAATAAGTGATTCATGGATGATATGAGCTATATTTGATATTATATAAGAAGATATATAATTTAGTAATTTTAAAGGAATTGGATCAAGAGAAGAAGAGCTGCGAGAATTTTTAAGTAAACAAATTAGTTGATCATTAGAAGGTAGACAAAATGAAGTTAGTGTATTAGTTGTAGAGAACGATAGAGCTATAGATATAGGTTTAGGTAATGACGAAATAATATTGGTGATTTTATTATAGAAAAATGAATCAAATAAATTATGTAATTCATCATTAATAAAGTCAGGATATGGCGATTTTTGTCTTCTACCAAGTATGCTATTTGCTAACTTAAAAAGTGACTTCTTACCATGTTGCATAGAAATAAACTTGTCATGCGTAAACATAGCTTTAGCGTTAATGAGATCGATACGATGTTTATTTTTCAAATGTTTATATGTGGTTAGTGATGATGACAATTTTTCTTTTTTCCATTTAGATTCAAGCATGCGTAGACATCGTTTTTGACGATAAATGTCAATAGTATACCATGATGTATTAAGGCGTAATATAGTAGTTTTATTAAGTACATAAGCATGGATGTCCAAGTGTGTGGATTAGTGAATTATGAAGAGATTGAGCATCATGTGTAGGCAACATATGTAAGTCAGTTAAGAACTGAGATATTGATATATGATTTAGATGGCGAGTAGAGCGAGATATTGTAGGATGTTTAGTCTTATTAACTGATATTTTAAATAGTAGGGCGAAATGATCAGAGAAAAGAGGTCCAGCTCTTATCGAATGAACTAAACATGAATCAATAGGATGCATAATGAGATCAAGTGTGTTTCCTAATTCATGGGTGTTAAAGTTGACAAGTTGCGAGTAATTTGAAGAGTTGAGTATACTGGCAAGTCTAGTAGAATATTGAGAGAGTAAGTTAGTAGGGATATTAAAGTCTCCTACAATAATGTTTGAATTATAGGGATGAGTGATGAAATTATTAAATTCATCGATAAATGGAAATATATATATAATCATATAATAATAATATAATGTAATTTTGAATAAAAATAATGAGTCATGTTAATACCATGTATTGTTAAAGTGTCCATATTAGGATACTTTCCCCTACTAATTTGCGAATTCATATATACATTTCACTATTTATATTCAATATAGTGTTTATAGATGTATTATTTCTAGATCATTATTTAGAAATTAATTAAATATATTAATCAAGTATTCAATAGTAGATAATACATGATATTACCCACATATATATATATATATATATATATATATATATATATATATATATATATATATATGGGTGTACACGTGTGTATGTGTATGTGTGTATTCTTATATTATAAATATTAAACCTTTTGCGTTTGAACTTCCTATATTATAAATAAATATATTTTATAAAAAGAGTTATATATTTATATTTATAATATATGTATATATATATATTATTTTATAAAAATTGTTATATATTTATATTTATAATATATGCATATATATATTATAATTTTGTAATATATATAAAATATATATTTTCTAAGGATATCCTTATATAAAATATTACCTAATTACTGAGTATCTTCATTTTTTATTTTTTATTCCACATATTAATCATACATCTATATAATATTACAGCTATAAATTCCATAATTTGTGGTTCTGAAATAATTCACTCTCCACGTATAATAAATAAACTGACATTTTAAATATAAATAACCGAATTTATTATTTTCTTTATCTAATTAGATTAATATTAATACTCATCTAGTATTTTTCGTTTTAGTAAAATATACATCAAGTGTTACTTTCAATCTACATACTCTATCTTAATTAAAACTATGGTAAATTACCCTATGATTTCCGAGTCACGGGATTAAAAGTAAAAGTAAGTAAAGTACTTATTTATTATTTCTATTTATGTATCTATTTTATTAATTTTACTCGTTGTGTTTCCGCATTATCCCATATTACTTTATTTTTTATTAATTAATGACATTCATGTTTATTTATTGTTTCTCTGAAGTGAATACACTGTTCTATAAGTAATTGTTAATATAAGAATGATATTGAAATGAGTGTTTTCTATATCTTAATAGGTATAGTTATTGTAACAAGATCATTAATTATTTGAAATAATTTATAATTTAGACAATATTAAAATATGAACTAATATTTTTTATTAATGACACAAATATGTAGGTTAAATTAGTAAATGAACATTTAATAATGTAATGTTTATTCCTCGTTTAAATAAAGTCAAATTTTACATATATTATTCATAGTTATCTATTATGAATCATTGTTAAAATCATTGTATAAATTCAAAAATGAAATACTGAGAAATTTAGTATAAGAAGGTAATCATTTTAAGCATTTATATTTATATATATATATATATATATATATATATATATATATATATATATATAATATTATTGTTATTAGATAAAACCTGTGTAATTCACTAAAGATTCATATAAATCTAATTGTGATATTAAGTATGTTATAAAATGCAATATCATATGTATGCGTATATGCATATATAACTATAGTTACGATATATATATATATATATATATATATATATATATATATTTATTCTTAATTCTATTTAAGAATTTAAATCATAAGTTATGATTCTTAATTGATAATTTAATTTTCCAATTTAAATAAATTTAAATAAATACATAAAAATAAACACATTTATTTACTACAATGTTATTACATTAAAATATTAAAATATTTAATTATATAAAACGGTTTATATGCGAAGTATACTATAGTAATACAGAATATACACATGGGAAAGTATATAGGGCACCGAGCGGTACTCGGCGAGCGTGTCTCAGTTAATATTACATTTCAGTGCACGCGAATACTATATTGTATATAAGAATTATATATTATAATAATTATTTTATTTAAATTTAGTTAATTTTTTTTTAATTATTAAAGTAATATGAATTCTGAATCAATTGATATACGAGAAAGAATGATTTAAGAATGATTTAAGAGAAATTTTAATTCAAAATTAATTTAAAAAATACGATAAATTATTTATTTTAAAATGTAAAGTTACAATTAAATTGATTCCTAACATAATTTGGTATAATAACAGGATTAGACCTATGGCATTGTTAATGAAGGTTATCATGTTACATCATCGATATAATAAACTAAACTATATATATATATATATATATATATATATAATATATATAGTATATATATGTATATATATATATATTATGATAAAACCTTTTCTTACTTCTAATAAATAGTTTAAAATGAATATTATGATAATGTAATACAATAATAATAAATGAAATTATAATATTTAATATAATAGTTTATATATATATATCAAATATAGTGTGGTCACGATAGTATGAATAATATTTATATGATATAAACTTATTACTAACTAATAAACATCACATATTACTTACTATATACATTTTTATAATTATATATAATTAACATTAACATTAACATAACTCTATAATTAATATATATATATATATATATATATATATATATATATATATATATATATATATATATATAGTATTACTATAATGGCATAGTTATCACATATTTAGTATACTAATATAATATATTAGTAATATATTAATAATTAACATATTAATAATAATAATATGTAACCTTTCATTAATTCGTCTCCATCTAAATACGAATATTATTATCATACAGTTACAGGTATGTAATTATAAGTTACATTATTAATTTTAATTGTATAATACATATATAATAAATAATTATATCGTATATTATTATAATATAAATATATTTATGATAAATTAGTTTTAACGTGATTTTCTATATTTAAACATAAATATATAATAATAATAATAATAATAATAATAATAATAATAATAATAATAATAATAATAATAATAATAATAATAATAATAATAATAATAATAATAATAATAATAATAATAATAATAATAATAATAATAATAATAATAATAATAATAATAATAATAATAATAATAATAATAATAATAATAATAATAATAATAATAATAATAATAATAATAATAATAATAATAATAATAATAATAATAATAATAATAATAATAATAATAATAATAATAATAATGATAATAATAATAATAATAATAATAATAATAATAATAATAATAATAATAATAATAATAATAATATTAATAATAATAATAATAATAATAATAATAATAATAATAATAATAATAATAATAATAATAATAATAATAATAATAATAATAATAATAATAATAATAATAATAATAATAATAATAATAATAATAATAATAATAATAATAATAATAATAATAATAATAATAATAATAATAATAATAATAATAATAATAATAATAATAATAATAATAATAATAATAATAATAATAATAATAATAATAATAATAATAATAATAATAATAATAATAATAATAATAATAATAATAATAATAATAATAATAATATTTATTAGAAGAATTTTAATTTTGTTTTTCTGTTAAATTATAATGATATTTATATAATATTTTCTTCATATATATTTTATATAACCATAATTTATATATAATTAACTTTAAATAGTTAAAATATGACTGGTTTAATAATCCCAGTAAATATATGGAAAATATATTAAGTTATTAACATATTAAGTTAACAGTTATATAATATACGTCAATAGTTAAAACGCTAAATAGTGTTAAAAGTTATAATTTAAACATGATAGACTCAGCATATTTAATGGTATGTTAATATTAATATTAATTATATAATTAACATCCTCACGATTATAATCAGAACAGAGGACACAATATTATGAACAACTGTCACGTTGTAAATGATAGTTTAAGATACGAACGATGAGAACTATAATTCAATATATTGATATAACATATCTTTTATTTTATCTAGAACTATTTTAAAATAAATCTTAGAATAAAATATATAAATGACTATTAAATTATTATAATAGTTCTATAGAAAATTAAATAACACAAAATAAAAAATCAAATGATAGTTAACATATATTATAATATCAGAATATATAAAAATAAAAATAATTGTTAATATTAGCGAAACAGTAAATTAGATATTAGGTAATATTTTAGTTTTTCGAAAAGTTCAACGGATATGTGATCTTACGAAAATCATAAGGTAAACTATTCCATATGACTGGTGTCTATATAGGGGAAAGTCTCTGGTTACCGACCCCCTCATAATACCGACCCCTCTCGTATCTAGGTAACTATAAGATATATAAAAAAAGTATATTTACATGAACTGTTCGTAATTTAATGATAAATATTAATACATATATTGTTTTAAAAAATATTCAATCTTACAATAGTTATTTGATAACATGTAATATTCTCTTTTTACTTTTTAAATATTTGTATAATAACTTTTTTTAAATCATTGTAAATTCTTTATTAATTAAAAGAAAACTTAAGTAATACTAAGCATAATATTTAATACTAAGCATAATATTGTAAATCAATAATATTTGTATAACAATTATCAAAATAATTTAATGTGAATATCTATTAATCAATATATCTTAATTATAGCAACCATATGATTTTCATATTACCGACACCTAAATTACCCTAATACCGACTACATGTGATTTATAATATCCAATCAAAATACATCCGTATTTTACTTTAAGATATGTCGTAAATTGTTTTTGTATCATTGATATATCATATATATATATGATATATCTATATATGATATATATATATATATAGATTTAGGATTCATGATTCCAGTTGATTATATAAATACTGATTAATAAATAAATAGTAAATAATAATATACACTATTTTAATATAATTACAATAAAGTTTAAATTTAAATTTAATATTAAACCTACTATTAAAACATAAATTAAATAAAAAATAAATTGCGTGCATGTTATAATTAATTATATTTATGTATATCTACTATTTTTATTGGATATTATAATACTACAATTATTTATACCACTATTATTTTAGGGGGTCGGTAATAGGAGAAGGGGTCGTTATTAGATACATGTATCCGATTACCGACCCCCCTGTTTATTCTTGTAAATATAATTATATCAACAATTTAAAATAGCAACATTATTCATTGTCATAATATTAATACCCTAGGGTAATTACCTAGCTAATTACAAAATTTCAAATAAATATATTTAATATTGAATAAGTCATTACAAATAATCATTTAGGGGTCGGTAATCGGGGACTTTGTCATATATTGAATTTGGGACTATTATAGCCATTTAAAAGTATGGTTAATAGCCAAAAAAAATACTAGATATTACGCTGTTGGTATAATACAAATTGATAAAACCCTTATAACGGATTTAATGATAATTTATACGTGTGTGTACGATGTTCTGTAGTAAAAAATACTAAATAAATTATTAGGAGAAAGTACTCGAATACCGACAACCTAACAATAAATCACATAACTTTATTATTTCTTAATTAAATATTTCCACATTTTATTTATATATATTAAGTAGGTATATACATATAATAGCTATATTAAACATTTAATTTGTTTAATACTGAAATAACAGGGGTATCCATATTATTTGCAATGTCCCTAATATTTACATATTTGTTATTATTACTGACAACCTAAATATATCTATATTTAGATATACCATATAGTGTTATAACTATATATTTATATATATAAAACATTATTACTTGTTATAACAACACTTACAATCTATAGATTAATCTAATAATAATTATTATTGATAATTAATATAAGGTGATATTTACATTTAAAGTATATTTTTATTTACTCCATGTTAAAATTGTTATATATTCTATGTAATATTTCTAGCTATAGCTATAGTATAGAATTTATATAGAATGTATTGCTATGAGTGCTCGTTGCACGATATATGAATTTCACATTTTTTTTCGTATTTTGCTTTCTAACTAATATATTTCTATATGTACAACCTGTACTAATGAGTATTTGTACTCTTTAAAAAATTTATTATAAAATTCGCCTTAACGGGTGTCCATATTACGTGCAATTAGGATGTCAGTATTATGAACATATATGTTGCTTAGGAAAACCTTAACAACTTTTCAAGAAATTATAAAAAATATAAAATATTTGTTTCACATTTTAAAATATAATTATATCTATAATGTGTATTTTAAATATTCAACTTCAAATTTGTCATACATTGTAGAGTCTTAACGAAAAGATCGGTTTTTTGTTTATAATTAAAAAAAATATAAATATTAAAAATAAAAGGTTATAACCTTTTAAAGTATACTTATATACATTAGAATTACATTACTTAACATTTCGTAAATTAATCATTTTTGGATTGAGTTATATTTTAGAAGATTTCTAGGGTTTCGGTATTACGTGCATGTCAGTATTCGGGTACTTTCCCCTAATGAGACAGGGTGCAGTTATAGTAGGGTTCATATTTATGATAGAATTTAATATATTTATAAATAATATCACGCGGCAATACTATAGCAAAATACAATTAAATTGTAGAGTAAAACGGTAGATTTAAATAGTAATTACTATATTAATGTATTAATGTATTAATACAAATAAATAGTATAAAGTTGCTACCACGATAACAAAAATACCCAGATATCGTCGAACATACAAATAGGACAGTTTTACAGATCGTCAGATCATGGCATATCGTCATATTCCTTATAGGGGTAACACATCAACTACGTTTTTAATTCTATATGCATTTAATTCGGTTGGGTGCGTTTTTTCGGTCATGGAATTCGTCAAATGCATGCGTATTTCTATTTCTACGCGGTGCGTGCAAATTAGGAAATGTTCTAGTTATATGCATGACTATAAGTTCACGCAGCTAATAGTAACTTAAATTTAGTTACGCATGCGTTTATATAACACTTACCTATTAAAGCATTGAATTGACCGATATAGAGTGAGTGTTTTAATACGAATAAATAACGTCCCGATTTGTAGGATATATAGCCTATATATAGGATATATAGGATATATAGGATATATATGATATATAGGACCTATAGCCCGATATCATTCTATGAAAATCGGGCCATTTTTGATTGTGTGAAAG
Source organism: Osedax fenrisi (assembly GCA_964019155.1). Taxonomy (NCBI): domain Eukaryota; kingdom Metazoa; phylum Annelida; class Polychaeta; order Sabellida; family Siboglinidae; genus Osedax; species Osedax fenrisi. The sequence continues at coordinate 82,713,463 of OZ025240.1, read as the reverse complement.
CTTTTTACGATATGTTATAAGACTTATGCTGACTGTCTCTGCAATTCTAACTGAATACAACTATGAGAGTAGTAGTGTATTTCAATGGGCTTATATACATTTCTTATAAATCAATTATTATAAATAGGATTCAATTTATAAATTGCATTTAATTTGAGAGATATTTTTCTATATTATTTATATATAAATTAAAATAATATAATTTATATTAGATTATATTATAATTTTAAAATAATTAAATCAGAATAATTAATATAATAATTATTATCATTAACGATTGTAAATATTATATATATATATATATATATATATATATTATATTATAATATGAAATAAAATGTGTTAAACATTTTATAACGTAATTAAATTAATTTAAAATTAAAATTATAACTAGTATATATACTATATAGTATATTATATTTATAATATATAATATAACAATACTTAATGAATATATTAATAACTTACGTATAATTATATCTGAATTAAATATTATTAAATTAAAAACTGTATATATTATATATTATATATATAAATATATATTTAACACATTAACAGCTGCATAAATATGAATTCCTATTTTTAGAGCGCCGTACTATTTTGTATATTTTTCATATTTAGTAGAATACATTTTAAAATACGCAATTCTATATGAAATATTGATTTCTTAACATTACAAGTTATATTTATTTTTAAAATAATAAAATATTCTTTAAGAATATCTCAAAAGTTTTAAATATAATTCAATAACCAATGATATATATATATATATATATATATTAAAATCAATATATTTTATTTTTTTATTTGAAAAAAATTAAGGTCAATAAATAATTTGTAATTATTTTATTAAATAAGTGTACTTTTATAATACATATATATTTAATAAGTTATAGTAATTATATTAATTAATAATAATCTATAAGAAATTTATTATTTTATCAATTATTCAATAATTTATCTACAATATAGTATTTGAATATTTTAACATTTTTGTGTATTTTATATATGATTTACATTTAGCAGTATAAATTTCCAAATATAAATTTCTATATGAAATATTGATTTCTTAACATTACAAGTTATGTTTACTTTAAAGATAATAAAATACACTTTAAGAATATCTAATATTTAAATTAAATTTAATTCAATATCCAATGATAGATATTACAATAATGTTGTATTTTTTTTAATAAAAATAAATAAATTACAATATATATTTTATAATTATTAATAGTTTATTTAAATATAAAATACTATTGAATAAGTAAACTTTTATAAAACAATCATATTAAAAAAGATATAGAAATTATATTACTTAATGATAATCTATTTAAAATATTATATTATATAAAATATTCAATAAGTTATACCTATTATAAAATCGTATCATTTCTTAAAAAAATAAATTACTAAAATTAGTGGAATAATATTTACATTTATCTATATAATTATTATTTTATATGGTTTATATACTTAATATGGTATGTTCAATGGAATTATTTATATTATTTAATTTAATTAGTCGTAAATATTCTAATTTTTATTATTTTTTTCTGAAATAAACTATTTTACTACTATAAAATATGTATTCTAATTAATTGAACATCAAAAACACTAATTAACAGAAAAGTTAATCTATTAAACTATTTTATTTATTAAAAAATGTAAGTATTCAAGGAAGGACTTATCATATAAAACTCACTAATAATTCATTAGTAATTAAAAATTATTATAAATAATATTGTATATATATATGTAATAAATTTGAAATAATTCATATCATTTGTATATAAATTATTAGATTACAATAAAAATAAAACAAATATATTATTAAATTAAATTGTAATATATTTATATTAAATAAATATATTTATTATGTTTACCTTTGATTTTTTTAATTACGTGTACTATTAAATTGTATTTAAGTATTGCAATTAGTTTATATATATACAATATTTATTAAATAAATACATAATATATACTATACATGTAGTTAAGTACTTAAATAATATATATATATATATATATATATATATATATATATATATATATATATATATATATATATATATATGTGTGTGTGTGTGTGTGTGTGTTAATAATAATATTATTTTATAAATTCTATTTTTTTAAGATAATATAATATATAAATTTTAATAATTGATAATTTCATAATTATTGTAATTTTCATATTTATTAATACAAAATATCTAATTTTTAAATCTCAAGTGTATAAATATTGAATTTAATTTATATATATATATATATATTAGTTACTAGAGTTTACATTTCTTATCAATTGTATTTTTTATTTCCATATTTTCTTAAATTATTATCTCTTGATAATTCTAAGATAATTCTGTCTATAATAAATCATACTCTATTGTAAAGGCTATAACGAAGAATACACTTGGATATTATAATACTTACAAAGTTGTAATGATATATTTCTTACTGGGTATAATGACATTTATAGAATATGGACTGAATATTGCAGTGATCTTTACACTAGTGAGATAAGAGTACATATACTAATCAAACAATAAACATATGATGGACGAATCTCAAGATGAAATATGACGTATAATTGCAATCAAGTAAATGAAATAAGGCAAAACTGTTTGTAATGATAACATACAAACTGATCTATCAATATAGATATATAGATACATATACTAGGTAACAAACTTAGATTAATGAGATAACTAGTGACGTATATTATTCTCTATGAATGCGAAACTTGGACTCTAATCGCTGAAATTTAAACAATAATAAACCATTGAGATGAATAATTTCTACTTTACTTGGAATTACTTAACTAACTAGGTAGTAAGATATCGAGAGAAGAAAGATATATCGATAGTCTAATTATCGTGAAATAAGTGGTAGTGTATACACTATATATGTTCATGATATACCAGATCGTATTAGCTAGCAAAACTAATCCTAACACGAAACGTTGAAGGTCAACGTAAGCGAGACCAGCCGAAGAAGATGTGGATAGACAATATTAAGGAATGCACGGGAAAGTCGTTAGAGGTAGCCTAACGAATAATACAAGATACAATGGAATGGAGACGATTTGTGAAGTAAGTGACGCTCCCCCATGGTTGCAACGCAAAGGAATTAAATTAACCTAAGTTTCACCTTCATTAAATTCACCTTAAAAATATATATATATATATAATCTGTTACAATACTACATACTGGGTCTGTATCATTAAATAATAACGTATACGTACTCCGATATGTATCCTTTTAAATTGTATATTTATTTGTTAATGATTACAAATTCACCAGACATATGTATTAATTTATAAATTAAAAATACATGTCTATTTTTAATTTTCCTGTAGTTATTTAATTTGTTATTAAAAATACAAATTAATCTTAAATTGTAAGATGTTTATCTATATTACATGTTTGAATATTCTGAGAAATATATGGGTCATGAGATAGAAACCCATAATACGATAAGATGTTTAATTTAAACTTACATAATAGTGTACATGAATATACTTATCCTAATATTATAAATAATAGTACTAGACCTTCGTATTATAAATATATATATAACCTTATTAGTATATATATAAATGTATATATATATATATATATATATATATACTAATTTAAATATGTATATAGCAAATGAATTCCATTAATATAATTACGGATTTAAAAAATATATTTTTAAATATAAATTAATGTGTATATAATATATACTATATATTATATTATGTATTATATAATATTTTATAATATAAATATTATTAACCGCGTAATATTTTATTGAATTCTATAAATATAACAAAATTAATAACATATATTTATATTGTAATAAATATAGATATATATATATATATATATATATATATTATTTTTTTAATTTTTATTTGGTGGAGTCCTTTCATCCCATCCAGAACTTAGATGAAGTTTTCACTTATAACCATATATAGCTATCATTTTCCTTCGAAGCCGCTCTCATGTTATTGCATCCATGGTTTTAACGAGAGCCGATCATTTATGTATACACAATTCTATAATATATCTAAAAAATAATATTTTAAGACACATTTATCAAATTATGTAATGGTCCGGACGAGTTTCGAATCCGTATCCTACTGCTTGTATGTCTGACGCCTTAGCCAACTAAGCCACATAGTCAGTTTATAAATATATATATATATATATATATATATATATACTTATATAAATACGATTATAGAAATTAATATTGAAAATTATAACAAATTTATTAAAATAAATTTTAAATATAATAATAATAATAATACTAATCAGATTGATTCCTCACAATTCAGAACCCAGGTAGATATAAGTTCACTGAACTTATCGAGATATCCCTTGATTTGGAAAAAAAAACAAACATAGAGGAAAGTAACCTAATACGGACACTTTAACAATAAATGGTCTTACGTTGTCATAAATGGCTATAAATTAATTTATCAATTTTTTTTTATGATTGAATTCGAATATTTAATATATTATTTATTAGATTTTAAAATTGTGAATGAAAATATTACGTATAAGTGTTAAAAAAAGCGTTTTAAAAATGTACTTTAAAAATTTCAACGAAAAATAGCTAGAGAAAAATACGTAATTCAAATAAAATATTAACTTTTTCAATTATACATATATAAGGTCATATTTGATCGATTTTTAAACAGTTTTTAGCATTCGTTTTGAGTAATATATTCTGTAAATACATATACATCAAAGTTATATGTATATCAATCGTTTCATTGGTCAAGTAAAAATGATAAGTATTGATTGATAGTATTATTTCCTTCAAGACATTTTATTTTTGTTAACTTATGACATTTTTGAATAATGAATAAATATATATTTATAAACTAATTATTCTGACATTGTAGTTATATATCAATATATTATAAATAATTACAAATAATTACAAATATTATAAATAATTACAAATAATTACAAATATTTAAAAAAAAATATGAATATATTATAAACTATTTATTCTGAAAATGGAGTTATATATCAATTATCCTATAATAAATAATTACAAATATTTTAAAAAAATGATGAATATATCAATATATTATAAACTAATTATTCTGAAATTGGAGTTATATATCAATTATCTTATAAATAATAACAAATAATTATAATATTTAAAAAAAAATAAAAAAAAACTTTAGAATTGATTATCTCAGAATAATTTTTGTTGTTGTTCAAATTCCTACTACTTTGTAAATAATTGACCGATTTTACTAATTTTTTCAATTTAATGTATATTATATAACAATACATAATAATCACTATACACATTTTTTTTTAAATTAAAAAAAAGTGTAAAAAAGATGACCAACAAAAATTACAAAAATTACAAAATTTGTAACCAAAAATTAATTGACTACCAAAAAATTTGAAATTTTGTATAGTGATTTTTGTAGTGCCATATTCACTAAATAAGTTACAATTTATTTTAGGTCGATCCTTTAATTATTGAATGAGAAGTATACTAGCATTAGGTACTTTTTTCCTATTCTTATACATTAGACAGCCCAAACCAGTACCAAGCCTTAAAATGTTATGACTCATTATTTGTATTCAAAAATTACAATAAATGAATATTATATGATTATAGATATTATTGTGATTTTAAAATTGTATTTAATCTTATAATTCCATAGATAACGGGGATGTCCGTATTCGGTACATATGTCTGAATAAGGACACCCTGTGTTATAATACGGACACCCTATATAAACTATAGTGTAATCAATAGATAAACTATATATTATTGATGACTCAATCACATAAATTACAATTACTAAATATAAATTATAATTAATTTTATGAATAATTTATTCTAATTTAATTAGTTTATTTTTTAATTAATAATATAAATTAAGTATCTAAATAATACAAATTTTAGATTTAGCTTTATTGGTTGTATAAATATTATAACGCACGCGATTTTTATGAAAATCAGAATAATATATACGTTACGCGCTGATTAGTTATAGAGTGTCCGTATTAATACATATATATATATATATATATATATATATATATATATATATATATAGTGTCCGTATTAGGGACTTATATGACATCTAGATATATTCTTATAACTTAATGAATATTTGATAACAGCTATATTTTAAATAATTAAAAAATTAAAAATACTATTTTAGATTATTTATATAATTATGAATATTTTATTCATTAAACATTTTTGTGTAGGATTTATGGTTTCTGAGATACCGAGAGTTTCCGTATTCGGGCACTATCCGTATTCGGTTACTTTCCCCTATGAATGGTTCCAATAAATAATAATGCATTGCTATTGATACATGATGACATGCAATCACCATATCGTATAGGTATATAGGTTATTATACTTTGTGGTATTGGGAGTTAATATTAGATAAATGGTTAATAATGCGTTAATAAGGCATCAATAAAGCGTTAATCATAATATGAAATTTTGTAGGTTAACAAAATAACAAATAATACTATAAATCCTAATGTATATATTTAATATGTATATTTCTAATATTTAATTATAAATTATAATTTATAATACAATATTTTATAAATAATGTAATATATATATATATATATATATATATATATATAATCATAATCTTAATTATTACCTTTGGTTGAAACGTCTAAAATAATGTACACATTAATATATAAATATAACGAATGTATAATTTATATATATACTAAATATTTGTAATGTATTATATATTTAATATTATATATATATATATATATATATATATATATATATATATATATATAAATAGCTATTATGTATAGGTACTTACTTTGATATGTATCTAAAAATTAAATATATTAATTACCAATTTAATAAAATTTACATAAGTAATATATCACTATTTTAATAAGTATGATTATATATAATTAACTAATAAATATATTAATAATTAGTATTTGTATACCTACTTAATTATAATTATATGTATATATTATCACGTAAACATATATATATATATATATATATATATATATATATATATAAATATATACATATATATATAAAGATGTTAATTATAATTTATTTATAATCAGATGTATCCGTAAACATATTACTCGTCAACTGTGTCCTGTCCTTATTAATTCACTTATAAATTATCGTATTGATTACTGTTCTTTTTTATTATATAACCTTCATACTTCCTCCATTGCCCCATTTAACAGAATAATCAGATCGTACATATAATTCATTTTCAATATTAAACTATCAGATATTTCATTTAATACTCCTTTCAACTTCTACCAAACTGGTTCGCCTATAAAAACAAACCCTAATTCGATTTCTTAAGAAATTTCTATAATATATATATTGCTCCACTCCTTCATATATATTTGACTTACTCTTATTTTCTCCTCCACCCACGATTCATGTTCAGCTTAATGTATATTCCTACATCTCTTTATCACATATCTATCGTACCACAAATTCCAGAAACATTCATTTTTCTACAGTATCTCCTCTATCTGGAATGCACTCCCTTTATCCATAAGAACCATTAAATCTCCCACCTCTTTCAATACCCATCTGAAATCATATCTGTATTCTATATAATTGCTTTATATTATTATTATATGTTAAATTTTATTACTATTACTTCCACTTTGTTTCGTTGGTTATTTCGTTTTGTTGTGGTTGTTGTGTTATAATTGTATTATTTATTTTACGTGCACTTACGAGGAGTGTCATCACTTTGTAACGGTGTATGCTTAATAAAACTTATTTAATTATTATTCATCATCGTTAATCATTATATATATATATATTAATAATTCAGATATTTTCATTATCAATATTATAATATTATATACTCAAATTAACCTATTATAACATAGTATATATTATATAAATAATATCTTTTATCAGTTTATATTTGTATTTATAATTTAAATCTGTATATATATATATATATTATTAGATTAAAATTATTTTATTAAACTACTTTATATAAATATATTTATATATTATATCTATTTTAAATTGTTTATATCTCAATAATATTTGCTTTATTCTCGACCAGCTGGTAACCCTATAGTTTTATATCAATCTGATTTCAATATATATATATATATATATATATATATATATATTTATATATATGTATCCTACCTTTTATTTGTTGTTTTCCTACTCCTGTGTAAATGAACATATGTTAACATAGTTATACAGGTTAATGAATGAATGAATGAAATCAGTTTATAGAATTTTATTATGCATTTACGACATACTATGTATATCATACGTCTATGGAGGATCAGTGAAAGCCTAGGCTTTATTTGGTAGATACCTCCAATATGTTCATGTACAGATTACAATATTAGTAAAAGTAATAATATAATAATAATGATTCATGTGTTAGCATTCTTTGTAATAAAATAGAAGATACATATATATATATATATATATATATATATATATAAATTAATAAAAATAATAACTGTTCATGAACATAAGTTATCATCATATTTCAATCCATTACATTAAAGTAAATAATAAAATAAGATAATAAAATAATTGTATAATATTAAAATGTATTAAAATATATATTAGTAAAATATGTAAATTTATAATATTGTAATAAAAATAGTAAATTATTATAAATATGTGTAAAATAAAAATATCTAAAAGTAAGTTATAAAATTAAAACTACTAAACAAAAATTAATCATATTTCAATAAGACGTGCAATGGCGCCACATTCCTGTCAAATTACAGATGACTAATAATACCAATAATAATTTAAAACAATATTTAAAACAATAAACGAAACAAGATGTAAAACAAATATAAATATTAAAAAAAATAAATATTAAAATATATAAAATATATAAAAAAAAAAACTAATATTTACTTATAAATGAATATTTTAATGTTTTTTTTAGAATAAATACATTATTAATATTCTTTTTTCGTAAAAGATTATTAAACATTAATTCATTATATAACTTTGGTCCTTTAAAAAATATTGTATTTTTTAATTTATTTGATTTCATAAGTGGTAGAATAAATTTATTTTTTAGTTTATTTAACTTGAAATATGATTTATAATCTAATTTATATTTATTATTTAAGAAATGATAGATTAATAATGTGTTTCTATATATAATTAGATCTTCAAATTTTAAAATATTATTTAAAAAAAAAAAAGGACCAGTATGTGTTAGACGTATTAATGGTAATTTTGATTTATCTATTATTTGTTTATTAATAATTCTTATAACTTTTTTCTGTAACATAATTAATTTAGTAATATTTGATTCATAAGTATTTGACCATACTTCAATCCCATATGATAAATTAGATAAATAGAACGAATTATATAACAAAATTAAATTTTTTGTATCTAAAAAAGATATTTTTTTTATAGTATATATAATTTTTGACAATTTATTCGATAAATAATTTATATGTTTTTTGTAGGTCATTTGGGAATCTAAGTAGATCCCAAGAAATTTATAATTATTAACTATATCGATTTTAATGTTATCTATTGTTATATCTTTTAATATACCAGAATTTATATATGGCAATATTTTTGTTTTTTCGATATTTAACTTAAGCTTATTTATATCAAACCATTTTTTTAATTTATCCATGTAATATTGCAAATAATATGTTAATAATGTATCATTTTCAGCAAATATAGTTATATATGTATCATCTGCATATAAATTGATATTAATATTATTTACTTGTTCATTATTAAAAATATTTGTTATGTCATTTATAAAGATAATAAATAGTAGAGGTCCCAGAACAGATCCTTGCGGCACTCCATATATAATAATCTTTCTAGATGATAGAGTATTATCAATTCGTGTTATAATATTTCTATTTGTAAGATAACTTTTAATAAATAAATTTGTATCACCTCTAAACCCTATACATTCCAATTTAGCAAGTAAAATATCATGATCAACCATATAAATATATATATATATATACATATATATATATATATATATATATATATATATATATATATATATATATATGTAAACAATTTTGGCCTAGCAATAAATAATAATGTAGTTCATTTTAATATTCTAGATCCCAAACAGAGTGTGTTTAGAAAATGTCATAGTGCGGAAACTACTGTAATTTATTTCACTGATGATATTTTATGGACTTTAGATCATAAAAATAATATACAATTGTTACTTCTCGATCTATCATTACATTTTGATACAATTAAGCATGCATGCCTTTTATTAATAGATCGCTTTAAAATGATTAGATTGTCTGATAATATTTTATTATTGTTTATATCGTATCTTCAAAACAGATATTTTTCTATAAAAATGAATAATGAATATCCATCTAACAAATTACTTAGTCATGGTATACCATACAGTTTAGTCCTGGTCCTATATTATTCCCGATTTATCTGTTAATATTGATTAACATTTTCCACCATTTTCCTGATATTAATTTTAATCTTTTTGCGGATGATTTACAAATTTAACTATCTTTATTTCTTTAATTTATGCTCTTCCTTCTGATAATTTTTCTTTATAGAATTGTTTAAATACCCTAAATAATTTTATTTTTAGAAAATAATCTAATGTTAAATATGTCTAAAACTTCTCTTATTAATTGTTCTCGTGTTAATTGCACTTTCCTTCATTAATTGTTGATGGACAAATTATATCGCCTCCAAATTCTGTTAAAAATCGTATTTCTATTTTTGATCGTAAGCTAAGTTTTATAGATCATATCTCAGGTGTATGGCAATTTTCTTTCTTCAATTTACAAAATATAGTTGTATTGTATAAATTGTATTGAGTACAGTAATTCTGTCATCATGGACTTCATTTATATTCCATAAATTGCATAAACAGAGTTATACGGTCTTCAGTACGCACATTATTTCTCATCAAATTATTTGATAACTGTTTTAGAGGAAAGTAACCTAATTATTTATATATTATGTTCTCGCTTATTTAATATACTAAATATAAAGTTATGATTATGTGTGATTTTAAATATTACCTTGATTCTTCTTCTCAGCCATATTCCTTATTTAAACGAATTAGTTGACCGAATATTTTGTTTACATCAACATATAAACAGTCCTATACATAAATTCAGTGAATTTAGTACTAAACCACTAGGTAACATTTTATATCTTATATTTTCTCAAAGCGATATTCCTCTATAATTTATTTCTGCATATACAATTTCTGACCTTTGACTGATATCTACTAGATACAGGCTTCATTAGTTTAGAAAAGCCTCATTCTACTAAATATATTATAGAGAGCTTAGAAACCTACATTATTTTGAACTTGGATTTATAATATTATGTAATTTATCGAATACCAACCTATCCTTTGATAGCCTAAATGGAAGTTTCTCGTCTTCCTTTAATTCACTGGCTCCTGATAAATCACAGTATTTTATTCTCCATCCATCATCATCCCATTAGTTTTCTTCACATCTTTCAAATTTAAAACGATCGTTAAGGAAACTTGAGCGCAGGATACATCAGTCTCCGATGCATATTAAATTTTCTGATGGCCAGGAAATCATATAAGTTAGAATTAACCTCACATAAATTCACTTACTATAAACGGAAACTTAATGATTGCGACAACAACTATAGAAAGATTTTTAAAACTGTTAATATTATCCTTGGAATTAATATTAAACAAAAACATAATGCTCATACTGATTATTTAATGTGTATTTCATATTTGAAATTCTTATCTTATAAACTTACTAATATTTCTGATTGCCTATTTATTAATTGCAAGCTAACGCTATCACCTTTGATTCTGACTATCCATCATATTTCCCAACCTATATCTTGTATACTTAAAATTTTATTCATCTCCTAAAATAACTGAAATCCATAACTTGACTATGGCAGGCAATATAGGTTCCAATAGATCCATTTCACTTGATTGTTTTCAAAAACCTGTTTCATACACTCTAATACTAAATCATAGATTTAATTTCCATATCATTTGATGATGATATTATGGATAAATCCTTGATATATTCTATTATCAAACCTATAATGAAGAAAAATTACTCGATCCTAGTGTGCTTAAAATTACAGACCCATATCTCAACTTCCGATTATCAGTAAGATTATAGAACGTATTGTAAGTAATATATTTTCTTTAAGCTAATAATTTGCTTGAGCCATTCCAGAGTGCTTACAGGAAGTCATATTCTACTGAAACTGCTCTCAACCATATTACTGATACGCTATATAAATCTCATGATTCTTCTCATTGTGCACAATTACTGTTACTCGACCTCTCTAACGCATTCGATACACTGAATCACAATATCCTTATTGAGCGCATTAAGTATCTTGGCATTGAAGGATCTCCTTTCATATGGTTAATTTCATTTTTCACTGATAGTACTTTATATGTTAAAATCAAAGATTTTATTTCTCCCCCTAATAATATATCCAGTATGATTCCTCATGGTTCGGTTCTCGGGCCTTTATTATTTTCTATTTATATGCGTCCTCTATCTGATATTATTAACAAATTATCTAAAATGTGTTACCATATGTTACCATTTGTTACAATGTATTCTGATGATATTCAGCTTATCATCAAATTCCCATTAATTCGCCTACCTCTAATTTGTAAATCCTAAGAGTGTACTTCATAAATTATGAATTGGCTTATTAGAAACGATCATCTAGTGAATACATAAAAACTAAACTACTGAATGTATCTCGAATACCATCATTTTCTCATATATGATTATTGATGGTTAATTGATACAACCTTCTGATTCGGTCCATAACCTCGTCGTCATTAAGGACATTACTTTATATTTTGGTCATCACAGGAATGCCTTATCAAAGTCAGAAAATAACCATTTAAGTTGAATCACCCATAATAGAAAATATTTGTCTACGTGTATTACTAGAAAACATATCAATGCTCAGGTATTATCTATAATTGATTACTTTAGATCACTTTTTATTTACCCAAATAGCATTGATATAACAAAAGTAGACATAATTAATCGTGCGACTTCTATACGACTATTTATAATTTTAATCTCCGCGACTATACGCTTACAGATATGTATACATATTGGTATACCTACCAACATAAGATTAAGTGTATTTCATTAAAAAGCGATGCAAGCACCGTTTACTATTAGCACACAAAAAAAATTATTAAAAGGTAAGCATAGATATATTAATAATCTTCTAAAACCACGAGCGATATTGAGGCAAGTTTGAACATCGGATTCTATTCTATTAGACGGAGGTACTATTATAAATGTATTCAGTTATCGTGCTTTCATATCCGTTATTCCTCGTACATATATTACCATATTATTAACAAATTATCAATTCATCTTTTTATATATTATAACTTATTTTTATTAACTATAATTCTTAAAATAAATGTGTTTATTTATATTTGTTGGTTACGTTATACACCTGGGTCTTCCGCTAAATGTGGTGTTATAAATAAACTAATGCATTCAATTCATTCACTTATACATATACATGTATATATATATATATATATATATATATATAATATTAAACCTATCATACTGTCGACTGTTTTAACTATATAAATAAATTATACATATAATTAATTAATATTATGTAATATATATATATATATATATATATATATTTATTATAATTAATATTATTATTATTATTTACTAAAAGACATATGCACTCTTTTCTTTTGTAGGTTATATAAAATATTTAAAAAGGTTTCAAATAATATGCAATCTTTTTATCGTTGTCACCAAAATATATACATATATATTTAGGTTTACAAAATAATAATATTTAAATATATTTATATATACCTAACTATATGATAATATATATATATATATATATATATATATATATATATAAATTATATCCTTAATAAAGTATAATATATAATAAGTAGTTAGTAAAATTATAGGTTATCGACTAAATAAAATTATAACAATATATATATATATATATTAACTATAGTTACAATTAATAGTTACATATAACTTAGTAAAATAAGCATACAAATAATTGTAAAATTTAAGATCCGAATAAATTAATGAATATAATGATTTTAATAGCATAATGGAAATGATAATACAACTACTAATACAATTACCATAACGGTTAGTAATGATCAACGATTTATTTTGTATTATTATGAATTTATGAATTTAATTCAATTTACAAAATTATTAAAATTAATTTACATTGTATGATAGTAGACTATTGTATGATTGTTATTATATATATATATATATATATATATATATATATATATTGTATACAAATTATAATTTAAAATTAATAAATCGGACATTTATCATGGAATTTAAATTTATTTTGATAACTTTAAATTTGATAATTATAATTGGATATATTAAATATTATATAACATTATATTATATAACATAACCTATGTATATTATGTAATAATGTATACGCTGTATACTATACAATACATGCATTGTTTTAATAATACATATATTTATTATGTATACATATAAATATATATATACATACACATATACATATATACAAATATACATACAACATATATATATATATATATTCACTCTATTATACTCAAAAATACACACATACGAGCATATATATATTTACAACAGAAAACAAACAAAATTCTTCTAATTAAAATAATTATTATTAATAATATATATATATATATATATATTTTTTATTTGTTATTTTATTTGATGGAGTCCTTTCATCCCATCCAGGAACTTAAATGAAGTTTTCACTTATAACCATGTGGCTCTAATGTCCCTTCGAACTTCGAAGATCGAAGACGCTTTCATGTTATGGTATCCATGTTTTTAACGAGAAAAGATAATTTATTTATACGTAATCATATAAGACCATATATACATAATTACTACATTATATATATATATATATATAGTTTCTTACTATAATTGAATTCAATTGTCTTTGCTATTAGATTAATGTATTTATAATATTAATTATTGTTAACATATATATATATATATATATATATATATAGATATATATAGTTTATTGAGAAAGAGACACGCACAATTACATGAAACAATAATGTAATTTTTACATGCCATCTTTTGAATTATATATATTAATATTATAGCGACAAAATAAGCGAGCACAACTAATAGGCTGCATTATTTTACTATTTATTTATGTATATGTATACTATTATATTTACATGTTTATACGTAAATGTGGGATAGATAAATGCATTGCTAGTTATATAATATATAAACTGTAAAAATATAATCTATAATTATATTTTATAATATTAATCATTTATTCGTATTTCTGTTCTTAAATAGTTATATAAATTATTAGCAACTTTAATGATCCAATGACGGCATTATTTGTATTATTCAAATATTAATTATACTAGATATGTCTATAAACATACCATTGTAATTATGTATTAAGTATATTAGTATTTATTAATATTTCATTAAATCGTGATACATCTTCTACGAATACGTATGTATATATGCTTAATCGATTTGTACATACGACCAAGTTTATTAAATTATATAATCAGTTAAGGTTATCTTTAATTATAATATATATATATATATATATATATATATATAGTATACTGTTTTTATAATATAGTATAAAAGAAGTGCCTTTTCATAGATATTAAAGTTGGGGAATTCCTAAAATATGTTTTCTTTTAATTGTATATGAAAAACAATCTAATAAAATACACCTACTGCAGTATACTAAATAAATAGGATTACGATATAAGGGATTGTGAAAAATATAATATTTTGTTTGGAAAAAATAATAGTTAAGACAATTACCCAAAAATAGGCCTACCTCTTAAAAAGGGTGCAGATATAAAGTCATGATTTTATGCGTATGTGTATGCATACATACATATACATATACACATACACATATATGTATACATATACATATATACATATATATATATATATATATATACATATGTGTGTGTGTGTGTACACATACACGTATATGTATGGGCTGAGTTCTAATCGGTAGGTAATACCAAAAGATCGAGCGTCGTTGATGAAGTACATAGGGTATGTTCGATAATACCATGCACGGGGTATCGACACAAACATATCCATAACTGTAGTGTACGTCGTTCACTGGACGTACGACAATCATGCATATAGGCATCCAAATAACAAATCTAACTGTTCTAAGTATAGATCAATTTAACTTGTTTGACATTTTTTTTTGTTTTATATATTTTACATACATGTGAAATTAAAATTTTAATATTTATTCATTATGATAATTAAAATATTATAATATGTAACTCTCATTTTTATTTTATATTATCGTATTCGATTAATGGTGATTTGATTTATTTTATATTGAATTTTAATTAAAATAAATATTCCTCGGCTATATCCAGAAATATTATAGGATTTATAGGATCCTATTTAGAATTAGAAAAATTATCGATTATATAATATGTTATTAAATACATGATATGTTTATGATATCAGCTACGAATAACTACTGTTCTATATGTATTATAGTAGTGAGGTATTTAATTAAAAGCCATTCATGTATATTTTGATAATATATAATTATATATTATGATTATAATCAATTCTATAAAATTGAACACAAATTATGCAATTAATTGAGCTTTAAAATAGTTGTAAATAATAATTTGTAAACATAACAATCTATGAATGCTAATTAACTAAATAAATTTAATATAGAGATAACTTTTGGTAATGTTTAGCAAGTTAAATTAATAACTATATTTATATTATTAACTTTACGAGTAATAACATATCAAACCTAATACGATATTTCACAGTAATCTTATTATTATACTTTATTTACATTGTCATGTTAATTTAAATATTTTATTTTTATTTTGTAATATATTATTTATCATAATTTATATATAGATATATAATAATATTTTATAATAATAAATAGGACTATAAATAACTGATTAAATATACAAAATGTATATATACAAACCTTTAACATATTCTATAAATAAATATATTAATTAAATAATGTAATGTTTATGTAATATTAAAATAGTTATATTTAATTGTTTCTGTGATTTTAAATTATATATATATATATATATATATATATATTAGTATCAATACTATTGAATTAATTAATTGGAATACACTAATTTTACAGTTAAATGAACATGAAATAATCGAAGCATCTTTCTTCAACCCCTATCCGAAATGCTCCACCGCCATAATACATATGTATATAACTCGATTCTGTAAAACAAAATTAAAAAACAATAAATAATTAGTTAACCTCTAAAGAACTATCTTCAAAATAAACACATAGTTAAGTTAAACACGAATTCACCGCGGATGTTTTACTTCCCCCTCAGTCCAAACTATCCCTATATCGATACTGTATGTACACGATGTTCATACTAAATGATTTATTACTCTTTGTGCTTCGCTATTAAATACCCTAATTTATAAATGCAATATAAGCACGGATAACATCATCATTACACTAATTATTCAGATAAACTCCTCGGTTCAATTTCACTCTCCAATCTTAAAGTGATGGAAACATAACTACCTTCACTAATACACTAAATCGAGAAGGTTGCTGACTACCGCATACACTCACACTATACGGTCGTAATATGGTTTAGTTATGCAGCTGATTTATAATGTTCACGTGATTGACGGGTGGGTTTACTAGACCTATTTATTACTGACAAAATCCCAGTAATAATATTACTATTTACAGAATATATATATATATATATATATATACAGTATACTGTTACATATTATTTATTAAATACAAGTTCCAGCACATATTTAGTTATTATCATTAAGGGATCTCACAATATATTACATGTTAAGTAAAAAGGATTTCTACTTATTATAGAAACTATAAATCTAGTAAATACATATCCCAGATTCAAAATAATATATATATATATATATATATATATATATATATATATATATATATATACCTACACCGTAGAAGTTGCGAATAACTATTTACTACGTGTATATATATTCATTGTAGAATGTATCGAGTTTAAAAATATAGATTAGAATACATGTATTCTTAATGATGCATTATTAAAATAATAGTAATACTAATTAATAAGTATACATATTAATTAAAGTAATCATATAAATATAACAAAGATGAAATATATAAATCACATAATTTACTATGTAGGCATTTAATATTCTAAGCTTAATTTAATCTCTTATCGATAATTAGTATTATAGTCACTATTAAATGTAAACAATATATAAAAAATATGTCTTAAAAATACATGTACATGTGTATTATAAACATTGCCTTATAAACATAGTGCATCTAAATATGTTGATTAGGATGGACAACTCGAATTTACTAATAAGTATTTAAATTCGGAAAAGTACAGATATTTGCATAATTTATTCCAAATTAAATTACCATCATAATATCAAATAATATGAAAATAAAATACAAATTATAAATTATACCGAATGATTCTGAATATTTGGAGCTTAATTAAATAAAATGATATCGATTTAAAGTTGTTTACATTAGAATCAATAGATAAGATAAACAACATACGTATGTAAAGTTGTATACTAATTATGCTAATTATAAATTATGTAATAGGTATACATACTTTTAGATATTAGTAGATATAATGCCATACTATAACTAAAATATAGTATATATACTTGAAGTTACTTGTTAAACGTATATATATATATATATATATATATATATATATATATATATATATTTATCGGAATATACATACTAGTCATTTTTTCTGCATCAACTAAAATATTATATTAATTAATAAATAAATAATTATAAAATTATATAGTGTACATTATATTTATATTATAAATTAAAGTATATAGTATATACATAAATATATTAATAGTACGTTGCTAATTTTTTAAAATGAATTAACTATTTGCTGATTAATATTGTATACATATATAGGGAAAAGTAACCGAATACGGACAGTGCCCGTATAGATACACTCTCGGTATCTCAGAAATCATAAATCCTACAAAAAAATTGTTGAAGAATAAAATATTCATAATTATATAAATAGTCAAAAAAGTATTTTTTATTTTTTAATTATTCATAATATTGGTTATATATCCAATAAACTGATTTTTATATTTCGTTTTTAATGTTATGAAAAAAAATGTCAACTTAAAACTTTCTCAAGAATATACAAATGTATCGATAACACTATATTAATAAAATATAAAAAATTCTAAAATTATATATAAGTTATAAGAATATATCTAGAGGTCGTAAGTCTATAAATACGGACACTTTAGATGTAATAATACGGACACCCTATAACCAATCAGCGTGCAGCGTATGAACTATTCTGATTTTCATAAAAATCGCGTGCGTTATAATATTAATATCATCAATAAAGATAAATATAAAAAAATTATTATTTAGATACTTAAAATGTGTTATTAATTAAAAAAAATAATAGAAAAATAAATTATTAACTAATTAAATTAGAATAAATTGTTCATAACATTAATTATAAATAATATAATTGTAATTTATCTGATTGATTCATCAATAATATAGTTTATCTAGTGGTATATAGGGTGTCCGTATTATAACACAGTGTGTCAGTATTCGGCCATGGGTACCGAATACGGACACCCCGTTATCTATAGAATTAAAGATTAAATACAATTTTAAAATCACAATAATATCTATAATCATAGAATATTAATATATTGTAATTTTTGAATAAAAATAATGAGTCATAAAATGTTAAGACCATTTATTGTTAAAGTGTCCGTGTTAGGTTACTTTCCCCTACATATAAATATGCAACAATACAATGCAAAAAGATATATATATATATATATAATCAGAGTTTATGCATTGGCCTGGATTCATGAAAAAGCAAAACTTATTAAATCGTTCACCCAATATGATTGCGGAAGGAAATAATCAGATATAAAATTATAACGATATTAAATAAAATATTGATTATACATTTTCTATTCAGATATCATTAATATAAATATCCATAAAAAACCTACCTCGAATACTTTATACTATTTTCAAATGAAAGTCAATAAAAGCGTATCAACTCTGATGATTTAGAGTTTCTATATCTAATGCCATACGGAACTTACTTTCGCAAAGAGTAAGAGCACTGGCAACAATCGCTCTCTCACAACAATTGAACTATTACCGATCACATAAAGATTCATTACAAAGTACTCGAGAAAATAATGAAATAAAATTTAAATAAAATGTAATATGTAAGTAATTAAGGTATACCTTATATTTATATATATATATAACACATGTACAATTTAAAACAAAGTACAATAATAACATTGCAAAAAAACCCAATATCATTTTCATCATGTATTTTATATAAATAATGATATAGTATACAACCTAAAAAATGTAAACCAATAAAACACTCTTTTTAAAAATTAAAAAAAAATTATATAAATAATAGCTATACATCTATAAAATATATATCTATGAAATATATAAAATAAATACTGATAAATATAATAATATAAGGTAGCAAATACATTAATTAATATATCACATAATACAATAATTTAAAATAGAAAATATAAAATATAAAATTAAAATTAATAAGACGACATCATAAATGATTTAAAATTGTTTTAAAATTATTCATTTTAGTAAATATTTTAATTTGTTGTAGTAAACTGTTCCACAGCATTGGACCTGTATTTTGTAAACTGAATATGAACGTATTCCCCAAATATATGTGCAATAATTAAGATTTGATAAAATTAAGATTTCATATTTAATTTATTTTTAACTTTGTGTAAAATTGCAATTGTTCTAGAAAGTTTACTTGAAACATAATTGATTTGCGATTTCCAATTCAATTTACAATCTATAATGACATATACGAATTATATTTTACTGACTTGTTTAATTGTAATATTATTAATATTCAAATCAAGATAAATATTTCTATTTATGTTTCTTATATTAAATAATAATACATTCATTTTACTAATATTAAGTGACAATTAATTTACATTCAATCAATCGTATGTTTGTTAATTAATTTGAATATTTTTAAATTCTAAAATAGATGTATTTGAAAAAAATAATGTTGTATTATCGGTAAATAAAACTGATTTAAAGTTATCTGGTATATTCGGAAGTTCATTAAACTATAAAATAAATAATAAGAACCGACTACAGATCTATGTGGTATACCACATTTTATATAATTATAATTCGAGTCAGTATTATTATATCTAACAAATTGAAGACGATCTAATAAATAATATTTTATTAATTTTAGCGCTATACATCTGATACATTAAATATAAAACGTATTGATTAAAATATCATTATCGAGCGTATAATCTATTGAAATAATAGCACAGTTATATAAATTATCTAAATGTGTATTAACTGATTCTAATACATCAAACAATGCATCAGATGTAGACAAATTGTTTCTGTAACCATATTTATTATCATTTAATATATTAAATGTATTAAAAAAAATAGATATCCTGCTTTTAATTAGTTTCTCAACTATTTGTGAAATTGTTGGCAATAAGGATATAGATCTGTAATTCTCAGCTAATGATTTGTCTCCAGATTTGAAAAGTGGAATAACTTTAGCTTTTTTTATTTGGAAAAATACATTCAGCTAGAGAATACATGTTTTAATAAATTACTAATTTCTAATATAATGTCCTAAATTTCTTAAATATTACTAAAGAATTTGTTAAATTTATTAGAATTCGGATAATTATAATTATTACCTGTGTTACCTAAATTAGAATTAATTAAATTATAAATAATTGACCATACTTATAATTAATATTATTTGTATTATTATTTATTGTATTTGAATAATATAATTTTTAATTTATAATTTTTAAACCTAATAATGATGTAATTACATAATTACTTATATTTTTACATCTTTTATAATAATTTATTTTTTGTATATAATTTATTTGTAATAATTTTTGTAAACATTTTTTTATTTATACATTTAATCAGACTATTATATAACCATTGTTTATTTTATATTTTTTCTTTGACTTTAATAATAAGACAATTAAATTAAATAATTCTACTAAATCATTAATCAATTTATCATATAATAATTCTAAGTAAATTTCAGAATATATATATTTCCAATAAAAAGCATTAATGCTACATTTATATTTATAATTATTTAATTTTCTTACAAATATATTTATATGTAATATATGTTTTATTACTTTTATTTGATATGTCATAAATTACAAAAATTATAATTGTGTTACTATAGTAGATGATCACTGATATCACTAAATACAATTCCATTAATGGTATAAGTAATTACTTACTGGTTTATATGTTATATTACAATAAATGTTATCAATTAGTGAATTAATACTATTACCATATATGGTCGGCCTAGTTACTAGTGGAAAACAACCCATACTGAAAATGGATCAATGAAATAATCATTATTACTATTTTTAATTAAAATATTAATATTAAAATCACCAACTAAAAATATATCACCTGTGACTGAAAAAATACTAAAACTATTATAAATAAAATCACAAAAACGTTTAATATCAGAATTATGAGATTTTTATATCCCACTGATTATGATATGTTTATTATCAATAATCATTAATATACTAACTATATCTAAAACATATGGCATTGAATAAGTTAAATTATCTAATGTTCTAACAAATGTTCTTATAATTAGATTTTTTATAAATTTATTTTTTCAAATGTTATGTGTACAATTATAATTGCCTTGTTATATAAGTCTCGATAAAAATCATGCAACCATGACAATAATGCTAAATTTAAAAGTACAAGAATTTAGTAATAATATATATCATCGTAATTATTTACTAAACTTCGTGTATTTATATGTATAATAGAAATACTTTCACAAAAAGCAATATTCATAGAAATTAAATCAATGTAGTTACAATTTATTTTTACATTATTCATAAATTCATGATAAGTAATTTAGTATTAGTATTGATATTATCACCATTATTATTATAAGCATTATATATAGATTCCATATCATTAAAGTAGGAATGACAATTAACATTATTTATCATTATAAAATTCAAGTATAAACATATAAATAAGTATATAAATATAAAAATATATGGATTAATAAATGAAACTTTTTAAATTTCAATATAGTTTAAAAGTCAAAAAATGTAAAAGTATAAAAGAACAAAAGTGTAAAAGTGTAAAAGTGTAATACTATATAGGTAAATTTGGGAATAAATAGTGATATTTTATCATTTAGGGGACTGGACAGGGTAGTGACCGATATCGGAGTAGTGGTCGTTTTAATTAACGCTTAAATGGTGCTAAATAGGTTAACAAGTTCTACAATATTTAGATAATCAAAATATATATAATATAAAGTAAATTATTTTTGAAAAAAAATAATAATTTAATGATAAACGGAAATTACGATTGGTTTAATTTCACTTTTTAATAATTAAATATGTATTTAAATACATTATTGTACATAGAACAATCCCCATTTAATATTTACTATAAACATATGATATTTAAAGCAATCAATATACTCTACAATTATTGATATTTACTTTTTACAAATAAAAAATATATGTATAAAACAAATAATGTCAAATATTATATTAGTATAACTTAATTATGCATTTATATACAAATATAATAATAACTATAGTTAAAATACATACACAATTAGTATATATATAAAATTATAAAATAATTTGACATACCTTTTATTTGTTCTGTTAATGTAGTTATATAATATTATAAATAATGTTAAATAATATTATTTAATTATGTATATTATATATCTGTTTATATATATATATACATTTTTTTATTGTGTGTCAATATATACAATTCAATTCAATATATATCATATAAATAATAACAAATTTAAAAATATGATAGGGCATTTATTAATACGCAATATTGATTTCAAACAATGATAATACAAATATAAATACACATAAATAATCCGCAATGCTGTATTCGTATACATGTGAATGTAATGAATTCTGATATAATAATAATCTCCTTTCTATTATATAATACAAATATTAAACATAATTTAAAAACTTCATTACATTTAAAATATATTATTATATTTACTAATAACTAATAATAAATCTATGTAATCAAGTTTACTGACTTATTAATTATAACTAATTATTATATACATTTGTATATAGGGGAGAATACTCGAATACCGACACCCTAACAATAAATCAACATAACTTTATTATTTCTCAATTAAATATTATCAAATTTTATTTATAAGTATTAAGTAGGTATATAGTATATACATATAATAGCTATTTTAAAATTTAATTTAGTTTGTATAACTCTGAGATAACAAGGGTGTCGATATTATGTGCATTATTATACACTGTCTCGAATACCGACACCTTTACTCATAATATCGACACCCTAAATATATCTATATTTAGATATACCATATATTATTTAATAATCAATATCTATTAATCTATCAGATTTAAATAGGCGTTAATTTTAGTTAACACATGCAATTCTTATTTATTAAGTAACAATATATTGTTATAACTATATAT
Source organism: Osedax fenrisi (assembly GCA_964019155.1). Classification (NCBI taxonomy): domain Eukaryota; kingdom Metazoa; phylum Annelida; class Polychaeta; order Sabellida; family Siboglinidae; genus Osedax; species Osedax fenrisi. The sequence goes on along the minus strand of OZ025240.1, from coordinate 82,688,788 downwards.
ATTAGTAGGTATTTTACTTAATTGGTAGGTATATTCTAGTATGTCATAGTTGTATCAGTTTAGCAGTAGCTGTATTAGTCATGATTGTTATGTGAGACTATATGGACACGTATTTAGTAACAGTGACTCATAACTAGGTCGACCTATGTCGTCGAAGTTAAGGGTGGCTATATTATATAATGAGAAATTATATAATAAGAAAACTACGCTTCTACATTGCACAAGTAAACAACGAAATTTCCATAATATTGAAATATGGGAAATTAACCTAATACGGACACTTTAACATTAAATGGTCATAACATTTTACGACCCAATATTATTATGTAAAAATTATAATATATTCATAATATATGATTATAGATATTATTGTGATTTAAATTTTTTTTAAATCTTCTTACTTAACGGCGCTCGTCCCCTTAATAGATAATGAATATAAATTATTTTTAAATTGTATTTAATCTTTTTATTCAATAGATAACGGGGGTGTTCGACGGACACTGTCCGTATTCGGTTCCCATGTCCGAATACGGATACCCTAAGTACTATTTATATAATTATGAATATTTTATTTATTAAATATTTTTTGTAGGATTTATGTTTTCTGAGATACCGAGAGTGTCTGTATTCTCGCACTTTCCGTATTCGGTTACTTTCCCCTTCATATGTATTATTACTTGTAAAAATAGACGCATAGTTTTCTGTGAGTTAAATAGTAAGTTATTTCTTGTCATCCCGCCTTTAATTACAGTTACAAATTTGTTAAATCTTTTATTTTGTACTCGTGACATAATAATAATATATCATCATTATATAAGTAATAAGTAATTTCAGGGTATTCACTATACATATTGGACAGTGGTAAGATATCATTTAAGTATGAATACGTAAGGGACCTAGGACAGATACTTGTTGTACTGCAAACAGTATTGTTAGTATAGTTAGGTTGTATTAATTGTTATATTGTAAGTATATCCTTTAATATAATACGTTAGTCGATAGATTGTGTTGACTTTTATGTTAATGGGATATGAGAGGTTCGTGAGTTCACGTTTAAAATATGTACAATATAGGAAAGGGGGCTATTTTATAAAGGCTATACATTTGTGTCTTATGATTATTTATTATAAAAATATCATAGAAATATAAAAACTATAAAATAATTAATATTAAATATTAAGTACTAAGTATTATTGAAATATAACAAAATTATAAAAAAATAATCATATGACTATTTTTATGTATACATAAAAAAGTGAATACCCTTTAAAAATAGCCGTTTTCCCTATCATAAACATGTAAACCTTTGAACGTCTTAATTCAGTCTAGTCTTTGAAACAGAACAAAGTGGTCAGTGGTAACAGAATATGAGGATGTATCTGGTGTAACTGTTATGTCAGTGTGACTAATACATGTTATTAGGAAGGCAGTCAAAATATGAATTAGTGATTTTTCAGTATATATATATATATAAGTTATAATTATTAACTAATATTAATTACTTCAATATGAGTAACTTGGTGTACAACTTAGATATCATAAAATAATAATATTAATAATAATAATAATTAATATTTAAAAAAATTTATAATTACCATTTTGATTTTTTTCAAAAGCTACAAAATTATAAATAATGTATTAGTTTTTAATAATGTATATGTATTTATACTCACATGAATACACACGGATATTCGCATATACCTACACACTCATATACATACATATACATATATACATACATACATAGATACATACATACATACATATATATATATATATATATACTTTTGTATATGATTCCACGATATTGTTCAGATGATAACTAACGACGTCAACTGTTCATGTAACTGTTTTGTTGATAACACTAATCTTCTAACGTATATATATATATATATATATATATATATGCATTGCAACTATCGAATTATCTTATTGTTAGTTTAATATGATTATAATTACTGTATTATGTAATACGTATATACGTATATATGGTAAGTTATATATATATATATATATATATATATATATATAAGTTTTATAATACAGTAAAACAGTAATTATATTCATATTATACTAAAAATATTTCAATTCGATAGTTGCGACATGCCCATATATGTCAATAAGAGTTCAGTTATCGCAGTTGTGATATGTGTGTGATGTGGGTGTGATATGTGTACATATCAGGTTATATAGTATACATTTGTTGGTTAACACTATCATGTCAGCATAAGATATATACGTGTATTATACAATATAAGTGTATTATATAAATAGTATTTATACACGGTGTATAACTATTTTTTTATAAATTAGTATCAATATTTAAAGATAAAAATAAATGTATAGGTAATAATAAATATAAATATTTATATATATATATATATATATATATATGTATAAACCTTTGATAATATCTTAAAATATAGAGATAATTAATATATTTTTATAAATATAGAATATCAATATATATTATTGTTAAATAATTAATTTATAATTGGTATTATAATTATCTGAACGATATTGTATACGCGTTATTTATAGAGAGTTACGCATACACTTATGGATAATCATAAATCACTACACCTCTATCAATAATAGTTATAGGTCCTATATCTATTTAGTGCACATCAAATTCACTGAGTTTAGTATACTTGCTTTAAGGGTGATCATAGGAACCGAAATTTCTAAGTATATAAAAC
>OZ025240.1:82436089-82683589 GCA_964019155.1 Osedax fenrisi | reverse complement strand
ATTTGACATAAAAACTAGAAATTAAAGAAATATGCATAGGAATATGCAATATGACTGAGGATACAACTTAGAAAATATAGTAAATTTAATGTTATCTGAACTTTAACATCTTAACTTGCCTATTTCTAAATTAAGAGGACAGTCATATGACGGTATAGCTAATATGTCTGGTCAATATAATGTTATAAATACTTTAATAATGAATAGACAGCCTTTACATTTTGATACACAATGTGGAGCTCATCGCATAAACTTAATAGCATAATAATTAGATAATAATATAAATATAAGAAAAGCCTTGAGAGTGGTTTATGATTTGGGATTATTATATGAACAAACTATCAAATTATGGATTGTATATAATACTAATAATAACAAAGCAAATACATTGAAACCATTATGCCCAATAAGATGGACTGGAAAATCATGTATTAAAAACACATTAGATCAATATAGTGGTATAAATGATGCACTGAAATAATATAAAAAATTAGATTATATTACCAATGACCACAAATATATTGCAAATTTATTATTAAAAAATATGAATAAGTCAAATATGTTTTCTATGAATATTTAAAGTTTGATATTTGAAAGCTTGTATATGAAGGTGAAAGCTTTCTGATACCAACAAATACTATTGAAGGTAATATTTATAAAAAATATACTTGAAAGCATATATGATTATAATTATATATAATCATAATAAAAATCAATAATAAATAAATATAAAGGATCAGATAATAGTAAAGATGATTCTAATTAAATTGAATAATGATAGAAATAATGTGCACACATTCATTGAAGATATAGAAACAAAAGTATTTTATATTTTATATATACACGTTTTTATATTGATTCAAGGTTAATAACATAATTTTATAAAAATATTATATAAAATACAAAATAGCTTATAATAAATGTGTATTATAAAATATTATAATAATTTATTTTTATTTTAAATATATCTAATTTAATTTTCTAATTATATCTAATTCAGAGAATAATAATAAGACATATAATATAAATTATTATAAATATTTATGAGATGAATAGTAATACAAATTCGAAAGACATACATCTTATCTAGATAACATAATACAACATTATTAATGTTATGTTAATATAATAATGTGATTAGATATGATCAATTAATATGTTAATATACTTTATCATTAATATTTACAGAATAAAATATACTGAGTTGTTCGATTCCATAATGATGAAAATTAAAACCAAATTTTATACCAAGGAAACTTCATTTATAGATTCTTATAAATTAAAGGAATCATTATTAAAAATAATATAATTCATGAAAAAAAAGGTTGTTTTTTTAGATAAATCTTATTAATCCTATTAATTTTCTACACTAAACATTGATAAAAAATGTATGAAGAATTAACGATTGAAAGATCGAATTTACATATGTTCAAATCAATTAATAAGTTCAATACATCTGACGAGGATAAACATATATATGATGGAAAAATCTCCTAAATTCAAAAAATATTTTCCGGCATAATATATTTGATCACACTTTTATTGGTTTGCCCTCAAGTTCTGTGTCATGTTAGGGTGGATTTAGTAAGCTACGAATAATAAAGACGTTGTTACGGTCTACTATGTTAGATAGTAGATTAAATGAATTAGTATTGGCAAATATCAATCAAAAAATAATTCACACAATTGAGATGGATATATTTATAAATAAAAATCTATATTTATATAATAATAAATTATTTAATGTTTATTATTTATTTTCTAATATATTCCTACTTAAGTATTGTTATAAAAATTAAATATTATTAATTGCATATTAAAGGGTTAACATAGACTAAAGAGGTATACGATATTAATAAGATATAATTAGTAATTATATTAGTAATACATAATAGGATATAGAATATAAAATATAAATAAATAGCCCCCCCATACAAAATATCGTTCCGACGCCCCTATATATATATATATATATATATGTGTATGTTTGTTGAAGTTTATATACGTATGTTAAAAGTAACAAAGTATAACTTTCTATCTTCTTATGTAAAGTTAAGTGTTGAATATAGACACTTACGTACAATAGCCGCTGTGTTCCTGTAATATAGCGATATTCGAGTATTCAATATTACATAGCCATGTAATATCTATAGAGATACCTACTTCTATAGATATTGAGTACAATAACTATTGTACTTTATAGTCATTCTTACATAATAAGAGAACGTTACCGATAAGGTGGAGATAGCTCCGCATAGCTTTTATAGATAAATAAATATTGCAATTGTTTGTAATAGGTTAAGTTATAATAGGTTAATCTACATTGGATTAGGGTAAGGTACTCGTATACTGACATGCACGTAATATCGACACCCTATAGAGTCTATATAGAGATCTTCTAAAATATAAATCTGATTAAATAATAATTAATTTTCGAAATGTTTAGTAATATAATTTTAATACATACAAATATACTTTTTTTTTAATATTTATATTTATGAAAAAATGATTGTTTCGTTACAACTCCAAATTTATAAAAATTCTGAAGTACAATATCTATTCTCAATTGTTTACAAATTTAAAATACACATTATAGATCTAATTATATTTTACAATGTGAAAAAATATTTTATATCTTTCATAATTTGTTGAATAGTTATTAACGTTTTCCTAAGCAACATACAAGTTCATAATACTGACACCCTAATTGCACATAATATCATATACACCTGTTAAGTCGGATTTTATTATGCGTTTTTTTAAAGAGTAAATATATTATTCGGTATTGATTGCACATATAGTAATATAACATTAGAAAAGTAAAAAGTAGAAATTATATCCGAAAAAAATACTAGAACACTTGTCTATAAATTGTACATAGAAGAGATAATAATGTTGACGTGGAATAGATACAAATATACTTTACATTTATATATTAGTACCTTATATATACATCAATTATAAATAATAATCTATACAAGTAATAATATTTCATATATACACATACTGGTTATAATATAGTATATTTAAATATATATATATATATATATATGGTTTCAGTAATATGTGCAAAGATGTCCGTATTCATGACAGTGCACACAATATCGACACCTGTGTTATCTCAGAGTTAAACAAATTTAATTAAATTTAAAAATAGCTATTATATGTATATACCTATTTAATATATACAAATATAATTTGGAAATATTTAATTAAGAAATAATAAAGTTACGGTGACTTATTGTTATGTTGTCAGCAAACGAGTGCTTTCCTCTCTATTATCAAAAATAAAATGATTATAAAGTATGGAAGCAGTATTCAAGTTTATACAGAAATTGTAAGATATACATGTATCTGAACTTAGCATATAATGTTATTTAAATAGATAAATTATATTTTAGTATTATTTACAATGTAAATATATAGTTATTTAATTTTAATATATTTAATAAGAGTTATATAACAAGATATCTTGTATATTAAAAATATGAGAATTAAATATTATATTTATTTAAAATTAAAATAAACTCTGTATGGCGAATGGTATTATTCAATATTGAAGTTTTATTGTTATATCAAAATATGTGAATAATACGTGGCACAGTTAAGCAACTAATTCTTTAGAAATTGAGTTTACGATTGATGATTAAAGTGGGAGTGGATAAATTTAAAGTGGGCGTGGTTTAAAATAATCAAAGTGCTATATCATATATGATATATTGTAAGGGGTCGATAACTTATAAATACATGTAGGTAATTGTTGATATTGTCTTCATAGATTAGTATATATACTTCGTATACGTAAATCGTATTCATAAATCGTATATGATATCGAATGGTATATGATACGGGGTTACTATGAAGGGACCCAGCTAACAGTAAGAGCAGCATAATATCAGCATAATAGACATTTAATAGCAGCATAATAGCACAATGTAAACATTTGAGGCTCTAGCATTTGCTGTTATGCTGCTATTATGCTGCTCTTACTGTTTGCTGGGGAACGAATGAATACACGTGTGTGTACACTATTTAGTACAACGTCGTATCATATATATGAACATTATTTACACTGGAATTAAATCATTATAATGTATGTAGGTATATATATATAATTATACTAGATCAAATGTTATTATATTTTATTTCTTACATTATAATCAATAAAGAGTATACTAGTAGAAGTAAATAACTTTTTGTTGATTATAATGTAGATAATAAATTAATTTAATAAAATGTTATCTATTATAATTATATATATATAATAATATTCAAATATTAATTAATGTATGTAAGTTTGGTATATAATGTATATTTAAATATATAATTTGTGTATATAAAATAACTAATATATTTTTTCGGACGAGTAGATTATAAAAATGTCTATGTTCTAAAGATAAATATTGCTTATAAACTAATATTAATATTTGTATATGAACTTACCGTAAACATAGCGTATCGTTTCTGTTTAGAGTATTCGAGTTAATTGTAATGTATAAGTTATCCTTTTAAAATCAGTTATTATATTGTTGTTGTTGTTGTTATTGTTATTTTTATTTAGTGGAGTCCTTTCATCCCATCCAGGAACTTAGATGACGTTTTTCACTTATAACCATATATGGCTCTAATGTTAAAAGGCATCTATGGTTTTAACGAGAGACGATCAATTATGTATACACAATTATATAAGATCACTTAGAAATATTATTTAAGACACATTTTATAAAATTAATTAATGGTCCGGACGAAGCTCGAACCATTGTCCTATTGCTTGTATGACTCCTCAACCACTGAGCCACATATGCAGTTCTAATATATATATATATATATATATATATATATATATATATAACTATTACCTAAATATAACTATTACATATTCTAAAATATAATAATCATAATATGTATTATAGCTGACAATTATATCCTATATATATATATATATATATATATATATATATATATATATATATATATATATATATATATATATATATCTTCTACATACATAATAAAGTGAAATAGACTATTTAAAAATCTAAAGTTAGTATCCTTCTAATATACATGTATATATATTATAGAGAATTCACCTGAGATCACAATTAAAAAAGTCGCAAAAATGTAAATCTACTCTATATTATTATAACTAATTGCATATTTATCAATCATATACTATTATAATAACATAAAATATGCATAGCATCAAACACTTACTAGGATAAATGAACTATTATATAACTTTTCATTTAATTAAAGAATATGAAAAGTATAAATTTCATAGGTATTCAATTTATCGAGCGGATATATAAATTAAAATTTGGGAAATGAATATTATTTGAAAAATGTAAAAATACGATGCATAGGTTTTAATTTTAATATATAAATGTGAATTTACATAATACATTCAACTTAAATCATTATACCGTATATATATGTATTACAAATATGTTTCATAATTTAACGAGTATGCCCTTCTATATAATTAAACAACAAGTTGTATTCTAGTATGTGAACCAATACACATTTATTTTATTATACGATATAATTGATAATCTATATATGTGAAGTAGAAGTTAAATGTATTTAATAATTAGATAAGTGATTCATTATTATACTAATGATTAATAATTATATTAGTGATTAATAATTATATTAGAGATTAATAAATAGATTAGTGATTATTCACTTTGATTACATTTTCGAAAGAATGTTTAATATGTCGATACACTAATTTATCAAACATATTTTATTTATTATAGACAATTTTCTAGCAGATTTCTATAGAAAATATAATAAATAAATACATTGTTGACAAAATGAGAAATATAATTTAGTTTATTTTACCGAGATAATGTACATATTTTAAATTATTATTTTTTAATTTAGTTATTTAATTTTTTAAATTTATTAATTTAATATTTTTTTATTTCAATAAAAAAATGTTCGTTAGTAAATATTTCAACTATATAGTTTATATCCTATTTTCTTAAATACAATATTTACCACTCAATGATTACAATAAATAAATGTATTTATGAATATTTAGTCTATTATAATATTATTTGAATATCATAGCTATATATAGCCTATATACTGATATATAAAATGGGCTATATAAATTATAAAATAATATATATATACACGCCGTATTGCTGATCCGATTACAAAATTTCCGAATACCCATTACCATGGTAATATGCAAATTTGTTCTTGTGATTTATATATTGTTAACTCTTTGCCTATACATTCTCATACTACAGTATGGTATACCATTAACTCTGAATAATCGAGTGGGTAGAATGAATATTATTACTACTCCTCTATAATAAACTGACAATTAATTCATCAGTTACTACAGTACTTAATATATCTACTTCTGATAATTCTTTTCATATATTAATCTAAAAACACATCACCATACCTCACCCTCCCCTCCCCCCATTTTTTCCAACAACTTTGGAGTTGCTATTAATGATAAATTAGCCTTAAATATCAAATATCATCCATTACAATTCCTCAAACTGTCATATATTAAGAATAAAACAAATACGGAAGTATCTTTCTTGAAACATTACAAAGAATCTTATAAATGCGCTTGTACTCCTCCGAGTCGACTAATGATCTTCCCCGATAATTTTCTTCCTGATAAAGATATATAATCTGATTTTGATACTAATTAAAACAATAATATTGATAACTTGAGTATATCATAAATATTTCAATTTTAAATAATAGTAATAAGATATAACTATAACATTTATATATTACAAATATGTATAGTAAAAAATTGTCTTTGTGTAATTTTGGTAAAAAAAGTAAAATGCTACTTTTCTATAAAATTGCCATTCATGACTCACGCTGCATAATTCATAAATCATGACTCATGTGGTGGTTTACTCCCTTGTCGGACAATATCCCCTTATATAGTATCGAGACCCATATATTATTTCTTTGTAATTTATATAGCCTATTTTAATTATAATAAATAATATATTATTCGATCAAATGATAATTATTAATATTATAGTTTGCCAAATATATATGTATAAGTAATAATATTAATATAAGTTAATATCAATACACAAATAATTCGGAAAAATAATATATATATATATATATATATTAATAATAACATATAAAATGAATTAAGTTAATACTTACTTAAGTTCTCATTAATCATAGCTGTAAATACATTATTATTATATTATATATACGTAACTATATATATATATATATATAGGGGAAATTCTCATATAACCGACACATCAATGATTATTTGTAATAACTTATTCAATATTCAATATATTTATTTGAAATTTTATAATTATGGTAATATTATGGCAATGAATAATATGGATATTTTAAATTGTTGATATAATTATATATACGATATTAAACAGGGCGTCAGTAATCGGATACATGTTCCTAATACCGACCCCCTTTAATACATATGTTATAACTAATTATTATAGTATTATAATATCCAAACAAAATAGTATATATACATAAATATAATTAATTATAACATGCACGCAATTTATTGATTATTTAATTTATATTTTAATATTAGTATTAAATTTAAATGTAAACTTTATAGTAATTATATTAAAATAGTGTATATTATTATTTAATATTTATTTATTAATCAGTATATAATCAACTAGAATCATGAATACTAAATCTATATCAATGTTACACAAACAACTTACGACATATTTTAAAGTAAAATACGGATCTATTTTGATTGGATACTATAATTCACATGGGGTCGGTAATAGGAAAATAATAATAAAGATATATTGGTTGATAGTTATTGAAATTAAATTAGTATTATAATTGTTATAAACATTTAATTGATTTACAATATTATGAATAGCATTACGTTTTCTTTTAATTAATAATGTATTTACAATTATTTAAAAAAAGTTATTATTCAAATATTTAAAAAGTAAAACCTTAATATTAAATTTGATCAAATAACAATTATATGATTGAATATTTTGATAATCAAAATACTTTCATATTCTAATATAATTCATATTTACTATTAAATTACTAATATTTTAAGTTTATATAATTTGTTAATATCTATTATAGTTACTGAGATATGATAGGGGTCGGTAATATGGGTCTTTCCCCTATATATATAAGTTCAATCAATTCATGAGGTTTTAATATAAGTTAGTTTGGAAATAACCAACTAAGTAGGGGAGAGTGGGGTTGTATGAACAGGTGTCTTGCATGAGCCACTGGAGATAACAATTGTTTGCTACAGCAGAAATTTTATTTAACTGAACTAGTATCGCCATCTATAATTAATACAGTTGCGGAAGTATAATTTTTAATAAAAAAATAAAAATAGTAATATTTTAATCACATTTTTAACTAAAGTACGCTCAAAAGTAAAAATTCCAGACAAGGTATTATATGTTATAACTTCTATAATAATTATTTAATTATTTTCATATTATATATATGATTTTAATATATAATTAACTTAATATTAATATAAAAATATATTTAAAATTTTAAATAAAATATTTAAATGTTATCAATTAATAATAAAATTTGATATGGGGTTGAGTGAACCACTAAAAATGGGGTTATATGAACGTTGTTCAATCAACCCCATATCATATGTTAATATTTATAATATAATATTATAATATTATAATATTAATATTATTATAATATTATAATATATATTCAATGATCCGAATATAAATAAGTAATGATTAAATAGAAATAATATAATTAATTATATATCAATATAATTAATTAATTTAATTGTAATGAGGGTCAATTACTAATTTCATAATAATTATTAAAATATTATTTCTATGAATCAAAAATGAGAAACTATACTCAACAAACTGATAGAATACGTGATAAAACTCTCATGACAAGAGCAATTAAAGAAGTAAAACAGGGTATGTTCATTCAACCCCGCCTTTGGGGTTGAATGAACTTTTTTATTTTTTTTTATTAATTGTAATTATGAAATCTCATAAGTATTCCTTATATCTAAAAGTAATATATTAGTTAACTAATATCATATATTATGCAATACAATTTAAATAATTAAGGAAAATGTATTATTACCACAATTATAGCACTTTATACATAAAAATGGTCATACAACTCCACCCTCCCCTACCAACAAGTTTTCTATTCTCTCTAAATACTAAACGATATCTATAGATTCTATAGAAAATTATTATAAATATCAAATTCTCTTTCATCGTATAATTTATTTATCGTCGATTAATAATTATTATTAATTTAACTAAATAAGTATGTTACATAACTTATTGAATACTCGGGATAATAATTATAACTTTTTATATCATAATTCATATTTAAGTAACTGAGTACTAATACATCAATAATCATCAAATTACTATTTTATTTATTAGTAACTACTATTATGATATTTAGAAAACGTATTAAATAGCATAATAATTTATACACATAATACACACATATATGTGTTTATATATAAACACACACACATATATATATATATATATATATATATATATATATAATATATAATTTAAATATATTATGTATATTATATATGACTAACAAAGAATTTCCAAATGTTCTATTTCTAGTATTATAAGTAATATTAAATTAAATAAAGTTTATAAATTAGTTTATTATGATAATAATAATAATAATTTATTAATAACGACCATACTCATATATAAATATAAATATGTATTTATTTGCGTTACTATAGTATACAATTGTTAACATTATTGTATACAATATAATACATTACATTATTATACTAATGTGGGGTGTAAGTGTGTTAGCACCAACTAACACCCAACTCTCTTGCATTGGCTCCCCGTGCCGCACCCTGGAAACCGTACTATTCTGCGGGCTAAAATGCAAGAGAGATCTGAGAGAGGAGATAGGCACCGCTCAGAATAGCATGCCTACTGATAGATTATGAATACAACACACAACAACATCAACGTGCCGGATCGGGCTCGGCCCGGTAAACTCCAGGTTGAACGCGAAAAATTGACTATTGGATACAACAACAACAACAACAACAACTTTAATAAAATAAAAAAAATCGTTTGACAACAACAACAACAATTGGCACATGGAAAGTAAGAACTCTACGGAGATGTGGTAGGCTAGAAGACAAATCAGCAAGATAAAGTAAGCTAAAATGGAACGTGATTTGTTTATCAGAAATTAGATGGAAAGGAAGAGAAGAAGTGACAACTAATAAAGGACATAAGTTTATATATATAGCGGACACAGAAACAAACATATTCAGGGTGTAGCCTTCATAGTATGTAACAAGGAACTATGCAATTCAATACTAAACTATGATGCAGTCTCAAGCAGAATAATATCAATACGAGTAAAAGCTTCTACTTGTAATTGCACTCTGATACAAATATGTGCGCATACAACAGAAAATTCAGATGAGAAAGTAGAATAATTTTTCGAACATATTGAGGATACGATACAACAGGCACCTAAGACAGACTTTCTTGTAGTAATAGGCGACTGTAATGCAAAAGCAGGAAATGATGGTCACTTAGCATGGCCAAATATTATATGACGTTTCAGCAATGAATCAACAAATGTAATAGGAGAAAGATTGCTTGAATTTACAGACAAATATAAATTAAAACTAGTCAATACTCTCTTTAATCATACAAAATATAGAATTAGCACATAGCACTCTCCAAATGGATTAACACATAATGAAATTGACTACATTCTAATACCTCAACAAATCTAGAATAATCAGGACATCCACAAGAACTTATCCTGGTTCGGACATAAATAGTGATCATGACCTAGTATTATGCAATATCAAATTGAAGCCAAGCATAAAGAAAAGAACGAAAGGGAATATAATACGATTTGATTTAGAAAAGCTTAATAACCAAACAACAATTGAGTCATATAGAAATATCCTGTAAATCGAACTAAATAATCTAGATATGCTTAACAAAAGTCTCACGACGATATATGAAATGGTAGATACAAGTATTATATCCGCTGCCTCCGAAACAATCGGAAAATACAGACCAAAGAAACAAGCTTGGATATATATAATGCAATTCTAGACCTCTGTGATGAAAGACGTAAATTGAAATCAACTGTAAAAGTAGACCTAAGCCGGAAAAATGAATATAATACATTAAATGCAATACTAAGAAGAACGATGAACAAGACTAAAGAAGAATGGATACAAGAACAATGCAATTCTATAAATGAAGATATGTCAAGAACCGATCGAATAAAAGGGCCTATAAAACATTAAAAATACTCACTAAACCAAATCATAAGAAGATGATGATTATCTTTGATAAAAATGATAAACCATTCGGGGACAACAACGGACTAATGAGAAATTGGACCTAATACTGAAATGAATTATACAACTACCCTATAAATACATATGAACTAATTAAAGACACAATAACATCCCAGCATTATATTTCACTACCTAAACTACAATCAGAAGTAAGAAATGCTATCAACACTCTGAAAAATAGTAACGCTCCTGGTATTTATAATATACCCGATGAGCTAATAAAGTATGGAGGGGATAAACTATAAGATAGTATGACTTCACTATGTCAAAAAAATTGGGAGACAAAAGAGTGGCCGCACAATGGACCAAATCACTAATCATCCCATTTCCAAAGAAAGGTGATTCCAGAAATTGCTCTAACTATCGAACAATTAGTCTAATTAGCCACGTAAGCAAAATCATGTTAAAAATACGTCTGGAAAGATTAATCCCATAAGCCGAATATATCCTTTCAGTAGAACAAGAAGGCTTTCGATTCGAAAGTTTCGAAGTGGATGTAATACAGTAGAACAAATCTTAAATTGCTGAACGATCATTGAAAAACATCTAGGAGTGCAACAAAACCTTTGTCATAACTTCATTGCTTTTAAAAAGGCGTTCGATCGTGTATGGCATGAAGGACTATTGCATACTATGAATAGATTTGGTATTTCATATGATATAACTGAATCTATTAAATCATTATATGAAAATTCAGAAAGTTCTTTCTTACTGATAAACAATATTGGAGATCACTTCAAAACCTCTGTTGTTGTACGACAAGGATGTCCCCTATCCCCTGTTTTATTTAATAACTTCCTCGAACAAATTATGTCAGATACCCTATTAAATGACCATTCTAGTATCTCCATAGGCGGTAGAGAAATATCCAGCCTTCGATTCGCTGATGAAATTAAACTAATAAGCGATAGAAATGATTAACTACAACAACTTATCAATAGTCTATCAAAACATACGAGTGATTATGGTATGGAAATTAGCTCTGAAAAGAGCAAAAACATGGTGAATAGCAGAGATGAAAGTGTACATGCAAATAACAGAATGAATGGAGAAATATTGGAATAGGTAGATACATTTAAATATCTAGGAGAAATTATAACCAAAGATGGTACCAGTGAATCAGGGTCCGTATCAGACTAGACACCTCTACATCGGTTTTAATAAGATTAAAAACTATATGGACAAGTATAAAAATTGGCTTTAAAACAAAATGTAGTCTATATAAAATACTGGATCTCTCAATATTACTCTATGAATGCGAAGCTTGGACGATTATTGAAAAGATGGAGAAAAAATGAAAGCCTTCGAAAATAAAGAACACATACGACTATTGGGTATAAATTACAGAGAGCACAAAACTAATATATGATTCGAATACGTAACTACATTATAACGTGTATTGAAATCGTATTTATGTTATATTTATTGCGATATAGGTATAGGTTTATATTATAAATGAATCCTATTTATTAGTAAGCATACAAAGAACGCCTAAAAATCAAGGGTGTGTTAGTTTACTAATCAGCGTATCTGTCGGTAAACCATAATCTGATTGTAATACGTAATCGTATGGATCACTTACCTATTGATAATCTGATTTATACGGTGCACTGCTCACAGTGTGCAGTATACATTGTACACTGTACGCCGAATACTATACAGTGTAGAGTCTATAGTATAGTATACACTGTACATTAGACCGGTTCGTACTCAATTTTTTTTCGTAATTTTATAAACCTTCACATCTGTGACAATTATGTATGCTATGATAAATAAGTGTTTAAAATTGTAGACCTATATATTAAATATTTTTATGTCACGAGACCTTTTAATTTTAACATTGAATACATATAAAATGTAACATGGGGGAGATATAGAAATAAGTTTTATTCAATTTTTATAAAATTGTATGATTTTTTTTAAGCCAACTATGGATATATTCTAGAAACATATATTACAAGTAGTATAAACAATACAAAATATTTGTCATAACAATCTAGATGCCCAAATTTTATAAAATAATTTTAGTAAAAAAAAATGTCTAAAAATCGTATAATTTAATATAAATAAATTATTACAATTTAATTTTAAAAATTAAAATATATAATTTATAGATAATAATAATACAATTCAAATTAATTATTAAAAAATTAAAAATTATTTTTAGAAAAAAAATTAACATCATTTGTAAATTTTTTTGGATTTTTATTTGAAATATGAAATACAAAATAATTTTACATATTTTTTTATTTTTTTAATTTTATTTGTATAAAGGACATTTATATCTAACTTATATCCACAATTCAATACAATCTGATCACTCAAATTCATGTAAAGTATAATTATATATATTAATTTTAAAAAATTAATTATTTTTTTGAATTATTTTTAAATAAATACTTTGTAAAATGGTGTATTTTCTCGAGTTTTAGGATACATTAATATTAATATTAATATTAATATTGGTAATTTGTAGATATAAAAATGAAATATAGATATTATATTAATAATAAATATAAATAATGGTATATATTATATTAATTCATTAAATATAATACAAATACATCATTAATTTTAAATATTAATTTTAAAATTTATAAACATCAAAGATAATAATATGGCGTCATTACTATTATACATGGAATATTATACATTTTATCTTAAAATAATAATTTATATTTCAAACTTTAAATGCTTCGTGACCAAAGGTAACTATTTTTTTATAAAAATTGTTAATACATATTATACTAAAATATAGATATGTATTATATTTTATATGAAGGATTAAAAATTGAATCAAACGAACCGGTCTACTGTACATTGTACACTGTACAGTGTACAGTAGACTGTTTTCACATCTATTTATAGAAAATCACTCTCAAAAAGAATTCAAATGAAAATATTAATTAATATAATTAGTTCGATCATACATTTTCCAATAGAATACTAATAATAGAATACGAATAATATTAATACTGATAATTTTCTATATTCAATATTGTTTGTTAACTTTCTTCATTATCATAAAAATGTCTAAACATAAATGTCTAGATTAAATATTAAACTTGAAACTATTAGTAAATTAAATATAAGTATATTGAAGTAAAACAAATGGTGAACCCTCAAAATATTATGATTCATTCCTGGTATACTAATATAATTAGGATTTAAGATAAAGAAGAAACTATCGATTTATTCATTAATCTGGATATTAGCGTAAAAAATATAATGTGAGAATTATTGCTATAATAACTATTACTATAGTTTAATAATAAACAGAATAATTATAGTATTATATATATATATATATATATATATATCTTAATGTATGTGTTTTATAAAATTATATCATTATATTAATAACAATAACAAACTAACTTTGAAATTCTATAAATATGTGCTTATAAAATGCTGCAATGTCATTATATATAAATGATGATAATCATAGATAGATATATAAATAAATATTTATATATATACATATATATATATATATATATATATATATATATATATATATTAAGAATAAGTATGTATGTTTAATAATATAATTACAATATGAGATGATCAGAATAACCTTGCATTTGTTTAATAATAATTAATTAGTTGGTTAAATGATCGGATATGATATAATCAATAATTATTGGATATGATTATAATAAATATTGAATTAACTTTACTTTAAATTTGATTTAAATTCAATAATACAACTTGTTCTAAATTACTTTTTGTTTTGTTCTATTGACTACTCATGAATAGTAGACAATTTCTACTATACATTTCTAAAGTTAAAAATTCGACCTTGAATACTTTATACCTCTTGCAAATGAAAGTAGATAAAGGTGTATCAACTTGGAGGAGTTGGAGTTTCTATATACAATTCCCTAGGAAATTACTTTACCAAGAGTAAGAGCACTGGAACAACAATTGCATCCTTATCCACGACTTGAACCATTTACGGCCACATAACGAACCAATACAAAGTACTCGAGAATATGTTATATTAAATATTTTAAATAAAAGTTAGACTTCCTGAATAGAAAATAATACTGAAATAATATTTAAATAAAATTGAATATGTAAGTAATTAGTAATTAATGTATATAAAAGATGTCCAATTTAAAACAAAATACAAACCCAACCATCATTCCCATCATGTATTTAAAATAAATAATTGTATAATATGTAACCTATACAAATTAAAACCGATAAAACACTAAAATTAAAAATTGTATAACAAATTAAAAAATATAATAAAAAAAATCTATAAATAAAATCTATAAAACTAAAAAATAAAATAAAATAAAATATATAAAATAAATACGGATAAATACTGATAATATAAGGTAGCGTAATTATTATTACTAATACATTGTATTGCTCTTTTATAAAAGTGAAAATATTTTGTAAACTAGATCTGAAATATTCCCCCAAATATTTGAACAATAATTAAGATGTGATGAAAATAAATCATTATATAATAAAATTAAATATTTCATATTTAATTTATTTTTAACTTTGTGTTAAATTGAAATTGTTCTAGAAAGTTTACTTGAAACATAATTGAGTTGCAATTTCCAATTCAATTTACACTCTATAATGAAACCTAATTTTATTTCACTGAAGTGTTTAACTTTAATGTTATTAATATTCAAATCCAGATTAATATTTGTATTTGTATTTCTCATATTAAATAATGATAAATTCTTCTAACTAATATTAAGTGACAATTTATTTACATTCAACCAATCGTATAGTTTGTTAATATCAAATTGAATATTTTTTTTTTAATTCCAAAATAGATTTATTTGAAAAAATTAATGTTGTATCATCGGCAAATAAAACTGATTTAAAGTTATCTAATATATTCTGAAGTTCATTAATATATAAATTGTAACGACCGACTACAGATCCATGTGGTACACCACATTTTATATAATTATAATTTGAGTCGGTACCTATTATTATATCTAAAAAATTGAAGACGATCTGATAAATTAGATTTATTAATTTTAGCGCTATACATCTAATACATTAAATATAAAGCGTGTTTATTAAAATATCATAATCGATCGTATAATCTATTGAAATAATAGCACAGTTCTCTAAATTATCTAAATGTGTATTAACTGATTATAATACGTTATACCTCTGATACCATAAATGTATAGCGTGATGATTAAAATATCATGATCGAGCATATTAAAGGCTTTGCGTAAATCTATTGAAACAATATCACAATTCTCTAAATTGTCTAAATGTGTATTAAATGATTATAATACACCAGACATACTAATATGCATATTGATTATCATTTAAAATATTAAATTTATTTAAAAAATTAGATATCCTGCTTTTAATTAGTTTCTCAAATATTTTTGAAATTTGTGGCAGTAAGAATATAGATCATTAATGCTCAGCTAATGATTTGTCTCAAAATTTGAAAATTGGAATAACTTTAATTTTTTTTAAACATTTGGGAAAATACATTCAGCTAGTAACCTATTTAATACATGTTTTAATAAATTACTAATTTCGAAACTAATTTCCTTAATGGTAAACATACTTAAATCGGTAAAATCGGTACTAGATTTACTTTTAGAATTTCTAACCTCATACAAAATTTCATAAATTTAAATTTGTAAAATAAATAAGGAATTTGTATTATTACCTTGCATAGTTTTATAAATATCATTATCAAGAAATTGTGATGCTATTTCTTCAGATAATTTAATACCTATATTACAAACAAATTTGTTAAATTCATTAGAATTCGTAGAATTTGAATTATTATCTTTTTTTACCTAAATTAGGATTAATTAAATTATTAATAATTTATTTTAAGTATACGTAATATTATTTTTATTATTATTTATTTTATTTGAAAAATATAATTTTTCAGATAAACGTAATAATGATGTAAGTATATTTTTATATCTTTTACAATAATTTATTTTTGTAAATGATTTATTTTTAATCATTTTTTTAAACATTTTATTTTTTTTATTTATACATATAATCAGACTATTATATAACCATGGTGTATTATTTGTAATTTTTTCTTTAACTTTTATAATAGGACAATTTAAATTAAATAATTCTACTAAATCATTAATTAATTTATCATATAATAATTCTAAATCAATTTCAGAATAGATATATTTCCAATCAAAATCATTAATGCTACATTTAAATTGATTAATTGTATTATGTTTTATTGTATTATATTGTTAATGTATTATTATTTAATTTTCTGATATATGTATATGTATTATGTTTTGTATTACTTTTATTTGATATTTCATATATTACAAATATTGATAGATGATCACTGATATCACTAAATATAATTCAATTACTTACTGGTTTATATGTTATATTACAATAAATGTTAGCAATTTGTGAATTAATACTATTACCATATCTGGTCGGCCTAGTTACTAGTGGAAAACAACCCATACTGAAAATGGATCAATGAAATAATCATTATTACTATTTTTAATTAAAATATAAATATTAAAATAACCAACTAAAAATAAATCACCTATGACTGAAAAAATACTAAAATTATTATAAATAATATCACTAACATGTTTAATATCAGAATTAGGAGATTTATATGTGTATTATTAATAAGCATTAATATACTAACTAAGTTTTAAAAAAATTGCATTGAATAAGTTAAATTATCTAATGTATTAAAATGTAAATGTTCTTGTATATATATATATAGAAACACAACCACTTATATTTATATTTTTATAGATTTATTTTTTCGAAAAGTTAGAAAGTGTAAAAGTGTGTTTATTTAATAATTTATAAACTATTATAATAGTTTGTTTCATATATATATATATATAAATTGTTAAACTAACCGTTAAATTTCATATTATCTGGGACATCTACATATTATATGAGTGAATTAATTATATATAAATATATTTGTGTATAGGTTATACAATGTTGTATTATATAGGTGATACTATTATGTATGTGTAATAAATATATATACCCTATTATTATTATTTATTATTTATTAAATTGTATTTAAACACTTTTTAAACCGAAAAAAAACGTTAACAAAGGTGTGTACACCTTCATAAAAAATATGTGATTAAATGGATTAAATAAACGACGGAAAATAAATAAGGGTTAAATGTATTATTCATAAGGATAGAAAAGGTGAGTTTTTAATTCTCTCTTGGATTCGGTTATTGATGTGGTGCACCGCATATTATAATATTTATTATTTTAGATGTTAAAAATTAAATAAATATTATAATATTTGACTATGGTTAAGTACTTTACTACTGATTATATATGTGTGTGTGTTTACATGAGTGTATGTAGAACTATAAGTTTCACTACTAACGTAAGCAAATGGAACGTTCTGGTGTTTCGTTGCCTACGCCATGTTTCGGTAGACCGGAGATGCAAGTTTCGCAGATTTTCTTGCCGTTCACCAATGTGCATCCTCTTTTGCAATTAGAACACTCTGTTTTGTACACGAATGTGTGTTTATGTATATTATACGATTAATATATATATATATATATATATATATATATATCAGTTTTCAAAAGATATAATAGTGTGCGATTGGATGAAAGACTGAGAGCTAAAATATCGTTTTCCAAGGGAATTGTAATAATATATATATATATATATATTAAATGCAGCATATATGTATATGTTAAATATCATAAACAAATTTTAAATATTGAAATATATTGGTATCTATGATAATCTTATCTTCATTACACATATGATGATATGATAATGGTGTAATTGGCACTCGTATAAAGTGATACATACCTCACGCGATACTCGACAACTAACAAGAAATTAAATGTTTTTAAAGCACAATTACAAGAACATATGACCGCACAATATTATGAAAGGATACCTACGAATTCAAAGAAAATAAAAAAAAATAATAGAAAAAAGAGATGACAGATAGATATAGGTAAATAATGTACTATAGGAATTAATGTAGTGGTAAATGATATTGTAAAGGAATTCCCCAGGCAACACAATCCAATATTAATCCGGATTCAATCCGAATTATAGATCCGGATCAAAGTCGAGTATTTAGGCTACTTTGAAATCCGAATTGAATCCGGATTATGATCCAGATTGAATCCGGATTATAATCCGGATTGAATTCGGATTTCAAAGTAGCCTAAATACTCGACTTTGATCCGGATCTGTGATCCGAATTGAATCCGGATTAATATTGGATTTCCTGGATAATAAACATTTTAATATTGTAATTATAACAACAAAAATCAATAATTTATAATGCTAATTTATATTATATTATTATCTTATGGCTAGAAGTAATCTATATATTTATTTTATATCAGTTTTATGTTGGCGAAACTATAGATCTATAATATTATACTTATATGTTACATGTATGATATGTCCCCTATATACCCTATATATATACCCTCATATATAAGTATGATCCCTAAATACTTATATGATCTTAATTATTTTATAAAGTATTTATAAATATATTGTATTTTATATATATTTTAGTTATACATTGTTATATATATAGGTTAAATAAATTGTTTTTAAAAAAAAACATTTTTTAATATGATAAATTTATCAAAAAATATTCAATATTTTTTATTTATTTTAATTAATTTAGATTCAATAGATTTACTTAAATTTAATAAAATAATAAATAATTAAATAATTGGTAATATTTATAAATAAATATTTAATATATTTAATATATTAATATTTAAATACTTTTGGTATACATCTTTAAAAGCATGCAGTGATAGCCTCATAATATCAACATAACAGCATAATTAATAGCCTAAATAATTACATTGTGCTATTATGCTGCTATTATGTTGCCATTTAAAGTCTATTATTCTATTATTATGATGCTATTAAATTTAAAAGTATAGTATGCTGCTATTATGTTGATATTATTAAAATAGCAGCATAATGGTACACTTTAAACATTTGAGGCTATTAAATATGCTATTATAATGCTATTATGAGGCTATTACTGTTTTCTGGATATATATGTATATATATATATATATATATAATATATACAATTTGACAATTGGTATTGAACTATCAAAATTAAATCCGTATCACTTAATCTGGATTGAATCCATATTGAACAATCCAAATTAAATCCTGATTACATAATCCGGATTGAATCTGTATTGAACAATTCAAATTCAATCCGGATTACATAATCCAGATTTAATCCGTATTGAACAATCCAAATTAAATCCGTATCACTTTATCCGGATTTAATCCGTATTTAACAATTCAAATTCAATCCGGATTACATAATCCGGATGTAATCCGTATTGAACAATCCAAATTTAATCCGTATCACTTAATCCGGATCGAATCCGTATTGAATTTGAATAAAAATGTAAGGTTAAATCCGAAATTTTATTCGAATCCAATCTGGATATAATCCGTATCAAATAATTATTAAACAAATTTGAGATTATATAATCTCAAATATAATATATATTCGTATATTTAATATATTAAATATATAATAATCTTCATTTATAAAACATCAAACTTTGTATATTGTAAAAATAATTAATTTTTATATAAAATTATATTTTTGGATCCTATGATTCAAATTTAATCCGGATTAAATCAGGATCCGGATACATTTATCTTGATCCGAAATTAATCCAGATGCAATCCGGATCTAATACGGATTGAAAAAGTATGTGTTTCCTGGGTCCATAATGATGGCATAATATATGAATGAATAATATTTATTTTTCTTGTATAATATAAATAAATAATTAATACACATGGCATATGTATATAATATAATATAGTTATGTAATGAGTACAAAAGTAACCCTTTAATAGCAATATGCTTTCGAGAAAGAAATAATATATGAGAATATTTACGAAGATGGAGTTAAGAGAACGATCGTTACAATACTCGAGTATTAAGATCGAGTCTGGCCGAAGTGAGAAAATAAGGAAGAGGGTAAGTCTGATAAATAATTAATAATTATTTATCAAACCAATAATTATTTACCCCCATCCCTATATTCTCTATAAATGAATACATATCTTTAAGCTCCTCCCCTAACACATATATCTATAGATATATGGGTTAGGGGACGAGCCTTAATATAGGGAGACCAATATTTTTTAATATTTTAGTTATTGTAGTACTCGATTAGTTGTCACCAGTACATTATATGAAATATTACATAATACAATCATTGTATTTATAATTTTATATATTTGTTAATGAATTATTCTATTTAGAGAATAACATATGAAGTACAGAATCTAGAAAATAAAGAAATAGTAATCTAAACGAGATACAACTAAGTAATCTTCAAGTAGTGAGAAAATGATGTATATGATACGTGGTATAATAAAAAGTAAACTGATATATATATATATATATATATATATATTAACAAAGCATCAGATTAAAGATTTATTAATTTTAAAATAAATGAATGGCAATATTTCTATATATCGATATTAATTGAATTATATTTATAACTGTAGTATAGTACTAACAAAGGATTTGGTAATACGGAATTACTAATGAATGCTATAATATATTATTGTATATAGAAACTATATAGTTACTACTTAATACACATATATTGTTATTTTCATTTGTTATTTTATTTTAGTTGAGTTCTTTCTTCCCATCCAGGAACTTAGATGAACTTTGCACTTATAACCATGTAGCTCTAATGATCCCTTCGAAGCCGCCTATATGTTAAGTCATCCATGGTGTTAACAAGAGCCGATCATGTATTTAAACACGATAATAAAAAAGTACTTCTAAATATTATTTTAAGACGAATTGTAATGGTCCGGAGGAGGCTCGAACACGCGTCCTAGTGCTTGTGTATCTGACGCTTTAGCCAACTGAGCCAAACGGGCAGTTAACTGCATATAATTATATGTATAAGCGATTTAATAATAACCTACGCATTGAGAATCATTTTTCGCACCAGATGCAAGCGCACAAGTTTCACAGTTTGTAACGCCAGCCACTGTTGTGCATCCATTCTTACAGTCGGAACACTCTTTTTAAACGCATATATGTTTATTAATATGTATTATAATCTATAAAAAATAAACAACTTATATATATATATATATATATACATTAATTTTATATTAAATTAACTATAGGTATAGTAATACATTATTATATTTAGATATATATATATATATATATAACATTCAATACATACTATTTGTTATGTATTTGACATTATAATATTAATTATAATATTATATATATATATATATATATATATATATATATATATAGTAATGTTAGTACATAGAATACATCAGAAAGTCTATCCATATGTATCTACTATAGACATAACATGTTGGCTAATTACATATCTATTAAAAGTATATTAAATGTCGACCAATAACGACACGTCTCGTATCAATTTCTCATATTCGTACTTATCGCTATTGTTTTTCATTAGATATCATAAATGTACGTTATAGATAAATAGATAGATCAAAAGTGTATTGTATTACTGGTTATATATAAAAAAAAGAACATGAACCATATAATTATATAACATATATAAACAAAATATATAATAATTCTGAATTTGATGAGTGTACTTTACTATCATATACCTTAGACGTTATTAAATCGGTATACTTATGTTTCCCATTTTTAAAAGTATTTTTTTTATATTTAATATCATATATGAATATATATATATATATAATAATAATAAACTATATTAATAAACTAACTCTTATTTATCTTTATTTGATTTAATACTGAAAGGTATTTAACGTTTTAGAATATATATATTAATATTGTTTAGGGTGATGCAATTATAAATCTATATATATATATATATATATTTGTATATATATATATTTTAATAAATATCATTATATACTTTAAATTCGATATCTGAAAAAATGTATAGTATTAAAACTTTAATTATTGATTCAAATAATATAATCAAGATAAATCTTACGCCGATACTGTTAATTCCACTATACCATCTAAGATTATTGAAATACCTAGAAAAAGTATTCCACACTTACTGAATAGTTGTCAGTCATTATAAAAAACATCAATAAATCTAGATATAATATTAATTATATAAACGACATATTTAAGGACTTCAAATTAGATAGATCAGCTAAGGATTTTAATTTAAAAAACGGTATAACTGTTGTATCTTTTTTCTCAATATATTCAAGGAATTTGTTTTTCATTTAAAAATTTTAAATTTTAAAATACATCATATAGCGAAGGTTTTAAACCGCAATCGCTACCTACTGAGATTAGGAAACTAGGATTACTTTACTCTCATGCTAATACGTCGGGTTCTATCACGTCTCATAAGTCGGTTTTCAATAATCGAACTTTGAGTTACGAGATGAGGACAATAATTGACAATAATATATACCGTAAGTTTGCCAATACTAGTATTAAACGGTATAATTATCCTCGTGGGAAAAGTCATTTGCTATGTTTACTAAAACTAAGTATAAGGCTGAATCTGGCCAAACTTGACTATCCACTATAACATATATCCTAGCTTTTTGTTCATTAATATTCGCTAAATTAGACATATATATCGTTCTGCTTCTGGCTAATCTTAAAACTAACCCACTATCTGTCAGTATAGATGCTATTGATATATTTTCATTGTTTAACGAATCTCCTTACAAATTTTTCTTCTTGCACGCATTTTTGATCGTGGTGATGGTATCGGTAAGGATTTATCATCTCATTCCGTATCTCCCATAATTATTTTGTATGGCGATTGTATTTCTTGTAGATTTAATCTTCAATCTAATTCTATTCGCATCATTGTAATTTATCGTCCTCTTAAGCCTGATTTCTATACTATTAATTAATGATTTTTTAACATCATAATGAATATAAAGTTATGATAGTGGGTGATTTTAACTATCAATTTGGTTATTATTCTCAACCATATTCCTTATTTAAGCAGATTACCGAATCTCTTGGTTTATATATTATTTATATATTTATTCAACATATAAACTATAATTCTCATGATATTAGTAACATTTTAGATCTTATTCTTACTCCTAGCGATATTCTTCTTCAAATTGTTTAATCGTGTACACGTTCTCAACTTTTTATTGACCAATACTTGATACAAGCTTCACTTCTTTTAGAAAAACCTCCTTCTACTAAATCCTTAATCTATTATAGAGAGCTTAGAAACCTAAATTATATTGAACTTAGATTTATCTTATATAATGTATTGAATATCATCTATATACTATACACCTATCCTTTGATAGACTATATGGATGTATCTCATATTCCTTAAATTCACTGGCTCCTATTAAATCACATTATTTTATTCTCCATTCATCATCCATTGGTTTTCTTCCAATCTTTCAAATTTAACACGATCGTTAAGGAAACTTGAGCGCAGAAAACATCTGTATCCGCTGCATAAATTAAATTTCCTGATGGCCAGGAAAGCATATAAGTTAGAATTAACATCACAGAAATTCACTTACTCTAAACCGAAACGTAATGATTGCAACAACAACTCTAGAAATATTTTTAAAACTGTTAATATTATCCTTGGAAATAATATTAAACAAAAACATAATGCTCTGACTGATTATTTAATGTGTATTTCATATATTAAATTATTATCTTCTAAACTTTACAGTATGTCTGATTGTATTAAATCCAAGCTAGAACTATCACCTTTGATTCTTAATGTCTATCGTATTTCTCAACCTATATATTATAAACTGACTAGTTATTCATCTCCTACAATAACTTTAATCCATAACTTTATTATGATAGACGATTATATTTCTCCAATATTTTCACAACCCTAGATTGTTTTTAAAACCTGGTTCATATACTCAAATACTCAATCTTAGATTTTATTACCATGTCATTTAATGATGACATTATGTATAATATTATAATATTATAATATTACAATCAAGAATATTCATGAAATATGCTATTATCAAACCTATAAATAAGAATAATTACTCGATCCTGATGTGCTGGAAAATTACAGACCCATATCCCAATTTCGATTATCAGTGATATATGGAACTTTCCATACCTTATAATATCGTATGCCGCCAGCTAATATATTATCTTGAAGCTAATAATTTGATCGAGTCCTTCCATAGTGCATTCAGGAAGTAATATTCTACTAAAACTGCTCTCAGCCATATTACTGATACTCTGTATAATTATCTTGAGTCTTTTCAATGTGCACAATTACTGTAACTCGACCTATATATCGCATTCTATACACTGAATCACAATATCCATATTGAGCGCATTAATAAGCGCATACATCTTGTATTGAAGGATCTCCTCCTTTTAGTTAATTTAGTTAATTTCATTTTTCACTGATCGTACTTTATATGTTAAAATCGAAGATGTTATTTCTCCCCTAATAATATATCCAGTATACTGGAACCCTATTAGGGTTCCTCGGAGTTCTAGTGAATACATCGAAAACTGAACTACTGAATGTATTTCGAATACCAACAATTTTCCCATACGTCATTATCGATGTTAAATTGATACTATCTTATTATTCATTCCTTAACCTCGGCGTCATTATGGGCAGTACTTTATCTTTTAATCATCATATGAATGCTATATTGCAAATTACCATTTACTTATAATCGCGCATATTATATACTATTTGCCTACGTGTATTACTAGATAATTATTAACGATCTTATATTAACTAGAATAGATTACTGTGGATCACTTTTTAGTTACCCGAGTAGCATTGATAAAAAAAAGTAGACATAATTATTCACGCTTCTATACGACTTATTTATAATGATAATCGCCGCGACCATACTCTTATATATGTACCAATATAATATTAAGTGACTTTCATTTAGAAAGCGATGCAAACACCGTTTACTATGCTCAGCACAATCAAAAAACATTATGAATAGGTAAACCTGGATACCTCAACTATCTATTCAAACGTCGAGCGATATTGAGGCAAGTCAGAACATCGGATGCTGTTCTATTAGACTGAGGTAGGAGCGTATACTACTAGAAGCGTATTCAGCTACCATGCCTTCTCCTCCGTATTCTCCTACATGGAATAAATTACCACATGGTCTATGCAAGATCCATTTGTGTTAGAATTAAATTGAAAAATCACCTAAACTCTTTATAATACATGAATATTATAATTTTTTGTCTTAAACTACAATTCTTTGGGATCAATTCGTTTTTTGTGTGTGTTTTCGTTACGTTATATAACAGGGCAGTTAAATTCTGTTTTTTTAAATAAACTAATTCATTCATCCATTCAGTCATTCATTCATAGATATGTATATATATATATATAAATATATATTTGGAGTATATATACTATAGTATATATACAATCGTATAAAATTGCATAGTATTTAGAAACATGTATTTTTTCTATTATTTAATGAATATAATGAAATAAAAAAATTAATGAAATAAACCATATATACTAAAAGCTGAATAAATTATATATATATATAGAATAGAATAAAAAAAATTAAAAATTAATTATTGTAGCTTCGCACGCTCACTAAAGTTTAACAGATTTAACAGGGATCCATATCTCCTCAAGAATATATGAGATATTTCGAAACCTCGATTTATCTCATTAATATTTTTTTGACAGGGTTATGTATTTTAATAATAGTTTGAATTATATATATTTCTAAATAAAAAGTAGTCAGATATTTTTTGTTGATTTTCCAGGAAACTTCGGTAAAAAATTATTTTTAATTTTAATTTGAAAATTGTATATATAATAAAATATAATATATATATATATATATATATATATATATATATATATATATATATATATATATATATATATATATATATATATATATATATATAATTATGGTCAGTGTATGGATGTAATGTTACAAAAAATATATAAGAAAAAATAAATTTATAATGTAAAAATGGTAATTAACTATTTTAATGTAAAATATGAGAAATATTATATTTGAAAAAAGAAATTGTACGAAATATTTTGTTTAAATTGTTTATCAACTGGATTAATAATAGGATTATTTAAATTATTTCTATCATTCAAAATTTAAAAAATATATTTTTGATCTAGGACCTATAATCAAAGAAATCCGAAAAAAATTGTATAACATTCTTTAATATATTATAATAATATTGTATAATTATTTAGTTGAATTGATAGTTAACTCTATTTTAAAATTATTTGTTTATAATTGGCATGTGAATTGAATATATGAAATAGCGGACTATATTAAAATATTTATAGTCATTTTTAAAAGTTCTGGTGCAGGTCGAATACTACCTATAAAATAACAATAAATTATACCATAATGACAGAAATACTCCAAACAGGAAATGTAAAAACTGAAAGGCTTAATTATCATACTTAGTGAAAATAAAACATGATATGAATTTAAATACTGACACGAAAATTACCATTGTACCTATTATTTAGAAATAAATATAAATGTGAATATAATAAAATTTCCGTTTATAAATATTTAGCTAGAATAACTATTATAATATATTTTCCACAACATTTTATACAGTTAGAATAATACCTTGTAAACACTATTATTTCAGTAAAAATAGTTAAGATAGTAAATTAATTAATAGTTAAATTATTTAGTTAAGTTAATTATAAAAAACCTAATTTATATATTACAAAATATAAAGACTTGTATTAACACATGATTAAGAATATTATATTAAATAATTCATTCCTACGTATAGAATTTATAAATTTAAATACTCTTATACAACTATTATACAAATACAATATGTATTAGTTACGAATATGATATAGATTATGGATATATATGTTTGTGTACCTATGTTTGAAAAAGGAATACTCGTAAACTATCATGTGTATTATACACAGTGTATATATATATATATATGTATATATATATATATATGTATATATATATATATATGTATATATATATATATATATATATATATATATATAAATAATGTAGTGTTATATTGCCTAATACAGTGGTTCCCAACCTTTTTCGTGATGACCCTTTTTTTGATAATTCCTATTTTAAAATCATTACATGACCCAATGAACATTTTATTTTTTTATTATTAAACGTTGTTCATAAACGAATAATATAAACTATAATATACATAGGATAGGATAGTATAGGATGGTTTATTTATACACCAAATATGGTAAAGAAAGAATACCCTCAGTGGTGTTGTGAACGAACAAACAAAATGAAACAATAACATTAAATAAGGTAGCAATATAATATATAAAAATAGAGATGGAACCAGATCAACATCAAGGAGAGGGTTACTTTAAGTTTAAATTTAAATAGTCTTTGAGACTATTAGCAAATACGTGAGGCGACTTCAATCTTCGTAGGCGGTAAGGCAACAGATTCCATGTAGTATGAGCCATGCTTGTAAAGGAGCGAGAACGCATCACGTTACGAGTAACAGGTAAGGCAAGTAGTGTGGCATCAGACGAGCGCTGATGTGGGAGGATGTTGCGACGAGTGAGCAATGCACGTAAGTATGCAGGTCTGCCTAGGAATAGTGTTTTATGTGTTAAGCAGAGAAGCTTAAATTGGCACCGTTTTCTAAACAATAGCCATTTCATATTGCATTGATGGGTGTCAGTTAAAGCATGATCCTGTCGCTTAAGCCTATGAACTAATCTCATGGATGAGAGAATAATTCGGTCAACTTTAATAACTTCAGAGTTCTTAATTCCGTAGAATAGAGAACAGCAATAGTCTATTCGAGATAATACTAGGGCATTGAGAAGGCGCTTAGTGATGTTGGGCGAACAATAGTTTATAATGTGACGAATTTTTCTCAAACAGAGATTAGCGAATTTAGAGATTGTATTTATATGAGCACCGTACGATAGAGTACTATCAATTAAAACACCAAGATTGCGCACAGATTCAGAAGGTTTAATAATTATACCGTCAATTGACAGAGTAGGGAAAGTGACAGGTACCTTCGAGATGTTAAGAAGTTCAGTTTTGGAAGTATTGACTAAGAGATCATTAGTTAGTAACCAGTAAGTGATCTCAGAGGTACAATCTGACAGCTCAGAGTTTGAGTTCATAGAGTCAATGGGCAGTTTCAGTAGTAGTTGAATGTCATCAGCATATATGTGGTAATATATATTAGGGTATTTGCGAATAATATTAGAGATAGGACGTAAGTATATAGATAAGATAATTGGCCCAAGAACTGATACCTGAGGGACCCCTTTAAGAATATTGGTGGGAGGTGATATGAAGTCATTGATTTTAAATATATGATACATAAATATTTTTAGAAATTGACTCATGACCCAAACAAAAAACCCAATGACCCAACTTTGGGTCATGACCCATAGGTTGGGAACCACTGGTCTAATACAATAAATAAACTATAATAATATAAAATATATGATGATATATATATATATATATCATATATAGAATATACTGAAAATTAAAATTAAATCTATAAATTAATATTATATGATTTATATAATTATATACATGTAGATACATAAAAAAAATATTTAAGTTGAGTGTATTTAATTTTAATTATAATCATTACACTTTTATTTATCGGTTTTTATTTTTTTCTCAGTTAACAGTTAACATAATATAATATTATATATGTAATATTATATAAGGTATTAATATATAACTTATAATATATAATATATAATATATATAGGTATACCTTCAAACATTTTCACTGAAAATTCAAGGACTTTGACATAATAATTTACATAAATATTCTTTCGAAAATGTAATGTTACACTACCAATAGTGTAATAAGCCATATTAATTATTGGATAGCAATATTTCAATGACATAATTGTTTGACTTTTATATTTATTAAGGTCATCATTTAACATTCGTAAAGTCTCTCTAGTAATCCATTCACCTATGTTATTGAAAATATATTAATTAATTATTTCGTTATACATTATGTATATATTTATATATTTATATATATATATATATATATATATATATATATATAAAACTGCCTGCGTGGTTCAGTGGCTAAGGCTAAGGCGTCAGACACACAAACAGTAGGACACTGGTTCGACCCTCGTC
The DNA here is from genome assembly GCA_964019155.1 of Osedax fenrisi. Classification (NCBI taxonomy): domain Eukaryota; kingdom Metazoa; phylum Annelida; class Polychaeta; order Sabellida; family Siboglinidae; genus Osedax; species Osedax fenrisi. The sequence continues at coordinate 82,653,087 of OZ025240.1, read as the reverse complement.
CGGACCATTAATTAATTTTATAAAATAGGTCTTAAAATATTATTTAGAAGTGATCTTATATAATTGTGTATAAATAAATGATCGGCTCTCGTTAAAACCATGGATTCCTTAACACGAGAGCGGCTTCGAAGGGAAATTATAGCCATATAGGGTTATAAGTGAAAACTTCATCTAAGTTCTGGATGGGATGAAAGAACTCCATCAAATAATAATAAATACAAACAAAACAAAAAAATATATATATATATATATATATATATTAGTATATACTAATATGCAGATAAATATAGATGTAAATAAATGAACTATCAATATACAAAATCTATAGAGTATACGGTATACCGCAATTCTGTTCACTATTAGAAACTATCTCTCATCCGCGAGATTATATATCAATTAATTTTTCCAATTTCCCATATACGGGCTTAATAATCAGAATGAAATTTACATTGAATAATAAACTAAAATTAAACTTTTTCATCTAGATATATGCTATTAATAATAATAAAATTACCATTAAATTGCCATATTAAATAATTTAAGCATAATCTAGATGAAAAAAGTTTAATTTTAGTTTATTATTCAATTTTAAATGTAATCCTGATTATTAGGCCCGTATATGGGGAAATAATTTTAAAAGCAATATTAAACCAATTACAAAACTTCAAAATCGTGCAATAAAAGAAGTATTTATAACTTGTAATAGTTATAATATCTATCTTAAAAACATATAAAAACATATACTAATATTCCTCCATATTGTCAAAATACAAATATTAGTTTTTTAGTAGATTAGTAGATATTACATTATTTTTATAATGTTGTTGTTATTTTCTTATATTTTGTAATGTTTGTATACAAAACAATATATTGTTCTTATTTCGGCGCGCCTTGCATTTATTGTTCATTACATTGCGTCTACTTTTAATGATAACTAGTTTACTAAAGCACGTCATTACGTTGATATGTATATATATATATATATATATATATATATATATTTATGTTTTGTTAACATCAGATACGATAATTAAATATATATATATATATATATATATATATATATATATATATATATATATATATATATATATATATATATATATATATATATGTATATTATAATCGTACGATTTCTGATATTTAATTATCGTATCTGATGTTAACAAAACATAAATATTGGACCTATATGGACGACTTCGACATATTTTTACAGTATGTTTATAGATATGAACTAATAGTATAACATATATGTATAAGGTATGTTTTTAGTTGTTGATATACATAGTATTATAACTAATGTAACAGAAAATCAGATGGGTAACATTTAGATTGGTAGGTTACATTTAATTATAAAGAATTTATAAAATATTCGTTATCAAAAAGATGGATCACTTTTACAAGATGTTTAAGATGTTTTACACTTTTACCTCTTAAAATAATTGTAATTATATTTTATGTACTAATTACTATCTTAAGAATAGTGTAATACTTATTATGAAAGAATCATATAATAAGAATATATGTAGACGTATACGTATGTGTCTATGACCTATAACCTATATGCTATAGGTCATTATATCTAATACTTTATTATCATAAATAATTGGTTCATAAATTATGATTATTATCAATGATTATAATCATCATACGATGTAAACAGCTATAGAATTAAAACATTATTGATATTTTATTAAGAGTATGTAACACACCTTGTTTTGGTGAAAATATTTTTTTATTTAACATTTTTTTTATTTCATAATACTATTCTATGATTTGTTTTTTAATATCTGTACAAAATTATTTATGAAAACAGTCTAGAAATAACATAACAAATGGTATATTCATTATATATGATATATAATGTATTCATATATATTCAAATGCTGTTTTCTCGGAATAATTATTTCGCGCTAGTTATGTGTATATAAAAGTAGTTATAACAAAACAATAATATGTATTCTAATTTGTTTGCATAATATAAATAACATATATATGAATACTATTACGGAAGACATTTTCTAAATTTGTATGTGTATAATTGCAAAAAATAACAATTTCTATAGAAATTCCGTATATTAAAAAATTAAAATGTGTGCATATATATATATATATATATATATATATATATATATATATATATGTATATGTATTTATGTATATATATATGTTATATAATATATATTATAAAAAGTACGTTCTGTAATAGCATGTGTATTGAATAGAATATAAAAAAATTTAGATCAATTCAATGAATAGAATGCGCGCCTAGTTTTGTGTAGACCCATTATTTTCTATCTCTATACATATAGAGGCGGGCGTCGTGTGACAACCCCTTAAATAAATATGATAACGATGTTTAAAAGTGTAACTATGTATAATCTGTTATCGATGTGTGCTAATACAATGTTGAATACAACTATGATAACTTAATAGTTAACTCGCGTGCAATAGTTTAAAAAGTATCAAGTATATTAACAAATTATCAATATTGCATATAGAGCTATGTATCTATTATATATATACTCTATATTATAGTTCATATATTATAGACTATATATAATTAAAGTGTGGTATGATTTACATGCGCGTTCGACGTACATGAGTACACGCGTTCATATCATTATATACATCCTATATATACCCCTATATATAATATTCAATTGTATTTTATATAATTATTACAAGGATTAATGTGTTAATGTGGATTAAGATATGTTATAATATATATATATATATATTACTATTATTGTTATTAAGATTAGGTTATATTAATCGTATCATAAGTACATATGAAATACACTATATTTAACTGAAATATATTCTAAGTAGTGAGTTTACATTTAAATTACTTTAACCCATACATTTGTTTGTACAAAATATATCTTACAAATGTATACATATATGTATGTAATTAGTGAAGCCGCCATTGCTACACATCGCCACTCGGCTACTCTTAGTCCTACAGGGGTGACTTGCAGGTTGGTACTAGAATTTTACTAGATGTATATATACATATATTATGTTATATATATATATATATATAAACTAATTTTTACATTTAAAAAACAAAACTATAGAAAATGTATTTATTATAACAAATATAAAAATATATATATTTTTAGATTTTGACAACTTTATTACGAACATCTAAATATTTGTTTTATTCTTCAAAATTAACAAATGATCATAATAAAATTAAACCTACATGGTCTATTATAAATAAAGTAATAAATACAACAACAAAAATTCATTGCATAATCAAATTTCTATAGAAGTTAACTACTAATTTAGTAGTATTGTACCGAATTTGGCTAACCAAATAATTAATGAAGCTTGTAATGAATCTATGTATTCAACAATGAATCAAAATACTAACGAATTATTTTTGTCATTACCTACGAATTTAACTGAAATACAAAAAGAAATATCAAATACAAAAATAAATATAGAACTGATTTCAAAGATATTAATATGTTTATTATAAAAAATATAAGAAAAGACATTTTTCCTATAATTACTCATTTATTTAATCCATCTTTATCAGATGGATATTTTCCGAATTTATTAAAAAAATCTAAAATAATATCACTATTTAAATCAGGCGTTAGAAAAAACAAGAGAATTATAGACCTATATCGTTACTCTCGCAATTAGTTAAAATATTAGAAATATTGATAAAGAATCGAATTTTTAATTTTATAAATAAATCAATATAATTCATGACTGCCAATATGGTTTCAGAAATAATATGTCAACAGCAGATGCTATTTCTGAAACATGTTGTCAATTGCAATTGAGATCATAAATGATAAATTGAAATCATTACAAATATGTGAAATTATTTTATTCGATCTACGAAAAGCATTCGATACACTAGATCATACCATACTGTTACATAAACGTTATATGTATGGAATAAGGGGTATAGCTTTTAATTTAATAAAGAGTTATTTATCTGAAAGAGAACAATGTGTATCCCAAAATGGTAAAATTCAAATTATAATAATATTACATGTGGTGTTTCACAAAGATCTGTTCTTGGACCACTTTTATTTATTTTATATATTAATGAATTACCAACAATTTCAAATAATTGTAAATATATTTTATTCGCAGATGATACTAACTTAAGATTAATATTTTATGATAACAACATTTTAAATCTTAAAGATTAAATGCAAACAGATATAAATAAATTATTTAACTGGCTTAATTTAAATAAATTATTTATAAATATTAATAAAAATAATGTCTTACTATTTAATATCAGAAATAAAAATGAAAATATAAAATTGAATTTATATATTAATAATATTAAATTAAAACAACTAACACATATAACATTTTTAGGTATATATTGACGACGAGCTTAATTATAAAAATCAAATAAATTATTTGGCAACAAAACTTTGTAGAGCAATCGATATTTTAAATAAAGTTAAACATAAATTCGATATAAAAAACATTGATTTTACTATATAATTCTTTTTTTTATTCACAGTTAAATCATATATGGAAAAATACTTTTATGTCTAATTTATAAAAACTAAATATTATACAAAAACGAGCGTGAAAATGCATATTACGTACACAATATAATAGTTATGCTTATTAATTGCATTCAATATTCAATATTTTAAAATGTTGTGATAGTGTGAAATATAATACAGCTAAATTTATGAACAGGGTAAATAATAAAATGTTGCTTACAAATTTACATAAATTATATAAAATAAAATTTATAATAACAATCTAATTTATAGAATGAAAGTCAGAATAGATCGAAAAGCTTTTTGTTTGACTAATGTTAGACCAAAATTATGGAATAACCTAAACATAAATCTAAAATACAATAATAATCCAAATAAATTTAATAAAAACTATACAAAATATTTAATAAGTTTATATAAAGTGATGATAAACTAATGATATAATTTGTTTAACAATTTTATTTTATTGAATAATGTTAAATTTTACAAATTATAAACACAAATTATTATATTATATTTTGTATATACACATACATTTAGTATACTTTACTATACTTTGCATCTAATTGACTAATAATATATAATATATATTTTACAAATTTAAAAAATAATTATAATATATTATAAAATTATGTATTTTACTTTTACTTTTATTTTTATTTTTATACTACTATAACTAAAGATATCATTGTATTTATACCATTTTCTATATTTCTTTTTTTAATTAATTTTTTTATAATTAGTAAAATCGATTTTTATGTGGTATTATACTATTTATACTGACAAATATATAATCTATTTTTGATTAAAAAAATGCTCATTTTAATATTATTGGCATTATCTATAAATCCTCCATTTATTTATCTCCCCTACGGGACCAAAATCATGATCACTCTGAGGCGTTTACCTGTTCCATTATCCCCCCATACTACAATACTTTTAATACATCACTATGTTACCGACCCCCCTCTTCATTAATGCCTTTATTCCTCTTTGAGTTGTATACATCTACCCATCTAATTTCTGAATCTAATATCATTATAGGTGCTTTTAACTTTTACACTTACCTATCAACTAATCATTCTAAATCTCTACTCAATATACTGTCATAATCCAATCTTAAACTTCACAATACTTACCCCACACACAAACACGGTAATATATTACGGGTATATCCTTGATATACTCATTTCCCATAGTCATCCAACTTCATTTGTTCTCAATATGTTGTCACTTGTATTTCTGAATATCACATTATCTTGTTTACCCTTCAATCCCTTAAACCGCCCACTCCACTATCACTCGTTCTTTTCACAAAACAAAAATCGTCAACACTTACTATTTCATCAGAGACTATAGTCTATATAGTTATAACTATCCTTCCCACATAACTCATTAGAAGAATATGTATAACTCTTTCACCTACCCTTGATTCTCACGCTCCAATAATTATCAAAAATCTATCATTAGACTTGACACTTTCTGCTATACCATCACACTACTTAAACAAAAGCGTAAATTGCGTACACTTGAAAAGAAATTAATAAAAATAAAATCGGAATCTATACTCGTGATTTATCAACTATCCACCCGACTCCCTATCATCAACTTTCGATGACTACTTCCATCAAAAGTTCACAAGTAGTTAGTACTGTCAGTAATCTCCCACCATATATCTCTTTAATAACCCCCATCTTGCCAACTCACTCACTTATTTAAAAGTCCTATTTACATCTCCTTCCATGTCAGACATAGGTACACTCCTTGAAGCAACTAAAATTATATCTCCTCTTGACCCTATTCCACTTTCTCTTTTACACGAAATCATACCAAATATATTCAACATACCAAAATATTCCCATAGTCAAATATCTCCATTCCTATCAAAACTCCATTGGATACATGCCATAGAATCCTCTATAAAACTCTACTATAGTTAACTGACTCATAAAGCAATTCTCTATGAATCTCCTGACTACCTAGCATCCCTACTCAAACTTAAATTACCAACAGGTACCACTACACCAAAGATTTTTCTAATGAAAGATATAACACTTACGCGAAATCGTGTAATTCGAATTTGTAAACAAAATACCCCAGTTCCACCTATATCGGATTACTTTTAGGAACTATGTGTTATTTATAATGTAAATTCGTATCAAACTATACACTTTTAAAATGTTAAATAATATGCTTTAAATTAATATTTATATGATGAAAACTAAGTGTTCATTACTAATATATAACAAACAAATATGATATGTATGTTTTAATGCTATAAGTATATATTTAGTAAGTAAAAGCTAATTTATATTCCATGTAATTTAATAGAGCAATGAATACATTGTTGTATGGAAACAGAGCCGAACCTAAATCTATTTCAGTGATTTCGATACTACTGCTAGCAGTGGCATTGGGTATTACCAGGGTCGGCTTAAGCATACTATGGGCCCCTGGCAAAAAAAACATATGGGCCCCATAATAATTTAATAACATATTAAATGGGCCATTTTAGCAAAAACTAATATTTATAACTCTTCAATTTTATCATATGTTATCATTATACTAATTATTTTGTAATTTGTTTGTATACTTTAATCAACTCCTCATAATAATTTCTTTTCTCGCATATATATTTAGAGCAGTGGTTCCCAACCTTTTTTCACCGTGACCCTTTTTTTTTATAATTCTTAATTAAAAAATATACCATGACCCAATGACAAATTTTATTTTGTTATTATTATACTTTAATCATAAAATAATCATATAAAAATTAATATACATATATTTAAATATATATTTCCATCTTAAATTTTTCTCGACCATAAATCCAATTTGCATATAAAAGCATTTATATTATTTTTTAGAAATTGGATCAGGACCTACACAAAATACTCAATGACCCAAGTATGGGTCATGACTCATGAGTCTGAACTAACAGAATCTGCTTGCGATCACCATTTTATATTCGCTAATGCTTTTAATAAAAAATATTATATTCTTCTTTAATCTAGATGTTAATATATTCTTTATATAGTTTGGCTAAATAAATTATATTGATTTGGGATGAAGGCAAAGAATATTGCCACACTTGTCGAAGATTTAACGGCATTTTTCCCAACCAGATTTAAGGAATACACAGTGTAGATATGTAAATCCATATTGACAATAGACTATGGTTATTATAATATATTTCATGTCATTGAATCTTCCAGACATATGCTGGCATTTTCATAACTTTGAGCTCTATAATCTATTATAATTATATTATTATTGACAAAATTCTAATAGATCGGTAGCTAAATATTGACCAATGTGATAAATTATAACTGATAAATTATCAGTGATAATGAATCTCAACGTACAATCGTAGGCAACCTACGTAGTAAATCAATAAATACCTATATAATAATAGTAGGCTATAATACCTACCTAACTTGATATAAATAACGATAATATATATCGATGTGATATATATGGAATTGAGTACACTGATATATAATATAATATTTTGAATTATGTATTTCTTCAATTATTAAGTTATCAGTGAAAACTTATCACCTGTTCTCCAATAAGAATATCGCCATTGTGTGTATTTATTTGTAAATAGATAGATGAGGGTGATGTCAATCTAAACATTCATTTGCAATTAATAGGTGGATAATTGCAAAAATGCCTTTAGTATTATATGTATGTTATATATACTTACTTACTTATGTCGAGCTCTCGCTCGACTCTTCTTTGCCTTATCTCTCCAAACATCTCTGTCCAACATCATCGTCTTTATCTCATTTATATCGTCTAGTCCTATGTCTTCTCTTAGATTATCTACAAAAGTGATGGTTTTGCGACCTCTTCTTGCACTACCATTTGTCGGTTCCCATAGGACAAGTTTATGAGCCATTTCGTTGTCGTGTCTCATCAAATGACCTGCAAGTTTTAGTCTTCTTTCTTTTATTACTTCAGATATTCTTGAGAGTCCATTATATAGCGTTATGTTATTGATTTTATCTTTCCAGGATATGTTTAAAGCCATTCGGAGAAGTCTGGTGTAACATCCATCTATTCGTTTATTCATAGTTTTTGTAGTTGTCCATGTTTCAGCACCATATGTGTATATTGTTTCAATCGTAGCCCTGAATATTCTAACTTTAAGTGAGTCTCTTATGCTTGATTTCCATAATTTCTTCATCTTATTAGCGGCTGACCAGGCTAGTGCTTTACGAATATTGAAGTCTTTTTCTGAGCTTTGCATCCATGACCCTAGATATTTAAAGTTATCTACTATTTTGATTTCATTATTGAGTATGGTGTGTATATGTTGGTTATTGTCTGTACCGAAATACATGGCTTCTGTCTTTTTACAGTTTATCTTTAGACCTATATTTCCACATTCTTCTTCTACTCTCTGAAGCAGTATTTGTGCTTCTTCAATATTTTTACTAATAAGAGCTACGTCGTCTGCATAGCTGAAATCTGTAACATTTACTGCTGGATGTCTCCTACTTTTCTTTCTTGCTATTTCAAAACCTATTTCGCTCTCTCGTCCATCTATTGCTAGTCGCATAGCATAGTCTAAAGCTATAATGAATAGGAATGGAGCTAGAGTGTCTCCTTGCAGTACTCCGTTTTGATTAAGGATATGTTATATATATATATATATATATTTATAAATAATATCTGTTTCAATAAATATAATATCTTTCTGTAATGATAGTATGTTGAAAAAGAGAATCATTTTATGTACATAATTCCCTTTCATCAATAGACATTATTAACAATACTATAGGAATAACCTAAAGCAGAATAATCCTATTTAAATTAAAACTATTATATATATATATATATATATATATATATATTATGTGTACTAATACAACTATAATAATATATACACTATGAGAATATACACATTTGATTAATACGAGCATAAGATAGAGAAAGTTAATTATTTTGAGAAAAATTATTTTGAAAATATCTATTTTTTAATTACTATAACAATTATAAATCTATATAGAATATCGTTTTTTTCATAATTTATAATCAATATAATCCTTTACAAATATCAGAAATCATAGTTAACAATATATCTTATAAAATATATTTAATTTTAATAAAAAAAAGTATACTTTTTGTTTTGTAAACTAATTATAGAATTATAAATTGTTAAGATTTAACTATGGTTAATAATACCTTAATACGTTTATCATTTATCACCTTCTAGTTTATCAAACAATTATTTATCAATCGGTTTCATACTATTTGATCTAACAATCAGAGATGTGTGAGAAGATCTATGTTATCACTATTAGCATGTGCTCCAAGATCTTCATGTAGCTGTTTCCACCATATCTTCGTGTCAATTTAGAAATTTTTGTAAAATTCACTCTTCAAATCGGCCTAAATGACTCATATTTAATTAATTTATTATATTATTTTTATTTTTTTAATTAGAATTAATAATATATAAGAAAAATAGTTAAGAACATTTTTTTTTTCATATAAATAGTAAAAAAAAATGTCTCAAATAATTCATGGGCCCCCCAAAATTTGGGGCCCCGGGCAATTGCCCGATTTGCCCCCCCTTAAGCCGGCCCTGGGTATTACTAAATTACGTTGCATGCATAGGGAGTGTTATATCTTTGCTCCGCAAAATCTTTGACTACACGTTCCACCAATACGTTTCTACTTCAACTTCGTCCTAAACACAACTTACAATCAACTAATAATCGCGTCTGGGCAATATATGTCCCATACTCCTGAAACACTATCCCAACATTCATCCGTACTACACCATAAACTCCAAACTTCAAGAATTCTTGTTTAAACAACTGAAAACCCATTGATTTAATCTGAAACGTTAACATCATATATATATATATATATATATATATATATATATATATATATATATGTGTGTGTGTGTGTGTGTTTGTTTGTGTATGTGTATGTGTATATGTGTGTTTGTGTGTGTTGTTAATATTACAAATGTAATATATCAAATCGATAAATATTTAATATAGAAATAATACTTTGTATCAATAATACTAATAATAATAACGTTTATAGTATATCATCGCTTCGTGGTTCATTATATGAGCGGCTTCTGTGTATTCGTATTATATAGTAACACATATATATAGCTACGCGAATAGCCTATAGGCTATTCGCGTGCTACTCGGGATATATTCCAGTGCCTTTTTTAAGCGTATTTTTAGCGATCAAGTTCCCCTCACTATAAAGTTTTGTCCCACCCTAAAATTTTAAACTTAGCCAACACACCAAAATCAGATTATTTAATAATCGAATATTCATAATTATCATGTTTAGGTATTATCTCTATATAATTATTATTCATATATGAATACTATAGTAATCGCGATAATAATCCTATTTATTTAGTAAAAATCAGTATGAGATGTACATTATTAGATGGTATTTCGTATACAATTATTAACATAGCTATTTTTGGAATCCCCCCTTAAAAAAGGCACTGCCCGACGCGCGTGTATGACATATGTAGAGTGTACAATATACAATGTACATTGTGTACAATGTATACAGTGTACAATGTATACTGTATGTCGTGCGTTATGTTAACCTAGTTTAGGAAACATTATTGCCTCGAGTAACGCGATTTCCTCGGCTACGATTACGGTTTCTCCATTAGAGAACTGCGCCTGTACCACTTGTTTGCCGTCTCGTATGATATCGTTCCGCAATATGGTTATTCGTTGCATCAGTGTGCACGGGGTATCGACGTTAAATTTGTGTTCTGTGGGCGTAACGTTAGTAATGTGTGCGGGGCGTGTCGCGTGTATAAGATGGACGGGGCGTGTCGCGTGTATACTATAGGCGGGGCGTGTTGTGTGTATAAGATGGGCGGGGCGTGTCGCGTGTATACTGTAGGCGGGGCGTGTTGTGTGTATAAGATGGGCGGGGCGTGTCGCGTGTATACTGTAGGCGGGGCGTGTCGCGTGTATACTATGGGCGGTTCGATACGTGTGTACGACGCACACGCACAATGCGTCGCACATTCGCGCAACACATTGCGCACAAGAACACTGTACATCGCACACTGTGCGTGTGCGAATTTTAAATGCGTATACGAAATTAATTTTACTTTATTTATTTATTAGGGGATAGAACGGAGTAGTGGCCGATGATTGATAATTATCTTAGGCTTAAGCCTCAGCATACTTCTAATATATCGATAAATACTGAATGTTAAGATCTTATTTTTTTATTAGCTATAATTTGATTAAGTCTAGTATATTGTGATTTAACTTTTATATATTACTGAATTATATTAACGATTTATTTAGCATTAAACATTATATAAAAACATTAAAATAAGGCGAGTATGGGGTAGTGGCCTCTATTATCATAATATACAATGGGTATCTCGTAATGTATTCGATTTATATTTTTTTAATTATGTAATATTAAATACATTTATGTACGCACCTTATTTGATGCAATGATGTAATGATATACTCACACACTCATACACATAAATAAGTATAAATATATTTATAATAATTTGTTGTTTAAATTTGATAAAAAAAAATATTACATAATCAATTAGAGTAATTAATTAATTATTTAAAAAAAATACTTTATTTTATAATATTTAGATAATCAAATCAAACTAACAATATTTGGATGATCAACAAATATATATAGACATTTTGATTATCTAAATATTGTATATAGAACTTTTTATCCTATTTAGCACATACAACTTAAAACTACCACTATTCCATTATCGGCCACTACCCAGTTATGTCCCCTATATAATAATGTTAATTAGGGATAGGTAATATCTACTATAGATAATATTTTCTATATATTAATGTTATAAGAATATAGTATTTAAGAAAAGTACTCATTATTATATAGATCAATTACAATAGAATACAAATACAACTTACACAATTCAAATAAATATCCTTATTTATAAAAATAAACGATAGAATTATATAGGAGAAACGAAATTTACTGATTATTATTTATTAATGTTAGTACGGTTAATGTAGGTTATGTTAGTGAAAACCAGAGTAATACAGTATATTCAAGTTCAATTAGCTGTAGTCTGTAGATAAGCAAGTCTAGGTTAATGGTATTAAATGCTGAAGAGAGGTATAAAAGCAGTAGGTTGTGTTATAAAATAACCTAGTTGTGTTAGTTGGTTATTGTCAAGGGGTTTCAGTAGGTAGTTGAGTAGGTAGTTAAGTAGTTAGTGTATAATATTTTATGTACTGTGTAGTTTTATGAAGGCGGTTTCTGAGGATCAAATATGTTGTTTGCAGTGAGGTAGAAGATTAATTGTTTGTAGATAATCTTCTCAAGTAGTTTAGTTAAAATTGGACGTTGAGATATGGGATTGTAGTTAGAGAGTGTATTGCATTCGAGTTGGGATTTTTTAACAAAGTGTGAAGTGGTAATACAAGTTATAAGGGATTCTTCAATGAAACGTTTATATATTGATGCAATGGTCGAGGCGAGCTTTTTCAGAGTGTACAGGGGTAGGAGTTATGATGGTGAAGAATATGTTGAGGTAATAATAAGATTATAAATCTCAGTAGTGGTGGCAAGGGAGAACACAATTAATGTAGGTATCAGAATGGCACAGTCATGAGAGAGTAGTATATCAGGTAATTGTTTGTTTAGGGTGTTTAGATCATCATGTATTAATTTAATTTTATCTGAAAATATTCAGATAGATTAGAGCATATGAGAATATCTGGTAGATCAGATAAAATAATCTTCTTAGTTATGCCGAGTAGTTAATTTGTTATTTTACAGAGCTGTTTGTAGTCATTTTGTAACATTTGAATTTGTCATTATACTAGTTGGATTGGAATTTGTTTAGAAGTTTGAGGTAATTATTTCGGTTAAGAGGTAATTGGGAGAGGTTGTATTCTGTATGAAATGTATTGTAGATTCTGTTTTTCTTTCTAATAAGTCGTTTTTGTACTACGAGTTCAGTAGAAAACCATGGTATAGTTGTGTGTGTTGGTAGAAATGTATTGGTTAGTGGTATACCGTATACATATACGTGATTATTAAGGAGTAAGGTAAGTATATTATGGAAAGGTGATAGGGGATAGCCTATTGAAGTTCATGTGGAATATGGGGAATAATTTATGTCTACTGAAAATTATATAAAGTTAATGTGTTTACGAAAAGCAATTATTTGTCTAATAAATTTAGGGGTATTTATTTGTTATTGGTGTTATTTATTTTGTTGATTATAAAATGAATGACAAAATGATCAGTAATTAATGTATAGTTAGTAGCAGTAATTAATAACGAGTCTATGGTTTTAAATATGAGTTCAAGAGTGTGACCGTGTATATGTTTTGCGAAACAGTTATGTTGATACAGATTACATTGATTGCAAAGGTCAATGACATCGGAGTGACAGGTGGGCGTGGTCTTTACCAGAGTCAAAGTGAAAGTTAAAGTCGCCAGTAAGAATTGTAATGCAATACAAGTATTCGAGAAGTATAGCTGTTAGTTCGTTAATAAATATATTATAGTCATTATTAGGGGGTCTGTAACAAGTCATTATAGTAGGTTAAAACATATTAAGTTATTAATGAGTAGTTTGGTGAGTAGTATACTACTATAAATCGTGAACTATAGTTCACAATTTATCAGAATTTATCACATTGATCGAACTGTTATTATTGGTAGTCGTATTGATTTATCGTGTATCTTATATTTATTTGTGTTATCATTAAAAGATTTATTCCAGTCTGTAAGCTGGTGGGAGTAAGTGGTTTTGATACCAATCCATTTTATTTTTGTCTAGGGACAATCTGAGTTCATATTTATTTGTAAGGAATTTATAGCCGGTTATTAAATTATTGTTGATAGCATGATAGTAAATTCGGCCGAGATGGGCTTGGTCAAGGGTGAATAAGTCGTGTTTAAATATGTATTTGTATAGCGTTTCCTTAAGATTGAAATCTAGAAATTAATCTTTAGCAAACAATGTGTTGGGAAACAGAGTGTTGGTTAAATGTCATATTGGAGATTGGTGGATATTAAAGTTTCTATCAGGTATAAATTTTTACATATATACGGTTTAGACTTGTCTTAGGGATATTTTCGAGAGTAATAGTAAAGTTAGGAATTGTTTTTCTAGTTATTGGAGAAGTTATACTGAGAGTGATATTGGCTGTAAGGCATTGTGCGTTTAGATTGGCGAAAGCGTCACATTCACAACAAAGGTACAAGACAAAAGTAGATTTTGGAGACAATATATTATATATTAAATGATGTAATCAATCTTTTTGGAGTATTGCAATTGGAATATCAGCACTAAGTGGTAATTGTCATAATGCAGATAGAATATTGTGATATTTTAATGTATACTTAATATATATATATATATATATATATATATATATATATATATATATTATATACAATATATATTATATATATATATATATATATATATATATAGAATACATAGTAATTTGTATACATATATATTATATATTATATACCTATATTATACATTATACATATATTAGATAATAATATGTATATATATTTTAAAATTTCTGAAAATTTTCCAAGTTTGAAATTGTTTTCACAAATTTTCAAAGTGAAATAAAATAAACTTTATCTGATCAGTAACAACTAATTAACTATTTATAATCAGTGCAAAAACCAACCTAGAAAACAGTAATAAAACCCAAACCTCAACAATTATATTACCCGTGTAATTAATATTCAATAGGCATATTAATGGCCAGAATTATAAACAACGTGTCATTTACAATTTAGTGCATTATAGGGTGTTCACACGATGCGTGTTTTGCTTGTCGTACGAACAAATGCTGGACCGAATTCTTCAAAATCATAGATTCGGTCCAGCATTTACTCGGATTCCTATTTTTCTCGTCGTACAGCAAAAATAGAAAATTTCTTTTTTTTGCTGGACCGAAATAAATGCTGGACCGAAATATCTTACTATCTTTGGTAATGTTTACAATATTTGATAAAAATATTATACTGAATAATTTTTATATAATTAATCGTATTACTACAATATAAAAATTAATTATATAGAATATACAAAATTAAATTATTCAAGTAAAGATATAACAAAAAGTAGTTTAATTAAAGCATAATATGCATGAAAATAGATTTATCATAATATATTTAATATTAATTTGAATAATAATTAAATTTAAAATACTTATAATATATCATTTATGGATATAGTATTAACTCGTGAAATAGATTATTATGTAGATATATTACTAAACATTAGTATTATAAGTTAACAATTCAAATCTATTATTAAAATAATAAACGATCAGTTATTTACCGATAATATAACACTGGTGGAAATTTAAATATACCAGCGGTATTGAAAATGAATCGTCCGTTATAGAACATAACTGGTTAGTTAAAGAATTATCAGCATCATATAATGTTTATATTTATTATATTTAATAATTACATAACATTATACTTATAATAAATTAGATCGATGCTTAGTATAATGATTTTAATAATATTAATAAAATTATATTCAAAATATTTTTATTAATAATATTATTATTATTATTATACTAATCATCGATCTACTTTATAATCTATCATCTAGTATAATATTAATATAACTTATTATTATAATTTTATATTTTAATTATAAATTATAGTATGGGACTTATAAGTTTAATATATCTGAGTGTTTAATAACATATTGAATAGTATTCAATGCATACTTAATATTTTGTCTATATAAACTTGATTATTATATCTAAATGATCATATACAATATACATGTACATTATATGATATATATATATATAGTAATTCAATAAATTCTATTCTAGTAATACAAATATAGGTACAATAAGTTATTCGGTTAAACTAATTTCAATATAACATTTTTTCATACACTTAAAAATGTCATATAAATATGATATATATAATATATATAATAATTATATATACATAAACATATATTATATAATATAATAATAATAATAATAATATGATTAATATATCTATTATTAAATCTACTTTAAATATATGATATTATATATTTATATGGTAGGTGTACTTGAAATTCAAGCGATAACAAAGAAACTCTTGGAGAAAGAATCTGATGTAAGCGCTTTAAGAAAACTTGATGCTAAACTTTGAAGAATAATGTATATTATAGATAATTCTGGATTCAAACTAAATATTAACCTATGGATAATATATATTAATGTTAAAACTATATATATATATAGAAAAAATGTCGTTCTGATAATAATTAATATACTGGATGCTTTAAAATTGTAATTTGGTATAAAATATTAATATTATATGTTTTAATAATAAATTCAATTAAATTATAGTTCAATCAAATCTTATAATATATCTATAAAATTGAGATTGTTAATTAATTATTCATATTAATCAACTAATAGCAGTTTTATAGATTTAGAAATTTTTTCATATTTCATATCGGCATAATATAATAAATATAAATTAGTAAAAAAATACCATAAATAACAGGTTCTTCAATTTATCTGACTAACCCTTCTCCTAATGTATATTTAGTGTAATAAGTATTATATAATATATTAATTAAGAGCCTGGTTTATCTATGATTTATTGTAATGATACATATCACCTAAATATAAAATATAGTTTATAAAAAAATATTTATTTATACAAATAATTGATTGTTAAAACACACATAAGTGTGATATTGTAAGTAGTAATTTACCCATAGCTATAGAGTGGGGTATGGGGTAATTCTACCTCTAATTTCTATGATTTTACCACAATCATCTCATTGACTGTGAGATACTTTATACCCATTGTCAACACTTCCAATACCATATCAGGAATATTTCTTACTTAGGTTTTTTTTAAATGTACATAATAATAGATATTATTAAATATTATAATAATAGTGTTTCTATTTACATATGAAATGTTATATATATATATATATATATATATATATATATATATATATTCTCCACATCACTATCATCCATATAATAAGTGGTATTGCATTCATGGCAATATTATATACATATTTTAAATAATAACTGCACTTTAATATTCAGTATTTTATAGTTGTCCATGGGTGTTTGTATTTACTCTAATTAAATATGACTACTTTAACTTCATATCAGAGGTTTTCTGAAGGATAAATCACAAAATATTGCTTCATGAAATGCTTCGCAAAATTGTTGTGTTCTTGGAAAATTTTCTACGATTAAATTGAATTTTATTATTCTTATATTATATTTTCTTGGTTATACGCTATTACGCTTTGTTATGTTTGAAACTTGTATCCAGTTAATCCTGTATCATTATCACTATCCTCTATATATTCATATACTATTTCATCAAGTTCGCCTTCATTAAAATATCAAAGTTTACTTTAAATTATATAGCTTACTAACCATAAATTGTGATTAAAAAACTATTTAACCATGTCTTATGGCATTGCTTATGCACTAATTTATTGTATAGTTCATATATAACTAAAGATTTAATCTACTTTAAATAATGTAATATTGATAATAACTTTGAGAAGAATACTTTGTACAAAACTGTACAACTCTTTTATATAAATAATGTTTGCATATATACAATACCATAGTAAAAATTCTTATATTAAATAATAAATGATTATGATATAAAGTTATATTATAATATTTATATAAAATGTTTAATTATATAAAATTTATAATACACATGAGTTTATAATATACACTATATATATATAAATATCTTAATATACACATATAATATATATATATATGAAATATATAAATATATAAACAAAATTATAATTATGTAAATAGAATTATAATTAATTTATAAACACATCAAAGGATTTTAATATTTTTAACACACTAATTAATTTTTAAATAATATTTCATTATTATAATTCCATATCATTATTCAGTGATTATATATTATATTTAATCATGTATATTACTATCTTAAAATATAATTGATCATTCTATATAATTTTATCAAACTATATTGCCAGCAGTAAATATGATCGATATATATCTTATCTCTAGTAATTTACAATATTATATATGATATGTCACTCCCATCTAAATATAGATCATAGTTACTAATTTTAATTGAAATATATATCGCAAGCAATATCGTGCAGTTAAAATATAAACCTATATATTTAGGTCATACAAATTACGATATTTTCAAGTTTGATCATACTTAGTAATTTGATTAATTAATAACATTATGTACATATATTATGTTATTCTTATTAATATTATGTTAAGTTAATATATATGTACATTATATAATATATATAAATAACATTTATATACTTGGATTCACATTAAATTTACTATTTTAAAATGAACAATTCACAGCCTCATTTATTTTGATTATTATACGTCATTTATATTTCAAATTACTAAACCTATCCACATATTACGATTTTTATTGTCCTTTGTAATTCTCAATGTTTGTTTATAACTTAAATAGAATCCAAAAGTTACGAAATAATTATCAATTATTTAACTATATATAATATAAAATAAAAATTGAATAAAATATTTTTAAAATTTAAAATTCAAATATCCTAGAATTTATATTTGGGATCCTACGTCACAGTTTTATATTTCGTTTTTTGATTAAAACACATTATTTTGGTATAAATAAGTATTATTTCAAAATTTTATGAATAGAGTTCATATTTATTTATACCATATTATATTAATATGGATAATCTATTTTCTTGTTATGCATATTATGCTTTAAATGCTTTAAAGATCGAGAATCGTTTTAAATAATTATTCGCCCATATAGTTCTCATTTTGCTATTTTCATACGAAATATACAGTGCAATTTCATCAGTTATTAAACATAATAAATTATTTAAATAAGTATCCTAATAAGTATCCATAATTATAATAAATGTAATTATAATAGATAAATTAAAATAGTATTTGAATTTTAAATTTTTTTTTATTTACGTTATTTTTTATTTCCGCTGTCAGTTATTAGTAACTACGACAATTTAAATCCGCGTCGTGTGAACGCTCGTGTTTTTTAAATGCTGGACCAAAAAATGTCGGTCCAGCATTTGTTCGTACGACAAGTAAAACACGCATCGTGTGAACACCCTATTAGGTTGTAAATGTAGCTCTAGTAGTAGTATGGTTAGGTATGTATACCTAGGAAGCACAACGTCTCTATGGCGTATACGATATGGTTATGCGCTCTGGTGTTTTATTTTACGCTCGTGTTATTGTATCGTATAGAGCTCAGGGTAGATATTTGAATTTGATTAATATAAAAACTAAATACACATTTTATTTTAAATTAATAATTTAAATGTGAATATATATATATATATATATATATATATTATATAAAATACATATAATATAATGTAATTAACATATATGTTTAACATATTACATTAACATATAATATATTATTATATAAATTTGAATTGCAACATAAATAATATAGAAAAATATCTTTCAATTAAAATCAATTATTTAAATAAATTCATATTTTTAAAAACATATATGTTTTATAATATATTTGCAAAACATATGAATACATTTTTATTTTACAAATAAATATATTTTATATATTTGAAATCATTAAAATATTTATATATATATATATATATATATTTATTTATAATTATAATTATAATTATAATTATAATAATAATAATTATTATTATTATATTTCAAATTGAAAATTTTATATTTTGGAGTATAACATATTACCATGGTAATGCATTGCATAGATAGAGATAAAACGTCTGAGAAATTAAAATAAGGAATAACAAATGTATATATATAAACAAATCGCATACAAAATACAATACATGTAACAACAATTGAGCTCAGTTGGCATACAGGTTAATTACAGTTGCCAACTGTAATACTGTTATTATTAATCATTATTATTTAATTTATTAACTTCCTTATTAATGTTCCGTAAACGGTTTATTCTGTTTAATGTTATTATTAATAATGGTATTATTAATAGTGTATATATATATACTAACCCCTAGGTTTTTCTCGTAATATTTTACCATTCAAAGGCATTTTTACTCTTTTATATAACTTTATTAATTCGTCTTTAGTAAATTCTAAATTTTATATTAATTATATTTTAATATAAAAATATATTAATATAATGAAGGTATACCTCTATAGATATAATATATTATATAATAAAAGTTATATTGTTTATATATGTGAATTTAACTATAATTTATTATATATAAAAAAAGTTTGTTTCTTTCACACACATATATATATATATATAATCTTATATAATTGTGTATAAATAAATGATCGGCTCTCGTTAAAACCATGGATGCCTTAACATGAGAGCGGCTTCGAAGGGACATTAGAACCATATATGGTTATAAGTGACAACTTTATCTAAGTTCCTGGATGGGATGAAAGGACTCCACCAAATAAAAAATAACAATAACAATATATAATAGATATGGGGTATACCCCATATCTATTGAGTATCAATATAGCCTAATTGACCAATTCGAGCAATTATTTAATTGACAAACTGCGCATGGCAAAATATGATTAACAAACTGCGCATGGCTAATGTTGTATGTTTAGTAAGCATTTCTTACTCGCACGTATAGATCTATACTATAGATTCTATAGAGAGAGCTTTAGAGATATTTCTTTTCTCTCTATGCATACACGTGATCCTTCTATCGAATAGGATTAAGATGATATTTAATATGTTTGCGGTGATGAATTCACTGATAAATCAAGTTTACCGGCAACTATAGAATAGTAAGGTATACCTTACTTATAAATCGTCTACTCTAAATATGTTATATACCTATACGATTATTAAGCGCATAAGTATTGACTATATTGTACATCAATTTCGTTAGCTTCGAAGCTATAGATCCATTGAGCGAATGTTTAATATAACAAAACGTATTGTAGGTACAAGTACATTATAATAAATAATGTAGGTAATTATTTAATTTAATTTTTTTTTTAATAATTCCGACTTTAATGATGATATATATTATCTTTTTAGCTATAGCTAAATTTTTAACTATAGTTAAATATACAATTTTTAGTTTAAAAAATGCTTTAAAGTTTGAGATTATAAGTTCATTTTATTATACTTAGCGATAATGTTAACGCCATTCCCGTTCATTGAACGGTGACCGTATACGGTTTATACAATTATAATTGTATATATATATATATATATATATATATATATTAACCTTTATGTAATAGTTTTATAATCCTGCCAACCGCTAACACTTCCTCGTCGCCTGGTTTGCTATTATAATATATATGCTCTAGTGTGATTAAAGAATTTTTCGCGATGTCTTTTAATTCTATTTCGGAGAACTCCAAATTATCGCCAGCCACGAAGTTCATACCATATTTGGCTGAGTATTTGGTACGGCAATCGATGGTCGGTACTGCTACAGTAATCACGACTAATATAGCGAGGTAACACCTAACCTCTATATGAATCATAACTGTAAATACTATCTGTATATCACTTTGTATCACTTATTATTGTTATTTTGACAGCTTTATATTTAATTAAATTACGATGTAATTTGTGATAAAAACGAAATTCTTTATATTTATAAAACTTTATAAATTAATAATAAATAAATGTATATTTCAAATATTTTACAAAACGAAACGTTTTAAATATGCCATTGATACGTCTAACGATGAGGTTATCGATTTGAAGTTCTCGTGTGGCAGAACTGTTATTATAGCGTCTATGTCGTATACTAATCAATACTGATATTAATCAATAGTCATATTACACTCGATCGAGGAAAATACGTCCGCTAAAGCGTAATTGTGAAATTTGTATTTTACGCTCGAGTGATTTTTCGTATTGCGCGGTCCATGAGTGGGTCACATACACATTTTAATTTGATTCACAAATCAATTCAAGAACTCGTTTTGGAATCTCTATTTTAAATAGTATTACATTAAAATCATAATATAATATAATACACTTTATATGATGTGAAATATTGACATAGAGAATATATAAAAATAATATTCAATTCAAACCCAATTTATTAATATATTAGTAATTTTAATAAGATATTCATATAGAAATATATTAAAAATATGAATGAATTTTTATTTTAAATATAAATAAATATTATTTATATTCTTAAATGTTCTTCGATTCTAATATTTTAATCATTGAAACATAACTAAGTATACCGCTTAAAAGCGTGTAGTTCGGTTACAAATATTAGTAAAATAATATAATAAAAATAATACTACCCATTGCAAAGACAGAGAGCGAAATCCTATACTTTTATATAGTAATTTATAAAGGAAATTTTCAAATAACCGAGCTCCATAGATTTGTATTTTACCTAAATAGGTATTGCTATATCTCGCTAATGTAAAATTATTCAACATACGTGGTGCCTCGATTTAGATAACTTAAGATGGCCGACCATCACATGAAACATGCATTTATTAAAAAATAGTCAAACAGATAATATTGATTTTTAAATATATTTGATTTTTATTTATATACACTTATAAGTGTATATATGTATTCACTTATATATAACGTGCATTCAGATTATATCAAAATAAATATTTATATTTATTTATATTATATACCCTATATACCTATATGATATACCTTAAGTTACCTAAATCGAGGCACCATGTATGTTGAAGAAAAAGCACGTGACTAGCAATCTAGGTAACTATAAAAAAGGACATTTCTTTTCTATAAATCTAAAAAACCCAACCCAATACTTTAGTATAACGATAAAAACACGACTACCCCGCCCGCCCTCCCCCACTCCCACCCGCCCTTAAAGGATTTAAAGGATTTTCCAACTCATTCCAAATACTGACCCCTATCGTATCTCAATAACTATAATATATATATATATATATATATGATAACATTTATATACATAAACTATTAGTAATTTAATGGTAAATATGAATAATTATTTTGTTTTTCAAAATATTCAATCCTCTAATTATTATTTGATGAAATATAATATCCTGGTTTTACTTTTTAAATATTTGAATAATAACTTTTTTTTTAAATAACGTTTAATACTCTATCAATTGAAAGAAAACGTATACGTTTTGACAATATGACGTTTTGACGTATGACAATATATTGTCATGCATTATATTGTAGGATCTATATAAATTAAATATTTATATACATTAAAAAATAATTTAATTTCAATAAATATTAACTAAGATATATTATATTATAGAAACCCGTATGATTTTTCTATTACCGACCCCATAAATTACCTTAATACCGACTCCATGTTGTTTATAATATACAATAACAATAGATCCTTGTTTTACATTAAATGTGACGTAAGTTGTGTGTTTATCATTGAAATTAGGATTCATGATTTCAGTCGTTAATATCCATTAAGGGTTTATATATATATATATATATATATATATATATATATATTATTATATATATATATATATATATATTGATTACATATAAAATAATAATGTACACTTTTTTAATATAATAAATATAAAGTTTAAACATAAATTTAATATTAATATTAAAACATAAATTCAATATTAAATAAATGTCATGCGTTTTGTAATTCATTAAACTATTTATAGCTGCTATTTTTGATTGGATATATTATAATACTAAATTATTTCTTTATATATAGTATTATTATTATACTATTAGTATCAGTATTATACTATAATGTATATTTTGTGGATATAATGTGGAGAGCCCAGTTTCGGTAGGATCCCCGGCCCACATTTCTTCATCTATATCCGAAACGATACGTGATGAATTGAATTGCGGTGGTTATGTTGTAATGATAACTATAATCCACCGGCTCCACATGTTGCGGATAGGGTAACGACAATTAGATAAAATGATTAGCTGCGAATAACCAATAAATGTTGTCGGACAAAATCCAGCTTGCTCTTTGGCAAGACATATATGTCTAAAACTAGATTTCAACTATAGTATCTGTTTAGAATTTACTCTATGATACAAACGATACAGAACAAGAAATCTACCTTCAATCGAAAATAAATGAAATCAAGATGGTAGTATTAAACAAAAAGTCAGATATGGCTTGGAAAGCATTGATGATTTTAGTGGAAGAAAAAAGAGCAATAAAGCTAAGATAAAAGCAACAAGTGGAGAAGACATAATAATTGTGTGGCATAATCACTTCAAATATCTTCTTGGAAATCCACTTGAAATAACCGTTTCAGCTATATAAAAAATTACAAATCGTTTTAACATAGTAACTGCCAATTTTACAAAGTATGAACTACTAAAAGCAATAAACACTATCAAAAATGGAAAGGCATGCTGACTGGACGAAATCCCTATAGAAATCTGGAAAATAAATGAATTTCAAGACTTTTTATTAATCTGCTGCAATTAAGTATATGAACAAGATCCAATCGTATATGGAATAATGGTTGTATAATACCTTTACCAAAGAAGGGATATATGAGCTCTAAAAATAACTACTACGGCATTACTTTAACATGTAGGGGAAAGTATCCTAATACGGACAGTGCCCGAATACGGACACTCTAGGTATCTCAGAATCCATAAATCCTACAAAAAAATGTTAATGAATAAACTATTTATAATTATATAAATAGTCTAACAAGTTATTTTTTATCTTTTAATTATTCAAAATATTGCTGATATATCCAATAAACTGATTTTTTTATTACGTTTTTAAATTTATGAAAAAATATTTCAACTTAAACTTTCTCAAGAATATACAAATATATCGATATAAAATATAACACTATATTATTAAAAAATAAAGCATTCTTAAAATTATGTATATATATTTGTTATCAATTATTCCTAAGTTATAAGCATATATAGAGGTCATATAAGTCCATAATACGGGCACTCTAGGTGTCTTAATACGGACACCCTATGACCAATCAGCGCGCAGCGTATGATCTATTCTTATTTTCATAAAAATTGCGTAATGTTGAATATATTTATTATTATTTCGTGTAAAAGGAAAGGTGGAATAGGGTCAAGAGGAGATATAATTTTAGTTGTTTCAAGGAGTGTAGGAGTATAGGAGTACCTATGTCTGACATGGAAGGAGATGTAAATACTTTGAAATAAGTGAGTGAGTTGGCAAGGTGGGGGTTATTAAAGAGATATATGGTGGGAGATTACTGACAGTACTACCTACTTGTGAACTTTTTATGGAAGTAGTCATCGAAAGTTGATGATAGGGAGTCGGGTGGAAAGTTGATAAATCACGAGTATATATTCCGATTTTGTTTTTATTAATTTCTTTTCAAGTGTACCCAATTTACACTTTTGTTTAAGTAGTGTGAGGGTATAGCAGAAAGTGTCAAGTCTAATGATAGATTTTTTGATAATTATTGGAGCGTGAGAATCAAGGGTAGTTGAAAGAGTTATACATATTTGTATAGAATTATAATTCTTCTAATGAGTTATGTGGGAAGGATAGTTAGTCTCTGCTGAAATAGTAGGGGAAAGTAACCGAATACGGATAGTGCCCGAATACGGACACTCTCTGTATCTCAGAAACCATAAATCATACACAAAAAATGTTAATGAGTAAAATATTCATAATTATATAAATAGTCTAAAAAAGTATTTTTTATTTTTGAATTATTTAAAATGTTGCTAATATATCCAATAAACTGATTTTTTTATTACGTTTTTAAATGTATGAAAACAAATTTCAACTTAAAACTTTCTCAAGAATATACAAATATATCGATATAAAATATAACACTATATTATTAAAAAATAAAGCATTCTAAAATTTATATATATAATTTATATATTTGTTATCAAATATTCATTAAGTTATAAGCATATATCTATAGGTCATATACGTCCCTAATACGGACACTCTATATGTCTTAATACGGACACCATATAACCAATCAGCGCGCAGCGTATACGTTCATATATGAACTATTCTGATTTTAATAAAAATCGCGTGAGTTATAATATTAAAACACCAATAAATCTAAATCTAAAATTGTAATTATTTAGATACTTAAATTGTATTATTAATTAAAAAATAATAAAATAAATAAATTATTAACTAATTAAATTAGAATAAATTATTCATAAAATTAATTATAAATAATGTAATCGTAATTTTTCAAATTGATTCATCAATAATATATAGTTTATCTAGTGGTATTTAGGGTGTCCGTATTATAACACAGGGTATCCGTATTCGGACACGGGTACCGAATACGGACACCCACGACGTGGGTCCCACGTTATCTATGGAATTAAATGTTTAAATACAATTTTAAAATCACAATAATATCTATAATCATATAATATTAATATATTATAATTTTTGAATAAAAATAATGAATCATAAAATGTTAAGATCATTTAATGTTATAGTGTCCGTAATAGGTTACTTTCCCCTAGCTACAAATATATACAATCTAAAGTTACTAAATAGAATAAGACCGGCGGTAGACATTATATTACGAAAAAATCAGATTGGTTTTAGAACTAATAGATCTACCTCTGGGCAAATACTTACTGTTAGTAGAATTATCGAAGGCGCAAATGCAAAATATCTGACAGCTACTATCCTTTTCATCGATTTCTCCAAAGTTTTTGATACCATACATCGAAGAAAGATGGCAGAGATACTCAATGCGTACGGTATACCAGATAAGATTATAAGTTCTATCATGATAGCATACAAAAATACTAAATCTATAGTGAGAAATAACGATGGTGATACTGTATTTATAAATATCTCTGGTGGAGTTTTGCAAGGTGACACTAGCCTCTTTTATTTTCATAATTTGTCTTGACTATGTTTTGAAGAAAGCATAAGACCGACATAATGATCTTGGGTTTACCCTCATCGAGAGAAGGAGCAAAATATATCCTGCAATAAAAATGACAGATGACAGATGTTGACTACTGTATGCGGATGATCTAGCTATAGTAACCGATAAAACCAACGAAGAAATAATACTTTTTCATAAAATTGAACTTTCTGCAAAAGAAAGTGGGCTATCTATAAATACTGGAAAGACGACATTCATCATTATAAATCAAGGAACAAATGAAGTTATAAAAATCCTAAACAGTAAGAATATTAAAGAAGTTTCTGATTTTAAGTATCATGGAAGCTATATCCATAAAATGAATAAAATGTATCATTACATTGGGTTTTACATACAAATATATTAGCGTGCATTCTTGAACACTCCATATAATATGTATAGTACGTCGGTTTTCTCCTTATTAAGTAACCTGTTATTATAATTATAGTTATTGAATAGTAGTAACACATATTATCTGTCAGTGAATACATCATCTATGTATTACGGTGGTCACTCTTATTGTTATTGTTATTTTTAATTGGTCGTATCCTTTTATCCCATCCAGGAACTTAGATGAAGTTTTCACTTATAACTAAATGTCTCTAATATCCCTTCGAAGTAACTCTCATGTTAAGGCATCCATGGTGTCAACGATAGCTGATCATTTATGTATACACACTTATATAAGAACACTTCTAAATATTTTTTAAGAGCTAGGTATTTTAATCAAATAGCTATTGTAATGGTCCGGATGAGGCTCGAATCCGCGTCCTACTGCTTCAATTATAATATACATTATCGAGGGTCATGTTTAATTATAACACAGGATACTATGAATCCATATATGGTGTATAGGCATGAGAGTACACATGATAAAGCGTGAGAGCTGACGTAAAAGTCAAAATATAAAATAATAATGGGAAAACACTAAACTATATAGTATACTAAAAAGGAGAGATTTTGTTTTCAAATATCACCGTTTTTCGTTACTAACATTTGTCTTTTTTACCGATTCACATTGAGATTTAGAAAAGAGTTTTCTAAGTAATATAGTTATGATGTTATTAGGTGAATAGGGTAAGCATAACTATGTAAATGTAATACTGGTAATGAATACCCAATATTATTTGCAATCGATATAAGCATGTATACAATATAGCATGTGTCATATTATGTTAATGTAATGTCGCAACCACACAATAGATATATGTAGGTACCTTAGTGTTGATAGGAAATTATTATCTAATACAATGTTTATATATTAATATTACATACAATAAATACTATTAATTACTATATTAATATATAATATATATATATATATATATATATATATATATATATATATATATATATATAAATATATATATATATATATATATATATATATATATATATTTATATACATATTGATTTTATATCATATAAATAATTCATTTAAGTATAACAATTATAATTAATAATACAAAATTGAACAATAACATATATATGATATTAAAATTATTATAAAATTACATATCTATATTCATTAATGTGTATGAGAATACAGGACACATTAACAATATACTCATATCAGTGATATTAATAATAAATAACAAGCATTAATATAAGTAATAAGATAGAGTGGGAATAAGATATGAAATCAAGTAGTAATTACTATATATAAACATAGATTACAAAGTCAATGGTAGACAAACATTACATAAAATGTTAAAATATGTTTTAATGATCATGATATAATATTATATAAGTTATTAAAGTGATGACTAAATAAAATGTTAGAATTAATCGAGTGACAGTAGTCGGATTGGTGAATAATATAGTGGGTTTTATTTATTTACATTTGATTATGTAATACAAAAATAGAATATATCGATTATCATCAAGTAAGCATAGGTATTATAAACACATATATATATATATATATATATATATGATCAAAGGTTGTACATGTAAAAATACAGTTGAAAATGCGCGTACAATAAAATATAATACAGTTAATGCTCATTTCTTATCCGGCAGAGGTATTTGCCACTGTTTGTAGTCGAGCTCTTGCATGTTTCCCTTGTAGTTAGCCTTCTCTAGGAGGTCGTAGTATACTGGGTGTTCGTGTCATGCATTAATACATATTATATTGGAAGTGGGTGTATGTTTTTCTTATACTGTGCTGTGATATAAAGAATTGGTTGTTGTATACTGCTCGATGGTGTCTTACATCAATATATATATATTATATAAGAATGTGTATATGTTATTGGTTTGGGTGTTGTGATACAGAGAGTTGGTCGTATTATACTACTTTATCATTACGATCGTCATCATTATCATCATCACGAGGCACATCAATAGGTACATCCTACGTATCATATTGAATTGAATTTAAAATAGTTTATTGAGTTCAGAGAGCAAACACAATTTAGTGAATACAATTTCTGGTCAAAGGAGGGTACCAGAGATTATCTCGTAATCTATACTCGTAAAGAGGGTACTCTCCACTAATTCGGAGGATATATGTTATTGATGTAGGTGCGTATACGATGTTGTGATGTGGACAATTGTGTATTATGAAATAAGTAAGGTCGCAATTGTGTATTATTTGCGATTAATAGGCATTGAATAGAAATTTTATAAATTTCGCTACCTAAACAATTAATAATTCATTACAAATTTAATAAGGTAATTAGGTAATCTAATATATGTGATCATAATTATTATATAAAAATATAATAATAGATATAATAATAGATATAATAATAGATGTTATAATAGATATAAGAAATTAATTTCTAAGGAAATGTTATCCATAATGAATTATTTTTCATATTATTATTATATTTGATTAGTTTAACTTTAAATAACATAATCTCTATATATAGACCTATAATATAAACCCTATAATGATTGTTCCTTCTAAAATACCTAATTGTAACTTAATATGGAAAAATATATAATTTTCGAAATACAATTAAAATTTTATTTATATCAATGATAAAAAAATAATTTTTTAAAATTAAATGACATTTTATATTTGCGAAAAATTTGATACTATATTCATACTTCTGGGTAAAATATCGAAATAAAAATAATGTTATCGGATTTTCAGTACTTTATCGAATATTCATGGATTTATTCTGCAGAATAATTTTACTACCAAATATTTTGTAACGCAAAGTCATAACACTCCGTATCTATACAATATAATTAATATGAACCCCTGCCACTGCTAACAGTAGTATCGAAATCACTGAAATAAAGTTAGGTATGATGCAGTTTTTATACACAAATTTTTCATTGCTTTATTAAATTACATAAAAATAAGTTAGATTTTACTCACCACATAGATATGTATATAATTTAAACAACCTATCATATTGCTTTGTTATATATTAGTAATGAACATTAAGTTTTCATCGTCTATATAATAATTATGTTATTAAAATCTATAGTTTAAATTATACTTTATCAATTGATACAAATTTACAATATAAATAACGAATGCGTTCGAAATAACAGCCTATGTATGTTGTTATTTCATCGGTTGTAGGCGGCAATGTTCGTGTTTTGTGTACGAAATTAAATTAAAATATTTTACGATAATGTTATATATTTCCTTTAACGAATATGTCCTACTACAATAAAAGTAGACTATTGCGAGTGTGCATGTGTTTCCTCTGAATATAACAGACACTCGTTTAATTAATATTTATAAATATATTAGTAGTCGATATTAGTATGATATGTGTGATATGTTATATATAATAGTAGTATATATATTGTGTTTGATGCAGGTTTTACGTTGCATTATAATTATGTGTAGATTTTTTTCAAATCTGATATATTCATTATATATTGTATATAAGTAATCTTTTGAATTGTATTTATATCATTTCCTTATCATCATAATATAAGTTATGTATGTAGTACATACTATGTACAATGTACATATGGTAATAAAACACATAGGCTCAGCCAGACTAATATTTAAGAAAATTATTTAGGTTGGGGTTGGGTTTTTTATAATATTTAACTTATTTTATTTAGTAATTATATATCTATAGTGATATCTGTTATGTATTTATTTACTAAGTATATATATATCATGGATCATGGTATGAAATATACTGGTGCATAGTGTATAAACAATGCAGGTCTGCGGCAACTTGTATGTGGGTTTTTATGTGGGGCTTTATTTATTATATATTTTATATTATTTTATATAATTATAGTAATATTTTGCAGGTATTATATCTTGTAACAATGTATCGTATAATTGATAAAGAATTATTATAATTATAATATCGAGAATAACTTTATACATTATAAATCACGTATAAATGGCATGTGAACAATTCCTGAGTACATTAATGGGCGTAGCTAAGCCTAATTCTATTATTATTGTTATTGTATTTGTTATTGTTATTTTCGTGGAATCCACTCATCCCATCCAGGAACTTAGATGAATTTTACACTTATAACCATATGGCTCTAATGTCCCATCGAAGCCGCATTCATGTTAAGGTATCCATGGTTGTAACGAGAGCCGATAATTTATTTATATACATTTATATAGGATCTCTTCTAAATATTATTTTAGGATCTATTTTATTTGTCTTGAAGGGCTTGAACCCGCATCCTAATATCTGACGCCTTAGCCAACTGAGCCACACATAAAGTTATATATATATATATTAATATAGGGTTTAGCTATAGGTTCAACATATTAATAAATAATAATATATATTAATGAGACTTCAGAAGTAGAAATCATTAATATCATTAACAAAATGGACTTTAAATGCTCCAAAGATTATGATGTATATATACATATAATCTTCTATATAATCTATAGATTTTTAATTAATAAAATTGGTCATGAACCCTATTACAACCTTTACTCCATTTATTTAATTTATTTTAAAGAAATCCATCTAATCCATAGAATATGAAAATATCAGTAATTATACCGAATCATAAGAATAATAATAAAAATAATATAGAAAACTGACTTATAAGTAAAATACTGCAATTTTCAAAAATTATTGAAAAAATAATTAAAAAGAGAATATATAATTTTATAGGAAAATATAATATCATAACTTCTAATCAAGATGGTTTCAAAAAAAATCAAACGCAATACAATATAATCATTAACAAACAATATTACTAATTCTATTTATAAGTATATCAAAATGACTGCAATATTTGTTGACATTAAAAATGCATTTGATACAATTGACCATAATATTCTATTTATTAAACTCCACAAATATGGCGTAAGAGGGCATTCCCTAAATTTAATTAAATCATATTTATATAACAGAAAACAATCTATTAGATTTAATGATGAATGATCACCTTCAATTACTGTATATGATGTGGGGTTACCCCAAGGATCTACCCTAGGGCCATACTATTCATTCTATACATTAATGACATATCACATTTATTTAATAATTCTATTGATACAAAGCTGATAGTATATGCTGATGACACATCTATTACAATAAATAATGCAAACAATAGTAAAATAAATAATAATTTAAAAATTCTATCAGCTTGGTTCATTAACAATAAATTACAACTAAATATTAGCAAACAAAAATAATATACTTCTGTAACGATAAAAGTCTTATCTACACAAATAACTTAATAACTATTAATAATAAAACCA
The DNA here is from genome assembly GCA_964019155.1 of Osedax fenrisi. Classification (NCBI taxonomy): domain Eukaryota; kingdom Metazoa; phylum Annelida; class Polychaeta; order Sabellida; family Siboglinidae; genus Osedax; species Osedax fenrisi. Next base: position 82,620,019 of record OZ025240.1, on the reverse strand, counting down.
TTGAATGTGTAAAACAATATAAATTTCAAGGGATTCACATTGATAATAAATTAAAGTATAGAAAACAGATCACGGAACTAAAAATAAAAATAGCTAAATTAATATATTTATTTTAACAAATTTTATTTATAATTGATACGAATACCCTATCACTACTATATAATGCTCTAATAGTACCAAACTATATGTATTGTCAGATAATCTGGGGAATAAATTATAAGAGTAATCTTAATAAAATATTGATACAACAAAAAAAAATAATTAGATTAATTAATAAAACACCTAATCGTATACTCAATCTATATAAATTTCATAATACTGATCTATTATATAAGAAATTTTAAATTTTAAATATATATGATTTCATTAATTTATACATATCTCTTATCGTAATTATCGTATTGATACGTATCTTTTAATTGTATGCATAATATATATAATACAAACTTATTTTAAATTTTACCAATCCACATAACAAATAAATTTGAATACAAAATAAATGATTACAATATAAGAAATAAATGTACTTATAGAATAAATAAATATAAAACAAACAGTAAATTACATACAATTAATATATATATATGTTATTAAACATTGAAATAATTTAAACAATCAATGTAAAAATCTAAAATACAATTCATTTAAAAAATATATAAAACTCAAATATTTAAACAAATATTACGTTAATTATTATAACTTATTATTTTAATTTGATTTATACATATCAGCTAACTTATCCTATATATTTTTGTAATATTTTTATTGTCTCTATTATTTTTAATTTTAGTTTATTTTTTTTCGTTTTATTATCCGCAATTTTATTTATTCACAATTTTATGTTATTATTTTATTGGAGAGTAACCTCTTTGCAAGTATAGATTACGAGATAATCTCTGGTTCTCTACTTGAGCAGAAATTATATTTGCTAAATTATACTTTCTGAACTCAATAAACTATATTCATTCATGCATTCATTCATTTATATATATATATATATATATATATATTGGTATATATTAATATAAACAAACTTTGTAATATCGTTGGGTATTTCGTATGAAACTTGAATCTGTAATCTGTAATCGTGTATATCCTATTAGTCATCATGCGTAACGTTAACGATTAATAACAGACTGTGATCTAAACTAAAATGAGTCATCACACGATCTTAATGGTAACCAGTGATCTCGTACGTTGAGATTTAGTGTGCAGTGTAAATTCTACTATTTATACATACATATTTACATTAATATATAACTGCCTGTGTGGCTCATTTGGCTAAGGCGTCACAAGACACACAAGCAGTAGGCCGCGGGTTCGATCCTCGTCCGGATTATTAAATGAGGTATGCAATAATATTTAGAAATGATCTTATATAATTATATATAAATAAATGATCGGCTCTCATTAAAATCATGGATGCCTTAACATGAGAACAGATTCGAATAAACATTAGAGACATATGGTTATAAGTGAAAAAAATGGATGGATGAATGAACTCCACCGAATTAACAAATAACAATATCCTATCATTAGAAACGAGATCACTGGTATTTATATTCATATATTTAATTATTTAAATTATTGACCACTATGTACTTATATATGGAGTGAAAGCTGCTTATAACAAAATTCATTGAAAATATAATAAAATTCTTCTAATAAATATTATTATTATTATTTTTTTTTTAATTATTATTAATTATTATTAATTATTCGTTATATTATATATTAATTAAAACCATTACCTCTAATCTAAACATTAGCTATTATTGCTGTGTTCACTAATCCAGTATAGTAATATTTGCTTGGATTAAATAGCTCTCACAATACATGTATAAATTATTATAGATAAATACAATGTATCCATGAGAGATATATATATATATATATATATATATATATATATATATATATATATATATATATATATATATACTATAGTAACTTCTAATAGGGAGTTATTCAGACACTTCAATATAATTAATATCAGCTACAAATTAAGTGGGTTGCACAGATTAAAAATACCCTGGTTTGGTTTACATGTAAAAGATACGAAAAAATGCTATTTTTAGAAATCTATTAACTCAAAAAATATTCACTTTTTTTTTTTTTTTAATCTATTAATAATAATCCATATTTTTTAATATTGAAAAATAACTTTAATCTTACAAGTTTTATCTAGTTATATTGAAAAAATTAAGAAAAAATATTCAATTGTACAAAAGTTAATACTAGTTATGTCAGCATGATTGGTCAAAAATAATTATTATGAGTAAATCAAGTTTCAAATATAATATATGAATATAAACAATATGAATATACAGGTACAAATAATATAATATAAATAAAATGAATAATGTAATGAACATAATTGAAACACCACATAAAAGATAATATGTGAAGTATTATAATTTATATTAATAACAAAATTGAAAATCTATTTTTTTTCGAAAAAAAACCAGTGTATCGCCTCTCCTTAAGCTTACTAAGTATTGGCATGATGTGTTTATTTAAAATATACACGTTATTAAATAATTATACATATTGGTTAATTTAACATCGTTTATCAACTTATAAAAAAATCATACTACATACGTTTATATATGCATACTATTAATAAAAATGCTGTAATTAAAGTGTTGAATTTTATCATTGAGTAGAGCAGGTTTCTTCTTAGAATAGATTAAATACATTGAATAGATTAAATACTCATACAGAAAATAATTTGCAGAAAAAACGGGTAGGATTTAGTATTAACGGAAACAAGGTATGGAAGATCCTTAAGTACAGATCTTTAATAACATTTATATAGAGAAACGTATAAATCTTCAGAATATATATATAAAACACCTGAGTTATACAAAGGATTACGGAAAGCTATGACACCTATTAACATAAGTCAACAATAATTAGATCTATATAATAGAGCAAGTAGCTCAATTCGGATAACAACCGGATTTAATCTCCATTTTGGAAAACATTTGTAATTGCACAAGGATTTTTACTTTCCCCTGTTATTTGTAATATATTCTTAGAATTAATAATGCAAGGAGAATCAAATAAGTATTTTACGGTTTGCATATATCATAGAAGGGGATCGGAAATACATGTAGATGTTAGCGTTGTCATTCGGACCCGGACTTCGGACTTTAGGTCATTGATACCGGACTGATACAGTATAATTTATGATATATCGGACTCGGACCGGACTTTAATATTTAACTCGGACTATTTCAGACTTTAAATATTAGATTCGGACTATTTCGGACTTTAAATATTAGATTCGTATTATTTCGGATTTTTATTATTGGATATCTAAAATACATTCCACTGTTTACCTTTGGGATTATATTTATTCGCGCCATTTTCAACCAACATAGCGGTTCTGTGTATGTATCCGCGACACTATTACTCAGCTTAGCGTCCCTTTGTGTGAATAGGCGCCAATGTCAATCAAACTACCCCGTCCTTCGTATGTATCCGCGACACTTTTAATCCACATTGCATCATTTTAAAATTATTCGTGCAACCATCAACATCATTATTTTAAATTTTTGTATTCATTTTAAATATTGTATATATATTTAAGAGATGATTCATATCGAAGAAGAAACTACACTGTCATTAAGTGCACAGTTTACATTACACTATACGATACTTATGCTGCTATCAAACGATGCGGATACAATTATCAAACGATACTGATGGTGATACTTCTGTCAAACAATACTGAGACTTCTGTCAAATGATACTGATACGATACTGAGACTTCTGTCAAACGATACTGATACTGATACTGATACAGCTGTCAAACGATACTGATACCATACTGATACAGCTATCGAATGATACTGATACGATACTGATACAGCTGTCGAATGATACTGATACGATACTGATACAGCTGTTGGATGATACTGATACGATACTGAGACTTACTTTTTAGAAAATTTGACAACACTAGTAGATGTATACCCCCTTAAGAAATCAAGAAGATCAATTTTGCAACGAGTGGTAGTTTAGTATATATATATATATATTGTTGTTATTTTATTTTGGTGGATTCCTTTCATTCCAGAACTTATATGAAGTTTTCATTTATATAACCATATGGCTCTAATGCCCCTATGAATCCGCTCTCATGTTAAAGCATCCATGGTTTTAACGAAAGCCGATAATGATTTATACAAAATTATATAAGATCACTTCTAAATATTATTTTAAGACCTATTTTTTAATCTGAACGGGGTTTAAACCGTGTCATATTACCCATGTGTCGGAAACCTTAGCCAACTGAGCTATACAGGCGATTACATTATTATATATATATATATATATATATATGTATGATTGCTTGATAATGGTGAGATAGTAATGATACCAACCGATGTCTCGCGATAATCTGAACCAAAAGTAGAAGCCGGTGGTGAACATCGCGAACTCCCCAGCCAATAGGAGCTTGATACCACCGACTGCGAAACTCTTGTTCGTCATCTTCTTGGCGTACTTCTTCATCTGATCATTTAAACGATATCGTTATGCACGTTCACTACTCATTATATGATGGTATTAATGAATATATATATTGATGGTAGCGATGATTAACGTATAGTTGATAAAGACGTACCTACGTAATATTATTGAATACTAATAATATATGTAAATGTACAATATAACATAATAAACGGTATAAATAATGACATATATAAATAATATATACAATCAGAATTAATTAGCATCGAAATAATATTCATTGAATGTCTAATACTATGTCATAATTAAACTAATTATATCGAAATAATATAGGAATATTTAGTAAACGATTATAATTCAATATACTATATATTTAGAGTATATATCTCTTGGAGAATCTATATCACATATAAAATATGACAGTTTATATTATATAATAAATTATTTTATATACAAATTTTATAATTAAGTAACTATTAAGATTTTTTAAGTAAATGTTATCATCAAATTGTACCTATATTTAACACTATACTTATACATTATGTATATATTATATATTAATATAAATTTATATATATATAAATATATATATATTCATTAAATATATATAAATATATATATAATACATGGTATTAGCAAAGATCTGAGGGTTTTGGTATTTAATACTAGTATACAGTTTGCAATAGTAGATACTCGTTATAGATTTAATAGGTATATAATACTATAGACGAATAATTCGCTCCCACCAACCGACCGCATCTATTATATTTAGAAATTAGTTGTGCCAATAAACATACGGTGCGTTATACGGCCACATGACAACAGGCATACATAATCTATGCTAGCTGTGATAAGTTGGTGCGAGCGAATTATAGGTGATAGAATTACATATCTATTAAACGTAATGAACTATATTCTACTATTGAAAACTAGTTACTAATGCTAATATTACTATGTATTATATAAAACTGATGGTATATATATATATTTATGTATATTTATAAATATATATATAAATATTATATTATATGTAATATATAAATTATTTATAAGTAATGTTAAAGATGTATACAGACTAACGGCAATTTTATTTTGAAAAAAATTAATTTGAATTCTGAAAATGTATCATATACTTACTACTATGATAGTATAACTTAACTTAAATTATCAATTATCAAAATATATTATATTCTTGTATTTATGTATTAAAATATATATTTTAACACATTCTATAATATGATATTAGTAACTGTTGAAATACATATAAATTTGGGTGAATATTATTCCCTGAATATATAAATTATATCATTATTATAATAATATCATATGATATTAAATATGGTTAACGATATAATAGTGTAACATAATGAAATATATACATAATATTTATTATCAACATTAGTTAATATCAAAATAATAGTAATTTAATACATATACATATTAAAATACAATTGCCGTTAGTCAGTTGCAACCGTGTTAAATATATGTACATTTTAATGTGAAGTTAATAGAATCTGTTATAGATATATAATATCATATCACATAATTCTACATACCGCTATTGTATCGCGACGTGCCAATCTCACTTGTAGTGTTCATCACGCCGCCACCATAATGGTGACCATCCTACCACAAATAGTATAGTATATATAGTATATAATATACTATATACACATTTGTATATACTAGTTGTATAGCTGAATATATAATATGACCCCGACTATTTTGATTACTAATGACAGGGTTAAATCTATAATACGCGTTGCGGGAGTTATGTGTGTGTGTGTGTGTGTGTGTGTGTGTGTGTGTGTGTGTGTGTGTGTGTGTGTGTGTGTAAACCTTATATATATATATATATATATATACAAATTTGTATTTATATCTATTTATATATATTCAATGTAATTCAGTAATAATAGCGTATTTAATAATATACAAATTTGTATATATATATATATATATATATATATATATATATATATATATATATATATATATATATATATATATATATATATATATATATATCTATTGATATATATTCCAATGTAATTTAACCTTTAACCTTTAACCTTGGGGTTTCACCACTTCTTTTAGTAGATAGTACTACTACTCAGACGTGGGTAATTAAAAATTACAGGCTATAAGCAGCTTTGAACAAGTGTGTTTTTAGTAATTTTTTAAAGGAACTAGTTATGTTATTTGTTCTAAGCATATCCGGCAGTTGATTCCATAATTTAGATGCTGCGGCTTTGAATGATCTATGGCCAAACTGCGAATGATAATGATTTGTAACCAGCTTGAATTTATGGGTATCGCGAATGTTTCTAGAGTAGTTCTTCAGTTCAAGAATGTTGCAGAGATAGTCTGGATAACCACAGTGTAAAGCTATATGAGTAGTTAATAGCAATTTGTATATTATTCTGTATTTTATTGGCAACCAGTGCAGTTCTTTCATTTTAGCAGTGACTGACTCATGAGAGGATTTAGGCATATTGAATATTATACGGATCGCTCTTCTTTGAATTTTATTGAGTTTACTGAGGTGCGATTCTGGAAGTTCTACTAGGAGGAGGTTGCAGTAATCAAGATGCGATAATACAAGATTTCTTACTAAAGCTTCACATGCTTTTTTTGTTATAGATGGTCTTATTTGTCTGATGTTATATAATGAGTAGTTGGCAATTTTGAAAATGTTGTCAATATGGAATTTGAAATTCAGGTTGGGATCTATTATGAAACCAAGATTTCTGACAGGAGTATTACAGTTTATATTTAAATCATATAAGTTTATCAACGATGGTAGTGATGTAGTGTTGATATGATTATGTATTAATAATAATTCAGTTTTGCTCATGTTTATACTCAATGAGTTGGATGAGTACCAGTGTTTAATTTCATTCAGACATGTATTCATTTTATTTATTACTGATGGTAGATTCTCTATTCGGTCAGTTTCCATATAAATCTGTAAATCATCCGCGTACATGTGGTATTTAATATTATGTTTTAGTAGTGTATTTAATAATATACAAGTATCTTTCTCGAATTATTTTATCGTGTGCGCTGGAGCATGTCAACTCCCGCAACACATATTATCAACACATACTATTAAATAGTATTAATATATTAAATATTATTAAATTAATAATTAATATTATTAAATATATACAAATTATTTGTGACGTTTTTCATGCGGAACCTTATATTTTATTTATATATGATATACTATATCATTATGATAATCATATATAATTATAATAATAATAATAATATTATATAATAATTAAAATAATTATTATAATTATTATAATTATTATAATTATTATATCATATTTATTAAATAATTGTTATGATATTAATCTAATTATACATTAATAATTGAGTATGTTACACCATAAAGTATTTTAAATGTATCCATATAATATGAAATAATAACTATATTTGAATGAACGAGAATGCAGCTTTATAAGTTTAAATGTTTTAAATAATTTATTATTTTGAAAAAAGTATTTTGAATTATTTTAAATTGCAAAGGTTGATTTGAGGTTAATACGGATTTTGCTTCGTAAAATCATTGGTTATATTTAAATCCATAATTAAATCCTATTGGTAACCTTGGTAACCTTCTAAAATAAATATGAGTAAAAAAGCAGTAAAATTTATTGGAAAAGCCTTAAAAGGTGCAAATTCTAAAGGATCTGCATCTGCAATACCAACTTTCCTCGAAACATATATTCCTGCAGGAAAAGCTATGCCAGCACCTCCATTAGGGCCCCAATTAGGACAGGTATAGTAAAAAATATAATATCGTTCAATTTTTTAAATTAATATATTTAAATTAATTATTAATATCTAAATTCATAATATATATATAGGTATTATGATATTATGGTATAATTAAGAATAAGATCAATTAAACTTATATATCTATAATGATAATTTAATAAGTATACATATAATAATTATGAATTATTCAGTATAATTATTATACCGAATTATTCGGCGAATACTTGGCGACCACTGGTCCCTGACAAGATATCTGAGCCGAGCTATATTTGTATTATATAGTATTAATGTATTATATAGTTAATACTATGATATAATAAGTTAACTTAATTTATCAATTATCAATAGTAGATTAATTTTTGTATTTAATAAGTGATTTATGTATTAAAATACATATAATAATTATGAATTATTCAGTATAATTATTATACCGAATTATTCGGCGAATACTTGGCGACCACTGGTCCCTGACAAGATATCTGAGCCGAGCTATATTTGTATTATATAGTATTAATGTATTATATAGTTAATACGGTTGTGGTTCATAACCGGCGCCAAAAATATATGACTAATAGTTTATTCGATATCGCAGCTCACGCTTTCGGAGTTGAAACGTATATATATTGAGAGAGATACGTACTTTATACACACACACACACACACACACACACATATATACACACACACACACATTTAATAAATGATTTATTCACGAGTTTTTTAACAAAGTAATTATGACTATAGTTATATATGGAATCATAGGTTTATAGTTTACCTTAGGCTAGATATAGCAATAACGATCTAGGTCAAATACTATCTATATATTATGACACGTCTATATCTAGAGGCGGGAGTCTCAATTTTGAAAGCGCGCCGATATTGAATAAAGTATTAATCATAGATTTTTGGCGCCGGTTATGAACGTGTTCCGTTAATACTATGATATAATAAGTTAACTTAATTTATCAATTATCAATAGTAGATTAATTTTTGTATTTAATAAGTGATTTATGTATTAAAATATATTTAAAAAAAAATCTATAATATGATATTAGTAACTCTTAAAATAAATATAAATATGGATAAATATATAAATTATATGATTATTATAATAATATCATATAGTATTACATATGGCAAACAATAATATATAATAGTATAACATAATTAAATATATACATTTTTTTTTAAGTTGCCGTTATAACCATTATATTCATACATTATTAGTAATAATGTATTTATTTTATATAAATAATAAATATATATATATTATATAATATATATATATATATATATATTACTTAATTTTCATTCTATAAATGTTTGAATTGGATTATTGTCAAAAGCTTTGAGCTTTGAACTTCCGCAACAATTTTTATTCGAATTAGTAGTTTTACAATATCGTATGATTGGCCATAATAATTATTGTATGTCTATTTATAAACTTTATAAACATTCGATGGCTTATCAGTAACCTATATATATATATGTGTTTTTATATGCTCACTGGGGATTAGTGATGTAAATTATGCCGAGCTGAGACTTACATTTTTGGAGAAAAAAAAGGTCGAGCCGAACAGTGACTCTAGCCAAACGAGCCTGAGACGAACCCGATACTCTAGCCAAACGAGCCCGAGCCGAGTTGAGACTCTTACAAAACATAACCAAGCCAAAATGATGTTTTTTTGAATTACATTTTAATACTAAATTTTATATATTTCACATTTACATCATTTTAAAAAAAATTATCGGCGCCAAGTTTAGCCATAGGAGCCCGAGCCGAGCCGAGATTCTAACAAAACGAGCCTGAGCTGAGTTGAGACTTTAGGTAACTGAGACTGAGACTACATCGATGCTTTAGATTTTAGCATCATTTACATCACTACTCGGGATTTAATGCTGCATTACTAATGAATCTAAAAAGCATGGAAATATCAAAACTAAACCAAACCAAACCAGTTAAAATAACTAAAATTAAAAATATCAATGACCACACGTATATATATATATATATATATATATATATATTACTGATAAGCCGTTCCATAATGAGTCTATATATAAACATACGATAATTATAATGGTCTATCATACGCTATTGTAAAATCACTAATTCGAATAAACATTTTGCTGGCGTTCAAATCGTGAAGATTTTTACCAGGTACCGTTGAATTACTAGTAAATTATTTACTAAATGATAATATAGATTTAATCTAAGATTAGGCAGAAAACCCAGTGTATTTTAAATAATATGTGGAGGGTATTCGTCATGCTAATATATTGTAATATAACATCAATGCAATGTTAAATTGATTGTATTCATAAATTGTTATTATAAATATTAATTAATACTTTTCTATAATTGGTTATATTAAGACTAATTTTGTAACCAAATAATACAATATATCTATATGACCATTATTATAATGATTATATAATTAATATAATGATACATTAGTAATTATAAGGGTCATATTGTATTAAATGACATTAATTTAAATATAACTAATACTAAATAATATATCGTGGATTTTTCCATTTTGTTATCATAGCGAACGTGTCGAACATGATTATACTTTGAATAAAGATACCTGTAACTAATACAAGCTTGTCTTGTGATTTACTAAATAACGTAGAATAGAATCGGGAATAACATAGGATAGAAAAGTGCACTACACAATATATATATATAGGTATTATATAATGATATGTAGAAAATCCATAATAAACCTAAATGGTATATATTTTCATACAATTAGTATGAAGTTAAAATTGTATATATTAATTAGTACATTTAAAATAATGTTGCTTAATTATTTTTACAAATAAGTATTATTGTTAAATATGTAAATAATAGTCTACCTTTCAATTGTTGATTAAAGTATAAGGAACTCGTATACAATTTTATGAGTGAATTTAATCCATTATTAAGTAGCCATTATCTATGATATATCACATTAAATACTATCATATATATCATATTGTATGATATCATATAATGATATCAATAAATAACGACCATCTCATATAATATGACGTATAAAAGTTTATGTAAAATGTGGAGATTATTTATTACGATCTTTAGAAGAAGCCTTACAGTCTTGATATCATATTATATACTAAAATTCCATAATATCCCCAACAAGATTGCAGGTATAAAACCCCTTTTATACACATGATATTGAGTATCATATCATGTGTTTTTTTGTTTTTCTAATATTATTTATTTATATATTTTCTTATTTGTTCATATCATATTATATCATTTAATTTCATCATGATTGAAGAACTATAAAAGCATATTCTAGTGCTATTTAATAAACAATCATCATCTCATCATATCTATACCTAATACTTATCTAATCGTGTATGATACTACACATCACATAATCAATGCAATAATACTATCCCCTCGAACAGAGGAATATACAAATAGGACAATTCTGCAAGGAATTCAACGAGCGTACGAAAGAGTACAAGCAGGGCATTCCACTACCTACTAGGATCACGATAAACGTTAGTATCGGCAAATATGTTGCCAAGCAAAGCTAATATACACCCTATCTATGCAACGTAATTAATAACTAACACCCACCGCTGCTGGCAGTAGTATGGAAATCACTGAATTAGGTTTCGGTTTTACTCAGTCGTTATACAACGATGTTTTCATTGTTCCATTAAATTACACGCAATATAAGTTAGCTTTTAGACTCGCCGCGTAGATAGTTATAGCATTTAAAATCAATATATCCTATTGCTTTATCATACAATAGTAATGAACACCTAGTTTTCAGTGTATACATAATACTTTAGAACATTAGTTTACATTTAAAAATGTTTGATACAAATGTGCATTATAAAAAACTCATTTTTCTGCAAATTGTTTAATTATTATCGACACATTTTTCATGTTTTGTACAAAATCGAATTACATGATTTTGCGTGTGTATATACATCTTAGCTAGTATCGTAATGGCATTGGATATGGATAGTATAGCGATAACTACCCAGGTAGATTAGTATGCTAAGGTGCCAGACACGCAGGCAGTAGAGCATGGGTTCAAACCCTGTCCGGACCCAATAAATAGGTATTAAAATAATATTTAGAATTTGTAATATATAATTGTGTACACAAAATGAGCGGCTCTTGTTAAAACAAGGATGCCTAACCTGAGAGTGGCTTCGAAGGGATCTTAATTCGGGAGAGGGAGATATTTCGTTATAAGTAGTAACTATCTTTTAAGTTAGTTTATACTGTAAGATACAAAAGGAATCCACCAAAATAACAATACTGTCAGATCGTAGTGTAGAAATATGACCTCTAACCCCTAGTTGACCTCTAACCCCGAGTTGACCTCTGCACACAGCCGGACAGGACCTACTCTATGGTGATACACAACCCGCCCATCAGCTATTACTTGAGGCACGCCGCCGGTATCAAGAAAGGAGCGATGCGCCCAGGTTAGACTGCCGACACCGGTGTACGATATCAACGTCCAATGAACTCTAAGCAGTTTTAGAATACTTTGACAATCTTAGTTAATGCTGTGATGTCACAGGGATATATGTGTCGATGTTACAACTCTGATAAGTTAAACTTTTCGTATATATATATATATATATATATATATTATTAATCTCTATTAATATGCTTCTAAATGCTACGAATATGTTCCTACTTAGGGAGTGTTAACATGTTAAATCATCATTGATGATAAATCGTCATTAATTCCATCGTAATTCTATGATAAAATGAAAATGTGGTTGTAGATTCCAATCAGTGATGATTTTATAGTCACAGATTCAAGCCCGTGACAATTTCATTCACGGTGTAAACAGGATCTTAATCTATCTCCTTCTCCTATATATTTCCAGTGGTATTATTTACTGACTACTCTCGTTTATTCCTATATTTCCTCAATAAAAAAAACTATCACCTCTTTAGAATACATAAAATCGGGCTTGTAATCGGGCTATAATTTACATATTTATTAAACAGCACATTAGATATTTCTCCATCCAGTATAGACTACTGTTACTCTTATTAATCTGACATCTCCATCGTCTATTTCTCATCTTAACCGCGTCATACAACCATGTTAATGTGTAACAATTCTAGCCTATCTTCGCATTAACCCTATCATAGCCCTGATTAACCTGAACGGTCATCTACTCGTATTCTATCAATCGTCTACGATGTAATTCATTGCGATAGTCTGCCTGGTCGTTACTTTCACTTTAACATTGACCTATACTCCCTTCACTCCATCAGCATGCCTCCTCACTTCTCTTATTATCTCTATTATTGTCATACTATAAGAATTTATAATTAAATTTATTAAACGTATACTGCTAGGTATAATTACAGACTCCATCTCCTCATTCATTCACACAATGCAATATCTATCAATGGACACACATACACACGTACGATATATTAAAAATGATTGCTGCCTACTTTCGTATATTATTTCTCTACACGCTATTTTCGTTTTGTTTATTATTGTAATTATAACTTTGACATATTATTGTACTTCTGAGAGACTATCCTTTTGTCTATTTTTGTGTAATTATAGTATATATATATATATATATATATATGATTATATATATATAAATATATATTTTACAAATAGTGTATTTAAATTTATTTATAATTTTTTTTGTTTTTTTTAATTGTTATAATACTTATATTTTACCATTACAATTAAAATACTTTCGTTAATTAATTTGTTTTTATTACTATACTCTACATTTTATTTTCAACGAAAGATCATAAGCTTTGCTTCAATATCTATCCGGGATCTTATACCAAGTTCTGAATTATATATGAACTTCTCTTTAACACACTTTAAATACATCCAAACTATTTATTATTATACAAATTATTTATTATTTTCTTTTATTTATTTTTATGATATTATTGATTTCACCATCTCACTTCAGAACACTTTATTTAAATGGGATTTTTTGTAATTTGATACACTATTACTACTACCTTTATTGCTAATATGAATACTACTACTACTACTACTATTACTACCACCACTACTACTAAACTACTACTACTACTATACACTCCGACAGGACAGGAAGTAGCCGGTAAAGTGTCGCTGAAACACATCTACGAGATAGCTGAACTGAAGAGTAAGGACGCCTGTTGGGAGACTAAGTCACTAGAGGAGATCTGCCGCTCCATCATAGGCACCGCCCACTCTTGTGGAATACAGGTTCGCTACACAGCAAACTAAGTAATGTTATAACTCGTATCTAGGCTAACACCATCGATATAAAGAAAGTGGATAAGCAATTGAATGTAGTGTATGGCACTATCCGCTACGAGCGCTGCAGTCAAACCCACTATCTGGCCCACTACTTTTTATTTATAATAATATGTATTTATCATATATATATTGATAATCACTACCAATTTTAATGTAATATCTATACTAAAAATAAAATTATATATTTAAAATACATAATATCAACATTCCTCGTAATTTTGTGTATTTAAATTGAAGTTATAATACTATTTTATTGATATTTATAATTTAAATCCATTGATATAGATAGAAGTCACTTTAATCTATTTCGACGAAAAGCCTACTGTTTTAATATTTGACATATATAATATGACTAATATCCAATCAAAATCACTGATACCATTTTGTTAATTTATCGATAAAAGTGTCATTCACGTGTCTATCGTTTACATGCATTGCGTGCATCAATTGCTTATCCACTTTCTTTATATCGATGGCTAACACGCGTGGCTAGCTAACTGATTTCTCAATTTATCTATATTTAAAATGATTGAGGGTTTTATATACGCTATATTTTATTGTGGTATCTTATCCCAATGGTGCAATAACATTAGATTACAACTAAGTGCGTCAATTCATTTAGTTCAACTATAGGGGCTAGTCGATATCAAATTATTGTATTATTAATTTCCAAATTTGTATTTGATCATATCTTTTATTTAAATTCATTCATTATACAATTGAAATACACATGTTTTATACATGATTCACGTACAGGGATTCAAACTATATATTAAAATAGTTAACTATATGACGCTATTAATTCAATTTTATTATTTACAAATTTGTGTGTTAAATGACCGCATGATTTTTGAAATAAATATATTTTATATTGACAATGATTATATAAATTAGTAAATTTAATATAATATCTTAAATTATATATGACTTGATACATAAAAGTAACTATAAGTGTCATAAATAAGCATTTATGTAAACCTTTTATACAACCGTATAAAAATAAAGATTAAAATATTAGTAAAATATTTATATATTTTTTAAACTGATATTACTGCTCTTTTATTTAAATATAATTTTCAATCTTTGAAGCCCTATAACTTTTTATCTTCTAGACAAATGTATATGAAACTTTCACAACTTATTCATAATATATATTTCTTTATATATATTAAGTAAGATCTAAAATTAAATCTTGTTTACTGGAATTATTTTAAATTTAGTTATTTTAAAATTAATATTTTGAGCGTTTCATTCTCATCCTCTTATAATTAACATATACTTTTATTACTTAATATTTGTAGATCTAAATTTAATTAATACCCATACAAATATTTTATAATTATCTTCTTCATTTCATATTCTATCATATTTTTAGTATACAACAAATCCTATCATATAAATCATCCTATAAATTCGCGGGGCCTTAATTGAGATACACATGATGATGATTATGTTTATTGGCACTTTTCATAGGTGTGATCATACCATACCTGTCATACCTATAAATCAAATAATATCATAAGAGATATCCCTAGTTGTTGTACAAGGGTATTTATGCAATTAAACGTGGGTTCCTTCCTACTACGAATGATAAATAAACTAATGTTCCCTCGCATGCAAATGGTCATAGTATGAAATATTTTGTTTTTCAACCTGATAATAAAAAAGATAGAATAATTACTATTAATGTAGATTTCAATATTCCATATCATATAATATAGTCACATTATGAATAACATAGATTTACTTTACAATATATGTATCATACTATATATGCACATTCAATATTCATTTAAAATGTAATCTATATTTGTAATATATTAAATATCAATAAATAAGTCATTAATTATTTTTAAAATCATTATTATAAATATTGTAATAAGAACAGATAAAATATCATTTTTCTATATATAAACCAGTAAAGTATCGTTATGTATTGTATTTGTCATGATGAAATATTATATACATTAATATTAATGAAAATATAACTAGAGTTTATTGGATAATTTAAAAATACTATATTAATTCTTATATATATATCTCTTCAAATATAATATAAACTTAAATAGTATTTATTTTTAAAAACATAAATATGTATATCAATAGTAGTGAGTTAATAATAAGTAAATATAATGTAGTGTTTCATTAAACAGTATAATACAGTCTACGACTACCCACTTAGTAGCTATCAGCTGCAGTGTATTATAATGAGGTCACGTTAACTTTAACAGGTGGTATCCGAGGAGTTGACGCAAGAAGATTACGCGGATTTCCTGGAGAAGAGAAGGCTCGAAATCGAAGCTCAAGACCTCGCCCTACAGGAAGCTAGGGCAGCTAAACTATTACGTGTGGGCGCCGCTATTTAGAGGTCACCCTTGTCCGCTATTTAGAGGTCACCCTTGTCCGCTATCTAGAGGTCACCCTTATCCACTATTTAGAGGTCATCCTTAACCACACACTCGACGACGCACACATACAATACACCATGGTTTCAATGTTTACTTCGCGCGCGTTCATTGCGAGTATTATCGTTTACAATAAAATATCGAAATTAAAATTACGTGTTATATGAAAAATATCAAATTACGATATATGAATTATACGTTACACTATAATATATGTATATTTTGTGATAAAGTATCATAAAATGATATATATATAGTAGTTAATAAAATATAAAGAATACTTTGCCGAATTACAATGAAATCTGAATGACAATTTATTCCGATTAATTAAAATCAATGCATCAACCAGCCAAATTCTTTCATGGAAAGAAGATGATTCACACAAATTACACAGAGATACGCGGACGTAATGAATTGATAACGATATAATGAAAGTATTGAATACGAAACAATTTTAAATATAGAATAATATTCACTGGCTCCGCCTGGAGTCATCCACGTGAAGCGATATCTGTCCACCTCGTGTGTACTGAACATTGATTATAGCTGTGTAGAATTTAGTTATTTCGTAGATAATTCCTAATAGTAATACTCTTCTTTCCGAGACCTGGGTCATGTTGTTCGAGGAAAATAA
The DNA here is from genome assembly GCA_964019155.1 of Osedax fenrisi. NCBI lineage: Eukaryota > Metazoa > Annelida > Polychaeta > Sabellida > Siboglinidae > Osedax > Osedax fenrisi. The sequence goes on along the minus strand of OZ025240.1, from coordinate 82,602,428 downwards.
ATTATCCTAGGATAATCCTTAGCAATCTGGGTAGTGTTAACTATTATCCTAAGATAATCGTTAGCAATCTCAGTAATGTCAACTATTATCCTAAGATAATCATTATCCAACTCAGTAATGTTGACAATTATGATAATCCTAGCACAATTTATATTCCCAGAACCCCTGCCCCCTAGTCCCCCTTCAGGTAAGCCATAGCTTCAGTCGTATCGCCTCGACCCCGTTCAGGTAGTAGCGGAACAGACGCTTGTCGAACACGAAGCCCAGGTTGTGGTAAAGATCCAGGGCCGCAGAGTTTGTGATCTCAGCTTCCAGCACCACCTGGTAGTGAATGCGGGCGATATTTGATGGGTGGCGATGATGATGATGATGATATTAGGTTTATTTCACTAAAATAGGGTCATATAGGCCCCTTCGCTCGTGCGGGAAGAAAATAATAATAATATAATAGTAATACGATAATAATTTAATAATAATATACATTGATATGCTATATTTCGAAGCGCTTTAGGAGGAAAAAAGCATATTATTATAAACTAGAAAACGAAACAATCAAAATTCTTCTTATAAATAGTATTATTATTATTAAAATTTGAATATTATAGATAAGTAGTATTTCAATATATTTTTGGAAATCCCGTTTAATATCAATTCGAAGCAACCACGCATATTTATATAATATATATTTCACGATAGGATTCGTCACAGGTACTATGAAATATATTTTAAAAACAAGTTTATCTATTATACACACATTACTGTTATGATGTAATACAAAGATGCTGCACTCTGATTGGCTAACCTCGTCGCATCCCTTGTCGACCATAGATTTGATAGATTTCATGACTAAATGTGAACCTGCAGTGGTATTATATTAATAGTAAGTATGTGGTAGATTAAGCATTATAATCATTAGTTAATTAGCATTATGAAATTTAGAATAATTTAGTTGTTTTATTGATATTTACTATTTAATTTAAAATAGATGTGTTATGGTTCAAAAACTGCTACAATTTAAGGCCTAAATACTAGGGGGGGATATGTCCCCCTCCCCACTTTAAAATCTAGGGGGACCTCCTATGTATTGGTCCAACATACAAAATCGTTCCATCGCCCCTACTGAATACTATTCCAAATCGTGCGACGAGAGAAAACAAACTCACTAATCTTATAATGTAAATAGTAACGATGTTAACAGAATATTATAATAAAACTATTGAGGGTTTAAATTGTACGTATAACTATACATTAATATGTATATGATGATTATAAGTTTATAACGGTTCAAACTTAAACTATACATTAAATATATACTATATCAATGAATATACTATTTCTATAACGTATGTTATCATTAGCAAATATGTATACTTTCGATTATCTATTTCGATTATGTATTCGCTAAAATAAATTATCAATCAATCAATACAAATTGTATTATGTATTTACTGAAATAGAAACAATTTAATATATAATATTTAACATTTTTAAAACGGTATTTAATTCTAAAATACTACATATTTAATAATATCTGCGATATATCACAGGTTGAGAATTATTTACTATCAAAGTTTGAATTATTAAAATATTTTATATTATTTTTAATTAATTATACATTCTATAATAATGTATATATAATGGGGTCCTGTCCTAAATATTACCGTTGGTTTCAGACAACATGTGTAATAATACAATTAAAACATGAAGTAGGTACCTATCTAATCACAACTAATATATAAGTATTATATATAATATATCGACATATATGTATGTTTTTAAATGCCAATATATATATTTACATAATAGATAGATATATAGTAATGTATTGAATAGATTCAAAACGATGGGTAACAATAAATAATAATTACAGAAATATATAAAGAATAATAAGAAATATAAATATGTTGTGATTTACACATACCGAATGATATGTATTATATAATATAAGATTGTACATACATCAAGGATATTGGGTGCATATATATTAAAAAATATATTTATATATATATATGTATATAATATATTATGCTAGGTCATATTTTTTAAAAGAGGTTTTACACCTACTTTTTTAGAGTTAATAATTATGTTTGAGTTATTGTGAAACCCCCTTTACAGATAAGCATTAATTTTATTTTAAATATTAAAGTTAAACTTTAACCTCTAATTATTAGAGTTAATAATTGCGTTCGAGTTAGTGTGAAACCCCTTTTATGTTGATAAAAATATTAATATTGTATCTGTAAATAATGATTACAACATAATTGATAATATACAATAATATAAAAACATAATTTATATAATGAAATCATCCACTATATATTGGTATATTTAGACAATTCACATATATATATAATAGTTAATGGCATAGTTACATTATTATCAAAATTTAAATGTAATATCTTTTTTAATGTTCTCCTTTTTATTAATTATATTATTTATAAATACTAAATATTGAGAAACATACATTCATCTATAATGACAAAATACCATATTATGCATATCTATTTGAAAGTGTTCTTATAATATATAATCTAGTCCTATAAAATATAGGAATACTCTATTAATAAATGAATAGTTCGAATAATGCAAGTTTAACTTATTACTCAAAAACTATAATATTATTATTTTGTATTTGCATACCATGTTTTTGACATGGGCATTGAATTATCTAACCTATTAGCCTAGTACTAGTACCATTAACAGAATAAATACGATCTAAGCTTTTAAACATTTAACTTTGTTAGCAGTTGAACTTTAAATATAGTTTTAAAAAAAATAATTAAACTAAATTATTAATAATTCTTAAAAAAATAACAGTATGGTTATAATTATTGATCATTATTATTTGTGCTATTTCTCACATAACATGCATAATTATATAAAATACTATTTAATATAAACTTATACTTATCTTTCTCATGTATTCAGATAAATTATTTTGAATATTAATTGCTTCTTTCTCAATATAATATAAATCACGAATCTCATCTTTTAAAAAGCATACCTTATTGTTATTATTATGTATATGAGGATAGTTCAATGCTATAGTCTTTAATAAATTATTTTCTTATTTGTATCAATTGATATGATAATTATAATATGTATTTTATTATGAATAGTATCATCTATATAGAGAATATATATATATAATGATGCTGATGAGGATGATGATGGTGCTGATGATAACCATAATAATGGTGATGCTGATGATGATGTTAATGATGTTGATGCTAATGATGATGATATTGATGGTGATGATGATGCTTATGATAATAATAATAATGGTGATGCTGATGGTAATGATGATGATGATGTTAATGATGTGATACTGGTGATGGTAATTCTGATGATAATGGTAATGCTAATGATAATGGTGATGCTGATGGTAATGATGATGATGATGTTAATGATGATGATACTCATGATGGTGATGCTGATATTAATGGTGATGCTAATGATAATGGTGATGCTGATGATGATGGTGATGATTATGTTAATGATGATGATGTTAATGATGATGATGATACTTATCATGGTGATGGTGATGCTGATGGTGATGCTGATGATGTATATATTAGCGATGCTTACGACCATAATCTTGATCATCAGCCCCAGTACACAGCTACAGTAGTACACGTAGTATTCTCTAACCGATACCGAGCCTCCTGCAGGTGTTATCTATGGCCAGCATGGCGATGTAGCCCCTCCTAGTGGCATCGTTGTGAAGCTCTAGTTTGCAGACGATCACACCCACCAGTTTATCATCTTTGTGTGCCTGCAACCATCGTAATATAGTGTTGGTAACGATTGTACTATAGTAGGTGAAACAATCATACTATTCTGCCTGTAAAGATCATACTATATTTCTCCAATGATTATACAATATTATTTGCAATCATCGATGTAAAGAAAGTGGACCTGTGCAATTGAAGCACGCAATGCATGTAAAAGATAGATACGCGAATGGCACTTTTATCGATAAATTAACAAAATGGCATCAGTGATTTTGATTGGATATTAGTCATATTATATATGTCAAATATTGAAACAGTAGTTAATGTAGTTAGTGTAATTAGTAGTTTAATGAAAAGTGACTTCTATCTATATCAATAGATTTAGATTATAAATATCAAGAAAATAGTATGATATCTTCAATTTAAATACACAAAATTATGAGGAATGTTGATATGATGTATTTCAAATATATAATTTTATTTTTAGTATAGATAGTACATTAAAATTGGTAGTAATTATCAATATATATGTATAAATAAATAATATTAATTTAAAATTTAGTATGTATTTTGTAGTAGGTTTTGACTGCAGCGTCTCTATCGCAAAGTGCCATATACTACATTCTATTGCTTATCCACTTTCTTTATATCGATGTTTGCAATATTGGTACTATAGTAATTGCAACGATCCTTAAATACATATTAATATAAATATATATATATGTATATATACATATTAATATATATATATACTACTATATTAATGTATTGCTACACTTGTGGTAGGATGGAATAGTATGCATGATAATACATCTCGCTTACGAACACTTATGCAGTGATAATTTGCCTAATCTATGCATGTAAAGGCGTATCGAAACTGAGAGCGTAAGCAAGACGTATTCACGGCAAATAGTACGGCAACGAGTATAGCAGCGAGTAGCCGCGTAAAATCTACGACAAGTTCTATTTATAGCATCTTATCGCTCGCTATCTGGATACATAATTCACTTGTTAACATACGCCGTAACGAGTTGCCATAAAATATAACATGTTCTATTTTGTAATACCTCTGACAAGTTGAGGTACTTGTTGTTCGCTATAAAAAATCTAATTAATTTGTAATGAGCATCGAGCACAGTAACAAACTTGCGAGCGTGTTTTGCTAGTGGTATGGATACCCCTTAGGTTAACAAACTGATAATACACACACCGTCAGTTAGGGGAGTCATACGCTACAGAGATATCATCGTAATGAAGGTGAAGATAGTGACTCATCTGAGATGTGACTCATCAGAGATGTGACGAAGTATCATTACTACTACCGTGAACAGCGCCCGGAAGATGTTATGGACCAGCGGTTCCAAACCTTTTTTCATCATAACCCTTTTTTGATAAATCTTAAAATATACCATTAAAAATATCCCAATGAAAAATTTAATTTTGTTATTATTAAACTTATATTTATTTATTAAACTTTAGTCATAAAGTAATATAAAAGTTCTATAATATATATAATATTTGTAGAAAATGGCTCATGATCTAAATTTGAGTCATGACCTATAGGTTGGGACCCACTGTTATAGAAAGTGTATAATGAGAATGTCGTAATAGACTAGCGACGTGATAATGGCGACATAAACGATACGACTTGTATGAGATAATATACTGATGATGTAACAGTGATATCATACTACTAACTATGACATCGTACCACTAACGATGTAACAGTGCGTCGGCCAGTTGTGTATGAAGTATCGATACGTGTAGATTGAGTACGGTTCCGACAGATCCTTGGAGATCAGTCGCATGATGTCCTCGAGGTACTCTTCGTCGCGGTACACCGAGTACGACACGCCCTTTTCCACGCTCTCCTGAAGGCCCGCCTCCTCCTTCTTCGGCTCCTCCTCCTCCTCCTTAGGCTCCGCCTCCTCCTCCGGCGTCACCTCCTTCGCCGTTAGTGTAGTGTTAGACGGTGTATTCCCTTCCTTTAGTGCCGCGATACTGATGTCTACAGCGGATGTTACCTCACCGCCTTGCACCGGTGTTACGGTCAACTCTGCACAGTTAGTCATCTTGATATCGGTGTCGTCCGAAGCTTCGCCGAGCAGATTAAATACCGATATTTCAGGGCCGGTTTCGGGGCCGCCACCGTTTTCTTGAGGTTTCGCGATTTCCATTTTTTTAAAAGAATCGCAAAGATCTTCTTTAGTGTTCATATTCGTATTGCCTGCGAGTGGATGTGTGATAACAACTTATTTATATGGCGTATATTCGAAATTTAAATTATTAAATTAAAAAGTCATATTTTAATGGAATAATTTATTTTAAAAAATAACTAATTTTAGATATATATGCATAGATTTTATAAAAATATATAATTATTTATGGTAGAGTAGATTAGAATTCAAAGAGAAGCGTGAATTGTGTTTTAAAAATCTTATAAGTAGATTATGATTAACAATAAGAACATCTCAGTGATGAACTGTATATATTATATATGAATATGTTATACATATTATGGGGTGACAGACGTTTCGTATACAAATATCAGACGAAATTATTATACGAAACATCTGTATGAAACGTATTTTATACGAAACGTCTAGAATTATTATACGAAACGTCTGATCTGTTTATACAAAACGTCGATATACGAAACGTCTGGCATTCATATTATGTATATGTAAATTAATCATTATATATATATTTCTGGTAAATAAATTGAACATATCTAAATATAAATCAATAATCATCTGATGAATCATTCAGAGGAATAACCAAACCATACACTATATATATACAAGAATATAATCTACTATTGATAATAGATAATTCAAGTTAATTTATACCATCAGAGTAGTATCTATATGATACATTTTCAGAATTATAATGAAATCAAATTATCGTTAATATGTATACATATTAGGGAGTACAGACAAATCAATAATGTATATAGTTAAACTATAAGTTGAGCTAATTGATATAATTATTATATTATAATAATATTATCAAATTATTATATTACTTAAAGCCTTACTAATATTTACTTTATTACACTTAATATATATAAAAACATGCATTATTATAATGATTATGATTATAATTATTATAATAATTATTATTAAATATAAACCATCGATATAAAGAAAGTGGATAAGCAATTGAATGTAGTGTATGGCACTATCTGTTACGGGCGCTGCAGTCGAAACTCACTATCTGGCCCACTACTTTTTATTTATAATAATATCTATTTATACATATATATATTGATAATTACTACCAATTTTAATGGACTATCTATACTAAAAATAAAATTATATATTTAAAATACATCATATCAACATTCCTCGTAATTTTGTGTATTTAAATTGAAGATATCATACTTTTTATTGATATTTATAATCTAAATCAATTTATAAGGATAGAAGTCACTTTAATCAATTTCATTGAATAGCCTACTTTTTAACATTTGACATATATAATATGACTAATATCCAATTAAAATCACTGATACCATTTTATTAATTTATCGATAAAAGTGCCATTCGAATATCTATCTTATACATGCATTGCGTGCCTCGATTGCTTATCCACTTTCTTTATATCGATAAAAACACGTAATTCCATACACGATATACATACATAAATGCATAATAATTATCAATGATACTTAGTATCATACATTTTTTAATATACAGTATGATACTGAGTATCATACTAAGTTAGTATGATACTCAGTATCATACTGTATATTACAAAATGTATATTATGATATCATTAGAACCATATATATATATATATATATATATATATATAACATTATTTATAAATTATTTATATATATTAAATATCTGCCTAAGACAGTGCCTTTAGTCGAGATACGGCCATATTGGCGATTAGTATAATTTCACATATATTTATAAAATAACCTTGTATACTATATAGTATATAATATTGTCTAATATAATAAAGTATCCACAAATATAACTTATATACTATAAAATATTATATTAGATAGGCTATTAATAGGGTAGTAACTATACCAGATTATAATAATTATTATAATTTAGATTATTTAAAAAAACATAAATTTACATAAATAATATATATAACCTACAGATAATTACATTTGATAAATTAATTAATTAATAATTTAATAATATATGACTAAATTATTCCTACATGTTTGTATTGTATTAAAATTGTTAATAATATTTATTCTTTAAAATAGATGACAAATATATTTAAAAATAAATATCTTTAAATATAATATAAACAAATGAATTTCTTAAATTATAAAATCTTTGGGTATAAATGTAGATTGCCTACTATAACTCATGAGTAAATATGTAGTGATTTAGATATTTAGTTGAATTTATAAATACCTATAGGTAATTATATTTATTTAATATTTGTAAGGTTTATTTGGCTTGTAATAATATACTTAGGCTAAACTTTTTAAAGCCATGAATTATTATAGTCTATGAGTTGATAATAGTCCTCTTCATTATAATTTATATTCGGTTTATAAAATTTCTGATATTATTACCAACGTAAGTTGAAGTACTCAACATACTAGAAGAACAACTAGAAGTGCTCTAAATCAAAATATACATATTGTTAAATAACTATAATATACTAATTACAAAATTTGTATTTATTTAATTTTAACTTTATTACCCATAATCAAGCTAAGTCCAATATTTATTACCATTTACTTCCACTAAACCACTTCTACCGCCGATTATGACTGACTCCACCCACACTGACTTCGCATGTTCCTCATGTAACACTATAGCCACGTCACTCACGGAATGTAACCATTGCCGTAAGTGGCTTTGCCAATCATGTTCCAAACTCCCTAAATCTACCCTTAATAAAATGACTGCCCTCCAAAAATCTGGTTTCTACTGGTTTTGCACCAACTGTAGAACTGACTCTAGACCGTCCCAACGTAAGATACTCTCCAATAGCTCCTCCCAAACGTCTCCCATGTATAACAATCATTCCCATGCACCTGCACCCCACCTATCTCCACAACCCACTTTTTCTACATCTTCACCGCTCACCCCACAACCCAACCCTGCTTCCCAAACTATATCAGAGTCCATACCCCAGTCACCCCCCCAACTCATCCACTGTTACTACCATTCTTACTATCCCCACTCGCCTATCCCCTGTTACCACTAAACGATTACAATCCATCACTTCCATAGATAAACCCCCCTCATTTAATAACCTTCACCGCTAATGCATACCTCCCCTACTCCCCCAAATCTGATAAAATTGCATGGAAAAGAATTAATAACCCAACACTCCACTTATTAACTTTCTTGTCGGTAAATTACCAACTATCTCCCACACAATCATTGGAGCCAATGAAACAGGTAACGATACAGCCTACCTGATAAAGCTTTTTGCCTCCATCAATATCCATTCCCAACCACATATACACTCTAACCGTATCCCACACTCACCTAACTCCTCCTCCAACCTACCAAAACCCCTATCCATCACCTATCTTGATCATCATTCAAAAAACACTGTTATCCGCTCTCTCCACCTCCTAAAAAACTCACCCTTTCAAGTCAAGTTATGTGAACCCCTCAACAATTCCCAACGTATTTCTCGTAAAGTCTGCATATCCATCATCAATCACCTGAACTCCTCACACCCCATCCCCAACTTCAATTACGTGGTCCGTGACACCAACAATTTTCACATCGCCTTAATTTCATGTGTCCCACCCGATATCGTGATATCTTAAACCCCCATACTAATACCTCTCCACTTATTTAACCATCACCCAACACACCCCTCTCATTTCCTTCACTTCCCTTTACTCATACTAACCCCCCACCCCTCCCCACAATTAATCACCCTCCACCCCACCTTATTTCCCTCAATGCTGCTCTTATCAACGCACGGCGTGCGTCGCACGCTCTCTTCGCAATAAAATTCCTTCTGTAATTTCCCTCATGACCGACCATGACCTCGACATCCTCTTCATCACAGAAACCTTGCTATCTCCTCTGGATTCTCCTCACATTGCTGCTCTTAACACTCCCCCCTACTGCTTCATTCACAACCCTCGCGACTCTCCCCATCCCGGTGGCGGCACCGGAATACTTTACAAATCTTCTCTAACTATCTCCAATATATCCTATCACTCGTTCTCCCACTCTGAAGCCCTTAGCTGCGCCATCAGCTCACCCTTCTCCCGGATCTTCAACACTACCCTTTTCTACCGTCCTCCCTATCCCTCTACCTACCCATTCCTAGATGAATTCCGCCTCTTCCTACACACAATATCCCCTAACACCATTATATTAGGTGATTTCAACTTCCCTAACCCACCCTCGATCCGTTCCCTCAACAATCTACTTACCTCTTTTAACCTTATCCAACACGTCACCTCCCCCACCCATGTTCAAGGCAATATCCTTGACCTCATAATCTCCCCCAAATCTAACAAAATCATCACCAACCTTACTATCGGACCACCCTTCTCCGACCACTTTATAATACTCCTCAACCTTAGCCACCCCAAACCAACTCGACTCCTAACCACCAGAACCTCACGAAAAATACACAACCTCCCCATTCCTGGTTTTATTGCTGATCTCTCCTCCCTACCTACCACTACGTCCTCTGAACTTCATCAATCCATTTCAACACCCTTGACAAATATGCCCATCTCGTCACTATAACAACCATCACTCGTCCTGGCTCCTCCTGGTACACCTCATCCTTACTAAAACAAAAGCGCATTCTGCGCACAGCTGAAAAACACTACCTAAAACATCCCTCCCCTACTTCAGTTACTTCATACAACAACCTGAAAAACATCCACCGTAAAGCCATCACTACCGCCAAAGCCACTCACATCACCCTAAAATTCAATAAACTTTCCAATGATAGTAAATCCATACACAGACTCTCTGCCCAACTACTTGGTTGATCACTCAAAGCTCATCTCCCCACTACCACCCCCGAACAATTACCACTCCTCTTTGACAAATATTTCAACGATAAACTTTCCACCAACCTTTCCACCCTTCCCATGGGAAAGGTGATGGGAGTGGTGGGAATGGCAGGGGTGCACCCCTGCCATTCCCACCACTCCCATCACCTTTCCCTTCTCCCTTGAAAAATGTGAATCTCCCCCACTGGATCAAATCATCTCCCTTCTCAAATCTACCTCCTCAAAACCTCATCCCTTGACCCTCTTCCCCTCCAAATACTAATGCAGATAACTAACACTATTGCAACTCCCCTTCATCAAATCATTTGCGGTTCACTTTCTTCCGGCTCTGTCCCTCCCGATTTCAAAAAAGCAGTCATCACCCCTATCCTTAAAAAGCCCCACCTTGATTCTCTGTCCCCCTCTAACTACCGACCCATCTCTAACCTCTCAATCCACTCTAAGATCCTTGAACGTGTTATCTCCTCCCAACTTATTACATACCTTACAACCAATAAAATCCCCAACATCTTCTAAAGCGGCTACCTCCCCCACAAATCTACTGAATCCGCCCTAACCCTCATTACCTCCGACCTACTCTCTGGCCTTAACAACAACCGTGGTACCATACTCGTCCTTCTCGACATGTCCTCCGCTTTCGACACCCTTGACAACAATATCCTAATACACAGACTCTCCGCTATCGGCATCACCGGCATTACCCTCAACTGGTTCACCTCCTACATTATCAACCCTCTTCCTTAGTCAGGATTAATACACACTCTTCCCCCTCCCGCTCCATAACTCATGGTGTCCCCCAGGGCTATGTCCTCGGCCCACTCCTCTTCAATATTTACCTACTCCCCATGTTTGACATCTTCACTGATTACCCCGACATCTCCTTCCATACTTACGCCGATGACCTTCAACTATACCTTAACTGCACAGACTCCCCTACTTATGCCCCTGACCGACACTCCTCCTGTATAAAGTCCATACACCACTGGAATACCTCCAACTCTCTAAAACTTAACCCCATTAAAACGAAACTATTTTTCTCCACTTACCCCTACGCTCCTCCACTCTCCCTGAACCACCCCCCATATCACTCGATAACACCTTACTCCCCTACTCTCAACACGTCCGAAACCTTGGCTTCCATCTTGATACCACCCTTTCCCTTGACTCCTATATTATACATATGCACACATCCATCCACTACCACTTACACTGCCTCCGCTTAATCCGACGCTCCATTCCCCTCCCCATCGCTATTACCATTGCCTCCTCCTACATCATCCCCCTATTCGACTATTGCAACTCCCTACTCTTTAACCTCCCTGAATATAAACTCATCAAACTATAACGACTCCAAAACGCTGTAGTTCGCTGCGTCCACGTACTTCCCCGTCGTTCTTCTGAATCCATTACACCTCTCCTAAAACAACTACACTGGCTGCCAGTCCCCTACGTCATACAGTACAAACTTTCCCTGACCATCCACAAAGCTATTCACCACAACTCCCCTGACTACATTGCCTCCCTCCTACATCTACATACACCCATCACTCCACTCCAGACCCGTTCCTCCAACACCTTTATCCTTACCACTCCTCATCTACACAAACTCCACTCTTCCAATATACGATCCTTTGTCCTCTCTGCCCCTTACCACTGGAACTCCCTGCCCAATCACCTACGAACAAATACATCAACTCCCTCTTTTAAACGCCACCTTAAGACTTAATATTTCTCCCTTGCCTTCCCTCCCACTCAATAATTCCCTCCCACGGACGGCAGATTGCTAACGCACTGATGCAGTCCATAAACAAAACAAAAAGTAAAGTAAGTAAAGTATACTATGTAACTATATTATATTAAATTACAATATGTATATTTTAATTATTAATATTTTTTTATATTTTTTGAATAAAATGTATATTAATAAACTATATAAATATGCACTAATGGGTCTCTAATGTTTCTTCCATGACTTGGTAGAGACTCTTGAGTACTTTTACGACTCACAGAGCTATGGTAGTTGGATTATTCCCGGTAGCTACAAGTATACAATACATATATGTGACGATAAGTCTGACTAAATGGAAACCAAATAGCAGTAGGAGTTGCGACCACTGCCATAAACAGCAACTGAAAAACACATATTGCAATTACAACCAAACAGCTCCAGGGTTAGAGCCCCAGATCACATCACAACCGCAAAATCTGAAGTCGGAGTGTCGCTCCCAATCGGGCGATTTTATGACGAATTATATTTAAATCCGGAATGAATGGAACCTTTTGAGAACAAAAATCAAAAAGCCAGACTGATTAACTGCAAGCAGAAACTAAAAATAGCAGTAATGAACGTAAGAACAATTAGTCTCCCAAACAAAAGAAAATAATTAGCAGAATTAACAAGATATAATGACATAAATATACTTGGAATTTTTGACCACAAAATCTTCCATGATGAAAAAATAAAATACGAAAAATACGAAAAATCAACACTTATAACTACCTCTTCATGGCTTAATACCAACAACGCATCCGCCGGAAGAATTGGTATATTAATCGATATCAAAGCTAAAAACGCCCTATCAGAAATAACAAAATGGAATAACAAAATACTAATCGTCAATTGCAATGGTCATCCCAAAACAACTATAATCGTACACTACTCACCATGTAAAGGAAACCCAAACGCCAAAGAACTTTACAAACAACTATCAATTTATACTTCAACTATACCGAAGCATAAAGTTCTACTCACAATAGGTGATTTCAATGCCCATATAAGCGAAAGAAACTTCAACAGATGCACATATCACATCTCTACAAACACCAACGGAAAACTAGTCATTGATTATGAAGAAGAAGCAAACTTGAAAGTAACAAATATAAACTTCAGAAAACGTTTCGGGAAACTATAGACCTACATATTGGATATGAATGGTACCAAAACACAGGTAGATTTCATACTCATCCGAAACAAATGGAAAAAAAAGTGTGAAAAATTGTGAAGCATACAGCAACTTCAGTACTATTGGATCAGATCATCGAATCGTCATAGCAACCATACGTTTTAGCCTAAGATCCAATGTTAAATAGAACAAAGGGAAAACTATGAGTTGTCCATACTAAAGGATACGAAAATTAGCAAAGAATACAGCAACACAGTAAACGCATATACAACGACATTAGCACATAATCCATAAACACATATGTCACAGACGCATATGAGCACTTCGTAAAAGCGAATGAAGAAGCAGCAGCCTCATTAATTCAGTTGAAAATAAAACCACGTGAAATAATAATCTCCCAAGATAGCAGAATCAGCGAACTTAGAAATGACGTTCTAGCTGCATACAAAGAATATTCCGTTCTCAACACAAATGACTCAAAAGAAAAATATCTAAAGCTAAACAACTTCTACAAGAAGAATACGATACCATAGAAGCTGACATTCTAAACTCCCACATCAAACATATTGAACAAACCAATGAACAAAGTAGATATACAGAAGGCTGTAAGTTAATTAAAAAAGTGACTGGACGGAGAAACCCAAATAGAGGGAAAATCAAGCTCAGTATCAAGTAGGATCGTGTAAGCAAATGGTACGAACACTTTAAGAAACTGCTAGGTGAGGGACAGGAACATGAAATAAGTTCCATACAAATCAAGACTATCAGTGAAAGTATCCTCGCTATGCAAACTGGACCTTTCACTAACGAAGAATATAGAAAAGTAAAGGAAAACCTAATAGACGGTAAAGCTGCAGGGCCTGACTGAATCGCTCCAGAAATTCTAAAATATGGCATTATGCTTCTTCGATGACATTATGCTCGAGTTCTCTAACAAGATACTCACACGACACGAAATACCATCGCAATGGCTAAAATGCAACATTGTTCCACTTCCCAAATCAGTTAATTATGAAGAAGCAGGTAACTAGAGATGCATAGCACTATCAGTAATAGCAACTAAATGACGAATAAAATGATACTAAATCGAAATCAACCATACATAAACCCTATACTACGTCCCAATCAGAATGTATTCAGAGCTGGAAGATCCACGACCTCACACATATTAGCTCTAAGACGTTTAATCGAATGAGTGAAAAGTCACAATCTTAAGGCCATTATCATTTTTGACGATTTCACGAAGGCATTTGACAGTATAAATTATACTAGATAACTGTGGCACGCTGATTAACAATGTCACACATTTTAAATATTTGGGGCATGGATGACTAGCTCACAAAAATATTTTGAAATTCGCAAAGCGTTATCATGGTCAGCAATACACAAGATGAAAACAACCTGGAGATCCAAAATGGAAAACAGTCTGATAATAAGAACCTTCAAAGCTACAATCGAACATATATTATTATATGGTAGCGAATGCTGGACAATCGACTACACAATGCGTAAGTAAATATATGGTTGTTATACCAGGTTACTTAGAATTACCACAAATATATCATTGAATGATAAGGTCACCGATACATAAATGTACAGAGGAATGCCTAATATCACTGAGGTGGTAAAACTAAGAAGATTGAGACTAGCAGGTCACTGCATAAGGCATGTTTAGTTTGTATTATTATTATCATGTGAATTATACGATGTATTCATATAATGCAAATCACTACATTTGCACTGCTATTGTTATACATATTTATTCTATAGATGCGTTGTGCCTAGATCATCATATGATACTGGCTGGTCATGCGTGACCAGTATAGGCTATATAAGCCAACGTTGATACCGACACATTGTCATTTAAATCTAATATATATACTACCTTACATTGTTATGTACGCATTATAAATAAACTAGTTATACCTTAAACCAGATAACTTTACATGGTGACAGCGGCGCAGACTACATAACACACAATGCACTTCAAGGTACCAAATATATTTGAACTAAGTGGCCAGAATGCAAGCTTATGGAAAGTATTCAAAAAACGATGGAGTAACTATGTACTGTTAGCAGACATCTCAAAATGGGAGAGCAACAAACAAGTGGCACTACTGGAAAACTTACTCGGGGATGAAGCACTCAAGAAGTATGAAGGGTTTGATTTACCTACTACTAGAACTGTAGATGATATTATTAAATCTTTCGATAAATTTATAATAGGTGATGTTAACATAACATATGAAATATACATATTTAACACACTATCTCAAACATCTAGTCAATCGATAGATGATTATATTAGTATACTCCGTATACAACTAAAACAATGTAGCTATTGTAATTCTTGCAATGATAGTATATTACGTGATATAATTATTGTTGGCATTGTTAACAATGAAACACGTGCGGAACTATTAACAATCCGTAACCTATCATAGCTGCATGTATTGATGCATGCAAGGCAACCGAGTCTGCATTGCTATTCAATACTAATATTAACAATGAACATAATATTAACAAGATTAGTAATACCCAGACTACAAGACCCAAATATAACACAAGAAGAAAATGCGGAAGATGTGACACTGAACATGAAAATGGAAAATGTCCGGCATTTAATAAAGTATGTTTTAAGTGCAACAAGAAGGGACACTACAGTAACGTTTGTAAAAATAAAACTTATAATAATTCCCGACTAAACAATATTAATGATGAATCTATAAATAATAGTACACATAACAGTACAAACGATGTTAATGATTGGACATTTAATATTAATAATCAAAATAAGCTTAATAAACTTACATGTAATATGATTATAAATAACCATACCATAAGTTTCCAAATAGATACAGGAAGTACGGTAAATACTTTGCCTATGAGATATGTAACAAATACTATCACTAAATACAATGGTACACTAACAATGTGGAATAATTCCAACCTAAAACCAAAGGGACAATCATATGAAGAAATATATAATCCGGCAACACAGAAAACTACCAAAGAGAGGTTTATCATACATGGCACTAACCTACAGCCCATATTAGGACTAAAAACATGCATCGAACATAATCTGATAACGATACATGAACATAATTTCATAAACAATATTAAGCAATTTACAGAAATTTATGAAGACAAACTGGGAACTTTACCTGGAACTCTGCATCTCAACGTAGATGAAAAGGTGCGCCCACAGATTATGCCGAATAGAAGAACACCGGTATCAATTAAAGATAAAGTTTCAACCGAACTGAAAAGATTAGTGAAATTGAAAGTTATAACAAGGGTTGAAGAACCGACGGCATGGTTATCGCAAATAACATGTGTCGAAAAGAAAAACGGTAAAATAAGGATATGTTTAGATCCCAATTTACTAAATCGTGCACTACTCCGTGAACGATATATATTACCCACTATAGATTATATGCTACATGAGCTCAGAGATTCGAAGATATTTACGAAGGCAGACTTAACCAATGGATATTGGCATATAAAGTTAGATCACACATCATAATTACTAACAACTTTTCAGACAGAGAGCGGTAGATACAGGTGGCTTAGACTACAATTTGGAATTAATGTAGCAAGTGAGATATTCCAAAGAGAACTACACAAGGCATTATCAGGACTCACGGGTGTAATTTTTATCGCAGATGATATTATAATTCACGGTAAAGATGAACAATCACATAATATTAATCTTAACAACTTTTTGAAGAGATGTCTAGAACAGGGCATTAAATTGAACAAGTCGAAGATGGAACATAGAGTAGAAAAGGTAACATTCATGGGACATGTAATAACTAAAGATGGATTAAAGATAGATCAACAGAAGATTGAAGCCATCAATAATTATGAAACACCAAAAGACGTAAAAGCAGTAAGAAGACTCCTTGGAATGTGCAACTACTTATCCCGGTTTATCCCAAACTATTCTAATTTAACAACCTCTATTTCACAGTTATTAAAAAAGGATGTAATATACATTGTCTGGCGAACAAGAAGAAGCTATGAAGACAATTAAAGAAAGTTTAATGAAAGCTCCGACATTAAGGTTTTATAATCCTAATAATGAATTAACACTTGAAAACGATGCTAGCGAGTATGGTCTAGGTTCGATGCTTACTCAAGATGGAAACCATGTAGGATATCATAGCAGAACATTAAATCCGAGTGAGAAGAACTACGCCCAGATTGAAAAAGAAATGATTGCTATTGCATACGGTCTGACTAAATTTCACCAATATACATATGGAAAAAAGGTTACTGTAATAACTGACCATAAACCACTAGTATCCATAGTAAAGAAGCCTATAGGGAAAGCACCAAAGAGGTTACAAAATCTACTTCTAAAGACGCAGATATATAATTATGAAGTCATATACAAACCTGGAAAAGAGTTACATTGCGCAGATGCATTGTCAAGAGCCCCGATAGAAGGACACGAACAGAAGAAGAAAGGTTTATTATTCACAATATTAACGAAAACATTTCCGATCACAGACTGAAAAGGCTCAAAGAAGAAACAATCAAATACAAGAGGCTGCAGATATTGAAGAACACGTTACAAGGAGGATGGCCGAAGATAACGAAGTAGATGAAGATATCAAAATGTTTACATCATTTAACGATGAGTTGACTATATATGATGACTTAGTTTTACGCCAAGATAGAATAATAATTCCAGATAGCATGAAGCAAGAAACACTGCATAAACTACACGAAGGACATCAAGGTATAAACGCATGCCTACGTAGAGCAAGAACTGTGGTATATTGGCCAAATATGACGGTCGATATAAAAAGGTATGTAGAAGAATGTGGTGTTTGGTCTACATTCTCCATACAACAACCCAGGGAATCTATAATTAAAATAGAACGACTTGATGTGCCATGGACAACCCTTGGTATGGACCTATTTACATATAATGATCGTAATTACTTAGTATTAGTTGATTATACTTCTAATTTCATAGAAATAGACTGTATACCTAATACATTAACATCTACCATTATAGTTAAATTAAAACAACAATTTAGCCGACATGGTATTCCCAAAAATATAATATCTGATAATGGTCCCCAATTTACAGCAAATGATTTTATATCATTCTCGAATAAGTGGAATTTTAAACTAAATTTCATAATCCCAGGTAACAGCCAAGCAAACGGAAGAGCAGAAGCAGCGGTCAAGACGGTCAAGAACTTGTTCCGAAGATGCAACGCAATGGGAGAAGATCCATATCTAGGATTACTGAACATACGTAATACTGCAGGTGAAAACATGGATAACCCTAATCAAATAATGTTTAATAGAAGAACGAATATGTCAATTCCATCTATTAACATATCATCAAATAAAACTAATATTACTCAAGTTAATACATTTTTAATACAGATTTAGGTGTGCTGAAAGAAGGAGACGTGGTCCGGCTACAACCAATCCAACGAGGAGTGGAAGATAGGCAAGATAATAAAACAATTATCTTATAGAAAATACCAAGTTTTATGTAAAAAATAAAATCTTGATTCGCAATCGCAAATTCTTAAGATTAATTAAAATGCCGACCCATCACAATTATGTTAAAGAGACTCTAAATATTCCGTCGATTATTTCTAAAGCCCTTAAAATACTTCTCAATCTATAACCCACCCAACAGATACTCAAAGAACTATAGAACTACAATCAACACAATCACAGATCAAAGACGACATTGAACAAGACGAATACACAACACGATCAGGCAGAATCTCAAAAAATCCCGTTCGATATTAATTTCTATTTATTATTATAATAAGCTATAAAGGGAGATGTTTAGTTTGTATTATTATTATCATGTGAATTATACGATGTATTCATATAATGCAAACCACTACATTTGCACTGCTATTGTTATACATATTTATTCTATAGATGCGTTGTGCCTAGATCATCATATGATACTGGCTGGTCATGCGTGACCAGTAGATGCTATATAAGCCAACGTTGATACCGACACATTGTCATTTAAATCTCATATATACTACCGTACATTGTTATGTACGCATTATAAATAAACTTGTTATACCTTAAACCAGATAACTTTACAAGGCACACCGTCGAAATAGCACACAACTTAGTTTTATGGAAATCAAAGAATGGTATACGAAACAGAGTGAGACAACACAAGACATGTATATATATATATATATACATATTAAAGAGTGGCTGCGACTGTGAGGAAGACGAACTAAGAACGTTGATGATGGATAGAGAAGCATGTAGGGCAACTGCAATTGCACTTAAGTTCTTGTCGAGTTCTCTCTTGACAAATAAAGTTTAGTAAAGTAAAGTAAAATATAAATATGTATAAAAAACAGCAAAGTCGGATAATTTTGCCGATAGTATAACTTTATAAGGAGTATACTCGATAGGTGAATTATGTTCTAAAATATATATATTTAATTTCATGAATAATATGATGAATAATTAGGCGCGCAATTAATATCACTACTATATTAGATTATATATTATATGAAAATATATTTTCAAAATTATTGCAAAATTATATTACTTCTTTATTGAACTTCATATTAAGCACTTTATTATATTTTATTAAAAATTGTATACTATCAAATAAAATATGTCTAATAATATGATATACCAGAGGTGGAAAGTGCATATATTGTGAAAGTTAGAAATATAGTTTCCTATCAATTTGTATATCAATTCTATCATTTTATTATCTGATATATGACTGGTTAATGATCGGTCAAATAACCAGACGTGCATCGATCAAATAAACAATGTGTCGTATGTTATTATTTCAGCAATATATTTATATCATATTGATATATAATTTTGAAATTTACATATAGTATCAAGAAAATATTATTTTTTATTTAGGTATAAACAATATCACAATCCAACATTTATTTATGAAATGATAAGATTAACAAACACCTATTTTGTAGAAATTCCGCATTTTTATTAAATCAATAAAAACTACTAATTATTGATTATTTATTAAAATAAATGTTAACTATTCTTAAAGATATCATGAAATATTATAAATTCTATATAGAATTTATTGGTATCATAAATGGTTTCTGATATATTTGAGTCGGCCAAATTACCCGCATCGGCCGAATTACTCTTCCTTCCCCTATTAGTGGTCCTCGTATGAATACTACGATTAATGCCATCACAACGTATCGATGGTCTTGGATCTGATACTAGAGCTAGTGGAATATTCTCAGTACGCAATGAATATGAATGTTGAGTTATAGTTTTGAAACATACATTTTTTATTTCATCCGAAATAATTTGTTATCCATTATATCATGTTAAAAATATATTGTGGTCGTTAGTAAATAATAGTTCTGATTTTATAGAAAACCAACTTCTTGCATAGACTGATAGGCTATGATTTAGTTAAAAATTGTATTTAATGCTTGAGGTGTATTTTGGCTAGATAAATACACCTGTAATATCCTATATGCAGTAGTTATAGGCAATCAACATCGGGAATAACCTAATTTTCCTAGAGAACAATTTCTAAATTATTATTTACGATTCCGGTATCAATAGCTATGATAAATATTGTAGGTCAGATCCAATGTCATAAATAGTCTCGAGGTGACGTTCGAATGTTATATTGATTTCGATGCGGTTCAATGATGTACGATTTTCACAATTGTTCGGTAGGTGTCCGATGGCTAAGCTTTAGAGATTCAGACCCCGAGTTTCTTCATCGATGATCAGTGATACTTTTCGAAAGGCAATTCATTAAAATGTAGTAAACATATCTGAAATTAATAAAAATTATTATTCATGTATAGGTATTCCTAGGTATAATATAAATATATTATATTATATTATAAGTAGGTATCAAAGCTGATATCACAATTGTAAATATTTACCACTATTTTACGATTATTCTCATGAATTTGCTAATATTCGCCCCTATTTGAGAATCATAATCGCTGTTTTTATAGATCAAACATTTTCAATATTTTAGATTATTCGTAAATACTGTTTTTCGAAATCATATTCACTAGTGTATACATGCTATAGCATAAGCTGAAGAATTATATATATTATATTATTTATATTCTGAAGAATATTATATTTATAAATTTAAAAATTAATAATAAATATATAAAATACTAACAACCCAATGTAACACGTGTTCTGGATGATTTTCTATACTTGCACATATCGCGCTCTTGTGTTCAGTATTCCCAGCAGTTCCGTCGCACCCAAGTACATTTAATGATTCTGTATCCACACCAGAAAGAGAGTCTATCACTGCAGATACCACATTTGACGCATTACTTCTATAATTTGGTTTAGCGTGAATAATATATTATGAATGTGGCTCAAAAATGTCGAGTGTCGATTGTGGCTCATAGATTTCGATTTTGGGCCATAGATTTTTTTTTAAATTTTTCTGTTCGGGAGATGTGTTATATTAATTTGTCCATCAAAAATACAAACTTGGGAGGAAATTTAAAATTGTATAATGATCCCGGCACTTTTTGTTCTATCGTCTTATGGAATTCGTATCTAAATACATATAGCGATGAGTCTCGGGAGCATATCCCAAATCTTTGATAATATCAGTTACGATATATGCTGCTGCATGAGCAGGAATACCGTTTCTAATCATATGTTAATAATATCTATAGATACTATATTATATTTGTTATATACATATATATATATATATGTATAAGGCGTATGCCTATATATGCATAGATACGAGCGACAAGGCTTCTATAGTTTATTGGGTGATTCTAGCACTGCCTATACATCGCGGCGGTCCGCTATATATAGGCAGCCGTCTGCACGTGGGCGATCATGCGAGACGGTTGGAATGTGCGTGCGTGATACCAGGCACTAGGCGTACGTGCGCTGATATCACGTTGGTATACAATATCACGCATGTGGTAGATATACAATAATATGGAATGGTCCATTATGCGTGTTTATAAGAGGGGAGTAATATACAAGTGGATAACATAACATCCCTCCTTCTCCCGATTGGAGAAGAACGATGGAGATCGTTCGAGCTAGAGAGGTAAGGCGGATCCGACGACGAAACCTACTTGTGGCGCTTGCGCCATTCAGCCTACTTGTCGGAATCCATATGTAGTTAGGGAATATACCAGTCTCGATCTCCTTCGGGGCGACTTGTAATCATAGGTTGTCGTATACCTGGAATATTGTTGATTTGTATATATTCGCAAGAGGTGGTATTAACTATACAATATATAGGTTAGTTTAAGGTGAATATCTATTTGGTGGATTTCTAATGCGCGTACTACGTCGTGGGGTAATAGGTAAGGTATCGGTGGATTGGGGATCATTTACGTTGGGCATGGAGGGTGTACTAGTCGATGGTGTTATAAAATTATAGTTAGCAGTAACAGTTGGTAGGGTTGGCTCCGGTGGTATTGGGCGAATGTGGTGTCGTGTTCGTCTTAGGAGGCCTGTTGGTCCTAGAACTTCATATGAGTGTGGGTCTGTTAGTATTCGTGATATAGTTCCTCTGGTCCATGTATTGTTTGTTGGTGTTATTATAATGACGGGCTGTTGTGGTTTGAGAATAGTGGGTTGTTGTTTCCTTCTGTGGGGGGCTAGTTGTCGGTGTTGGGTTTGTAATCGTCTTTGTAGGTTGCGGTATTGAGTATCATTGTTTTCAGTGGATTGGTGGAATAGTATCTGTATTGGACTCGGTGATTTTGTATCTAATGGTGTATTGCGCCATGATAGAAGAGCCTTGCGAGGGTCACCTATAGTCTTCTGGAGTATTTGTTTAACTGTTTGCACATGTCTTTCAATGAACCCATTAGACTGTGGATAATGGGGACTGGAAGTGATGTGTTTGAACTCCCATTCAGACGCAAAGGTTGCAAATAGTGGTGCGCTGAATTGCGGACCATTATCAGTTAACAATATAGTTGGTATACCAAATAGGGATAGTGTGTCTTTTATTTTGTTGATAATAGTCTCACAAGATGTACTGTTGGGTAGGTGATGGATAATAGGGTATTTGCTAAAGTAGTCTACGATTAAAAGATAGTTCTTGCCGTGAAGATGAAACAAATCGGCGGCTATGGTATCCCATGGCTTCGTAGGTAGTAATCTGTCGGTTGGGGGAGGGCGCCAAGGGCTTCTAGCATAGTCCTGACATACTGTACATAAATCTACATAATTAGTTAGGTCTTTACGCATGGTTGGCCAATATACTGCGTCTTTGGTTAATAGCATCATTTTCTCTACACCGGTGTGTGCTATGTGTAGTTTAGACATGATTTTAGGTATGGCACGCGATGGCACTAGGGCAGAGAGGCCTTTATATATTAAACCATTACTACTAATTAATGCATCTCTATAGGGCCAGTATGGGTGTAAGTTTTTAGGGAGGTGTCGTCTATCGTTGGGCCAACCAGTTTGTATTATATTATTTAGTCGGGCGTGTAAGTCGTCATCGTTTTTAGCCAGTATCAGTAGTGTTTCAGTTTGGGGAGTTAAATTGATCATATTGATAGTATGGTACGTTGGGGATGGAAGTGCGAACGTTGTATCCCTCGAAAAGGCATCTGATAATATCAGATCCTTCCCGGGGCGGTATTTTATCGATAATTTATATGTTTGCAGTCTCAGTAGCATGCGTTGGAGTCTGGCTGGAGCAGATGATATGTGTTTTAAAATGATCATTTCTAGTGGTTTATGGTCACTCTCAACTGTAAATTCGGATCCATAAACATAATGGTGGAACCGCTCACATCCGAAAATGACTGCGAGGAGTTCCCTCTCTATGTTTGCATAACGACGTTCAGTACTAGTAAGGGTGCGGGACGTATAACATACGGGACGGTTGTTTTGGAGTAGTACTGCTCCGAGTCCTATACCGGACGCGTCAACTTGGATTGTTGTATGTAATTGTGTGTTAAAATATGCGAGGGTTTTAGGCCTGCATAATTCAGCTTTGATGTTATCATAGGCTACTTGGTGGGAAGGGGTCCATTCAAAGATGACATCTTTGTGGGTTAAATTTTGAATAGGGGAGATTAAGTTTGTCATGTTAGTAGTGAATGGGGACATATACGTTGCTATTCCGAGGAAGCTGCGCAATGTAGTAATATTAGTGGGTGGTGGTATTCTAGATATAGCTGCGGTCCTTTCCGGGTCTGGCCTAGTGCCTGACTTAGAATATAGGAGTCCGAAGAAGGGTATTTCGCTAGATGAAATTATGCATTTTTGTTTATTAAATACTAGGCCATATACGCGAGCGCGTTGAAATAGTGCCATCAGCTTTTCATCGTGTGTGATAGTATTGTTACCATAAACGATTATGTGGTCGGCTATGTTTATAATGCCCTTTAAATTTTCTAGCATAAGGTCCATATGGTGTTGGAAAACATCTTGTGCCAGATTGAGGCCAAATGGAAGTCGTTTAAAACGAAATCGACCCATATGGGTGTTGAAGGTAGTTAGGATACTGGACTGATGGTCTAGTTTGACAGACCAGTAGCCAGAACTAGCGTCTAATTTTGAAAATATTTTTGCGCCACTAAGTAAGTTATTAACTTCTTCTAATGTTTTCGAAACGTGATGGGGACGTAGGATTGCCTTATTCAGGTCTTTAGGGTCAAGGCAAATTCTGATTTTGCCAGAGCTTTTGCGTACATAGGTTAAGCTTGATACCCATCGAGTAGGTGTGGATATGCGAGTTATGACACCTTGCTCGACCATTGATCGGAGCTCGGTAGCCACTTCGTCGCGTATATGCACAGGTACGCGTCTGGCTGCGTGCACTACTGGGGGGATATCGGGATTAGTATGTATGGTTAATTCTCCCGGAAACATTCCAATTCCTTGGAACAGATCCGGGAAAAGTTTGTCTAAGTTATCTATTGTCAAGGGGCTCAGTACTGTCGATATAGCACAGTTCATTGTAATGAGTGACATAGCAATACAAGAGGGGTAACCAATAATAGTTGGTCCTAATGTATCGACTACATAAAAATCTAGTTCGTATTTCATATTATAATGGTGGACGCTGAGCCTGGTTATACCAAGCAGTTTGATAGGTTTTTGACCATATGCGAGTAAGGCGGTTGATGCCTTAGTCAGGGAGGGCGCATAGTATAATGTTTTGTATATAGTAGAGGGAAGTACATTTACTTGGGCTCCTGTATCTACCTTTGCGCGTATTATAATAGTGCTATTATGAGATTGTTTGATAACTAATTTAGCGAAAACCTCGTCTCGAGTGTCCACACATCTATCTCGGATGGTGTCGATAGCGTGTATATTTCGTGTCGATCGGCACATTGATGCCCAGTGGTTGAATCGACCGCATTTGTTGCATTTGACTCCGAGTGCAGGGCAGGTGTCGTGTTGCCTCCCACAGCTTATGCATGGCTTGGTGTCTTTCGTAGGAGCCTTAGCCACTGTATGTATTGTGGGCTCGAGAGGGGCGTGGTGTCTATTTACGGCTTCATCGGTCTGGTATATCAAGAGTGCTTGATCAATAGTTGTGATGTTACTACTGATTAATTTATCGCGAGCAGCTCTTGATATACCTCCTATTAGTAGTGCGTCTAGTAGAGCATCGTTGCTGTTGGCGTATGCGCACCGTGATACAAGGCGACGACAACGGGTGATGACATCACATATCGGCTCGTGTGTATGTTGTCTTGATTCCTGTAGATGTAGTCTATGGACGAGTGGGCTTACAGATGGGCCCACAGAGAGGAACAGTTGTGTCCAGATGTGCGCGATAGGGCAGGCGTCTTTGACGATTTCGGGCCAGTACTGCTGTTTTTCTTGGCCTTCCTCTCCTAGCCATAGCAGCACATAGATTGCTTGTTTTATTGGTGTGAGGTCTACTAGTGGGCCATTGAAAGAGATTGTGCATGTTCTCTTGAATTTACATACTTCTTCGTATCTGTCCTGTGCGGTCCAGTTGAAGGTTGATTGGGTGAATATGGGGTACATTGTTTGAGGGTAGGGTAGTGGGTGTTAGTTGCGGTAGGATGTGTAGTATCACTTAAACAACTGCCACCATGTTATATACATATATATATGTATATATATATGTATAAGGCGTATGCCTATATATGCATAGATACGAGCGACAAGGCTTCTATAGTTTATTGGGTGATTCTAGCACTGCCTATACATCGCGGCGGTCCGCTATATATAGGCAGCCGTCTGCACGTGGGCGATCATGCGAGACGGTTGGAATGTGCGTGCGTGATACCAGGCACTAGGCGTACGTGCGCTGATATCACGTTGGTATACAATATCACGAATGTGGTAGATATACAATAATATGGAATGGTCCATTATGCGTGTTTATAAGAGGGGAGTAATATACAAGTGGATAACATAACAATATTTAGTCTGTTAACATTAAAGCGTAATCATTTTGTTTGTTGACGTTTGTTTGATCGTAATTGAATCTTAAATTGCATAACACGAGGTCATGATCACTATTAATATCCGTACCCGGAGAAGTTATCGTTGAACTTCGAATAATACTAAATTTAAATATTTGTGAAATCAGTACATTGTATATTTGATTATGTACTAGCTTCTACATTGTGTTGATTCCATGTTTAGATTCTTGAGTTTTTGTGCGGATGTATCAGTATTTGTCCTCGATGGTTTATGTCACCTAACCCAAATATTCCAACACATCCATTCCGTTGTGCATGTTTCCCAACTTTTGCGTTCTAGTCTCATTATATTATTAATAAGTGATATTATAGTATGTAATATAAATTAATATATACTACACTACTTATTCCATTACCTAGCCGAACAAGTTTACTTCACTTAGTTAGGATAACTATAAATACATTACATGCACAAACGTATAATTATTTCATATTATGAATGTCCACTTTTTATCATAATATTCTTTTTAAGTATACATTATCATCAATAAGTTATATAGACTATAAATGATTGTTTGATAGTCATGTTATATCGGTAACTCTCTGAATACAATTCTCCTGAAATATACGCATATTTAGCAATCACCAAATTTGGTAATATCACCAAATATAGTTATACTTAATTTACATTATAAACAACATATAGTTCCTAAAATTAACTCGATATATGTGGCGCTGTAGGTATTTTCTATAAAGTCGAATTACCTGATTTCACGAATATTGTATGTTTCATTGGAAAATCTGTGATTCTATACTTATAAGTACACAGATACCCATAAACATATACTTACATTGACACCTATGAACAATGACTTGTACTATTAAATAGTAATAATACAAATATCAACCTACTGAATGACTACATTTTACATATATGTAATTTAATGAAAAAACTTCAATATCTTCTTATAAAATTATTAACTATATATATTATGGAAATTGGTGAAGAGCTCAGTTTCCGTAGGATCCTAGGCCTATATTTCTTCATCTGTATCCGCAAATTGATATGGTGATGTGGTGATGACAACTCCAATTCACCGGCTCCCCCATGTTGCGGATAGGGGAACGGCCATTAGATATAATGGTTAGCTGCGAATAGCCAATAAGCTGTGCCGGACAAAAATCCAGGTTGCCCTTTGGAAAGGCATAGTACCTGTTAGCCACCCGATTAGGGTTACGGGAAAAGATAAAAAATTATCTCATATGAATGAGAAGGAAAACTCACCATAAAACTTACGAGAGGAGTTGCGACCCTCGTTAAGATTCACCTGCACTCATTAGCAATGAATATCAAAATTATAAATACAAAAACAACAAATCCTATACTTCCAGTAGCGGGAGTCCGCAGGAGACCAGCTAAGATAAAAAAACTCACACCCATAAGAATGTTATGACGTCACACCTTTAAACACTACAGGGAGGGGTGAGATTAAGACGCGCCGAGATGCTAATATGAAATTATTACATTGTATACAATGTCTATCGACAAAATCTAAAAATAGTCATTTTCAATGTATACATAGTACCTTAACAACTTATCTGACAACCAGAGTTTGTATACAAACTCTGGTTGTCAGATAAGTTGTTAAGGTACTACACAAAAAACAGAAGAGATGACATCGAATATGCGAAAGTATACTATATCTATATGCGGTATACAAGAACACAGAAAAGTACACTCAATAGATAGGGAACAAGAGATTAACTGGTACGATATTGACCCTGGATACAATCTATACACCATATCAGCATGGAGAAATCAAGTACAAGCAGAAAATGGTGGTGTGGGTATCATAATTAGCAAAGAGGCAAGTAAAAGTCTAATAAACATAAAACGAGTTACAAATAGAATTATGATAGCTAATTTTTAACGTAATTCTGTATTAACTAATATTGTGACATATGTACCATGTGAATACGAAGATGAAATATTCAACAATATTTTCTATGAGAAACCTCGAACAACTATTGAACAAGTACCATCTCATAACTGTTTTATAATAATAAGCGACATGAATGCAAGGATGGGACCAGACGATGTGCAATACAATTACAACATATCAACAAATAATATTTGAAGTCGGATCAAAGAAATGATGGAAGAATACCAGCCATTAGCAGTTAACTCACAATTTCAAAAGAAAATAGGCAAGTTATGGACCTGGATGTAACCACACATAACAAAACACCAACTTGACTATATACTGGTGAAAAAGAAATGGAGGAAAAGCATAAGAAACTGCGAAACCTATAATACTTTCATATATTTGGGATCAGACCACAGAATCGTAGTAGCTAATGTGACACTAAGTCTCCGAGCAACAAAGCAGACTGCGCAGTATAAACCCAAGTATGTTTGGAGTGATCTAAACTAACAAGACAAACTACAAGAGAGGTATGCATTTGAAATAAAGAATAAGTTTAACATTCAACGACTAGATGAAGAAACATTGTCCGAAAAGTATGAACGGTTGGTGGAAGCAATTAATGTGACAGCTGTAGAATACATGAGACAAGCCCCGAATCTTAAAAAACTTAAAATGTAATTGAATATATCTCGAGAAGATATAACTACCGCACATAAATCACTTGTTAAGAAGAAATGTCAAAGAGGTGTTATAATCATACTCTATACAACTAAATTAGAATATAGATGTTCCAAATGTTTAAGGTAATTAATGACGAAGAATTGTAAACAAATTGTTGTAATTGAACAATCTGATCTGGGTATGAGATAACTAGAAAGTAGGAACTTGATCAATGAAATATCTGGCAGAAAATGTACCCAATCACCAGAGTTAAATGGTAATAATGCAGAGGATATAGTTTTTTTATGGTATGAATACTTTAGAAAACTTCTCGGGAACTCATCTGAAGTGACAGATGAAATGAAGAAATACCTCCAATTTTTGAAAACTTACATTTAAAAGACGACATATTTACAATTGATGAATATAAGAAAGCGAAAATATCAATAAAATGTGGGAAATGCGCTGGGGAAGATGGCATAATTATATAAGTACTCAAATATGCTCCAATTGATGATATTGTGCTTGATATCATTAATATGTATTATATAAACAGTGAAAAGCCTGATATATGGAACATTTCTAACATAGTCCCAGTATCTAAATCGGTAGTTCTCACCAAAGCTGATAACTATATTGGAATTAGTCTCACTTCTGTAATGGCAAAAAATTATAATCGTATTATACTCAATCGAATACATCCAGTATTAGATCCTCTACTTATACCCAATCAAAATGGATACAGAGAGAAGAGATCAACGGTTTGCCTGATACTAGCAATATGAAGGATACTGGAGGGAATTACGAATATGAATTTACCAGCTGTCCTAACATTTATTGACTTCAAGAAGGCATTTGATTCTATACATAGAGTTAAGATGGCTAAAGTACTTAGATCATATGGAATACTTGATAAGCTTTTTAATGCAATAAATAGGAGCTATGCTAATACTAGAGCGAAAGTATACTCACCAGATATCGTATCTGAAGAGTTTGATATAGTATCAGAAGTTCTACAAGGGGATACTTTATCACCTTACCTATTTATTATTGTACTCGATTATGCACTTAGAAAATCAATCTTCGAACGTGAAGAGGAATTTGGATTTACTATTGTTACGCGCAAAAGTCGGAGAATGTATCCAACTGTTATAACAGATTTCGATTTAGCTGATGATATAGCCTTATTATCCAATACTGTAAGTAAATCTAGGGAGTTACTGCTAAGGGTAGAGTCTGAATACAAACAAAATAGGACTACACCTACATACTAAAAATACTAAAGTAATGGGCTTTAACAAACTTGACTCAATAGTATTAAAACAGCTAATGGTCAAACGTTACTAGTCGAAAAATATTTCATATACCTTGGTTCTTGGATCAACTCGTCAGAAAAGGACATTAAAGTTAGACATTTCTTAGCCGTAATGCTCTAGTATGGAACGCACTACATAGCATGCACATTATATAGAAGTTTATTCTATGGGAAACTATACAAGGTAAAGCTAACATAGGTCGTAGGCATTTAAACTATGTGGATATGTTAAGAAAAGATACTGGTATCTTTGAGAAGTAATCTATAAGAACCACCATGCTAGATAGAGATGTCTGACTGGAGTTGTTAAATACTGATGTTCGAATAGAAGATAAATAAGATCATCCTCGCAATTAAGCAAAAGTAAGCATATATATATAAATATATATATATATATATATATATATATATTTATACATATATATATATATATATATATATAGTTAATAATTGTATAAGAAGATATTGAAGTTCATTACATTTCATTAAAATATATTGCCAATTAATATGTCGTACTATTTTATTAAGAATATTATAAATATATTAAATATGAATGTATACTAATAAATATATTAGGTCATCGTAAGGTTTGTGAAGTATGTTTATATTGTCCTTAATTAATTAAATATTAAAACATATTAGTTATGGTGATATGAATTTTATATATGAATGCAATTTAAATATGTGATAAATATAAATTTGAATTATTGTTATTTATGGTATACATAAAGAGAGAGTGTTTAATATATATATTGTCAATGTAATTTATAGCTACATTATTATTAGGATAGTGGGGTAAATAATATGTACATTATTTTACTATTATAAAATGACAATGTGTATACCATTTAAATTAATAATTAGTTATTTATTAGTGAGGTAAATAATATGTACATTATTTTACTATTATAAAATGACAATGTGTATACCATTTAAATTAATAATTAGTTATTTATTTAAAACATATTATTATAATATTTTATTGATCTTAGTTTTTAATAAAAATAATTATGTAATCATTTCATAACTATATATTTAGTGTGGAAATAAAGTAATAAAAAGGATAATAACATAATATATATTAACGTGTAGCTATATTTTTGATTTAATATATTAACAATTCTCAATTAACAATACAGTAATATCTTAACTTTCACACATGTTGGTATATTATATATATACCAAAGATTTTGCTAAGGATTTTTCTACTTGGCACTACTTTGCATATACAATATATATATTGTATACTAATCGTTGTCTATCTATAAACACAACACGTATACGATACTATGTAATCAACTACTTAACTTAAGAGAACGTTACATGTATACATATATGTGTGATATGTACACACGCACACACAAACACACACACAAACTCACACGCACACACACGTACACGCGCACGCAAACAATCGGGAGGCGTAAATCATCGGAAGTTACGTAACAGGCGATGTCAACAAGCGAATTTCCGGTGGCCGGCCTACGCTACGAGTATTATATCATCGGTAAGTGGTCAGTGGTGTGGGTGTGTGTGTGTGTGCTATAGCACCGATACCACGTGGTACAAAGAACATATGTCCTATGTCCGTTGAGAATACAGGAGATCACGTGGATGTGTCGATTTCGGCGCGAGCCTAATGATCAAGCATAATGATGTGTAGATGGCAGAATGGCTTTTAACGTGTAGTTAACGTTTGTAATGTGAAGAGGAATAATAACTATAGTTGTAAATACAATATATGTACATCTAATATATATATTATATAGTAGAGTATATATTATATAATAGTTACTTATAGATGATATATATATACCACCTATATATACGCTAATTGAATGGGTCCATATTATGTGCAATTAGGCTGTCATTATTATGAAAATATATTTTTGTTTAAAAAATGTTAATAACTTTGCAACAATTATGAAAAATATAAAATATTTTTTCACATTGTAAAATATAATTAGATCTAATATGTGTTTTTTTAATCTATTAAATATCTACATTGTTAAACGATTGAGAATCAATAATGTATTTCAAAAATTTCATAAATTAAAAATGTAAACGAAAATCAGTTTTTTGTATGTCAGTATTCGAGTACTTTCCCCATAATTTGCAATCGGGGTATATTAAAAATAATATATTATTATTAATATACCCTTGATGTATATGTATACATCTTAAATTCATAATACATTAACATTGCTTCAAGGATTAAAATAGCTTTATAAATATATTGTATATAATACATGTATATATATATATAATAATTATATACTATATTATAAACTGTATGTGGTAGTACTAAGTTTTATGTATACAATTATACATACTATGTATACATACATTGTACACTGTACAGTAAAAAAACATATTATACATAATATGTACAGATGTATACATATTATAAATATTAATTAAAATTACATATATCCTATTTTAAAGAATACGTTTTAATTGATAATCTATATTATTATTTAATATGAGTTTAATTTATAATATATATATATATATATATATATATATATATATATATATATATATATACATCTAAAATACCAATTGATGAATATATTCAATGAATCTATGACGATATTGGAAATAGAGTATACTCGATGTATACATATATAACAGTATACGTCGCCATATATATTCATTGTATTACGTATTTATCTATCGTAACTATGTATACACTTTATAGTGTACAATGTACACTGTGTACATACACTATATTCGCACGTACAATGTATATATATATATATATATATATATTTGGTGTATACACCAAATATGTGTCTAAACTTATGCTTCGCAAAATCTTTGCGATAATTTTGATGCCTACATATTGTGTATATACTTATAAGTTTAATAAAGTTGGGTTTTAATGATTTCAAATTCATCTATATATAGTGATATTTAAATAATACAAATATATATATATATATTATATATATATATATATATATATATATAACTGGCTGTGAGGCTCAGTGGCTAAGGCGTCAGACACACAAACAGTAGGACACGGGTTCGAACCTCGTCCGGACCATTAATTAATTTTATAAAATGGGTCTTAAAATATTATTTAGAAGTGATCTTATATAATTGTGTATAACTAAAAGATCGGCTCTCATTTAAAACATAGATGCCTTAACATGAGAGCGGCTTGGAAGGGACATTAGATCCATATGGTTAAAAGTAAAAACTTCATCTAAGTTCCTAGATGGGAAGAAAGGACTCCACCAAATAAAAATAACATATATATATATATATATATATATATATATATACATATAAACACACACACATACACGCGCACGGCGTGCATACACGCACGCACAGTGTGCGTCGCACACATACACACACACACACACATATATATATATATAAGTAAGGCATATCGGTTGAAGTGTGAGTGTTGCCTTAATTACGTGTGTTAAGGTGCTAGCAGGTGATGATGTAATTAGATTTGCATTTATTTAGGGAATTAGGGAATTGCATTATGTAATACATCATAGGAATGCCCTAATATTACATCATTATATGTAAACATGTTTATTAGTTATAATTAGTTATAATATACTATATATATATATATAATGGGTTATAATGACAATGGCTAAATTATGATATTACAAGATCATAATACATTTTAAATGTTGATGAAATAGACATTGTTAAATAAATGTCATATATGTCATATACTATATATAGTAAATGTTTACCATGTGTATGCAACAAGAGTCAGCGGTGTATTACATGCGTATTTCTTGTGTAATTATTGTACATTGTTGTAGTAATTAACTTGTTATTTTAATCATTATGTTAACTCATGCTCTATATCATTGGTTCCCAATATATGGGTCATACATTATGGGGTTATGACTTATAACCCAAACTTAGGTCATTGGGTTATCTGTTTGGGTCATGTGTCAATTTCTAAAAAAAAATCTCTGGTTTTCGATACAGTTAATATAAATCTATCATTTAACTAAAGTTTAATAAAACAAAAATAAAACAATGTAATTTATCATTGAGTCATGGAATATTTTGTAATTAATAATTATCAAAAAAGGGTATTGATGAAAAAAGGTTGGGAACCACTGCTCTATAGAGTAGACATATATGTACTATATATATATAGTACTATCAAAGATTTTTCTATGCATTTTTCTAATATTTTTGGTTCGCAAAATATTTGTAATATAATATACTATTAAATGTATACCATGTAATATACAGATTATGCTTATGTTAATATATATACATATACATTTCTAATAATTATACATCTATACAATTTCAATATTATTCTGATAATACTATTATATAATTTCAGATAACTTTCACAACAAGTACGTCTATTACGAGCAGTTCGTGTAATAAATGATCTCTAACGACGTGTATTCTCTTTGAGAACGTTCTAGATAACTAATAATATATAAATAGTGATTAAAGAAGGTAACACATAGGTTAGTTATTAGTTAGATATTAGTTATGATAAAGTATAAATAGTTATTTTCAAAATACTCACTACTCTCTACAGTTGCGTAGATCTAATATGTTTATACAAGTTTATTGCATACATTCGGAGTTGTGTATATGTACACTATAGTACACACAGGTATTGTTGTTTAGTTGAGGTTCGTGTTAAATAGATTGTATACACTAGGGGCGCTGCAACAGGGTGGATGGGAGGATATGTTCCCCTCCCCACTTTAAAATCTAGCGGTACCTCCTATGTATTGGTCCCCCCCACATTTACCACCACATTTATGTTGATTGGTTGATCCCCCCTACATACACACCATCGTTCCCGTGTATACACTGTATTTAACCTATTTCGCTTACATATCACCCACCTTTATATATAGGGCGGGCTATAGGTTTCAATATCACCAGCGAACGTATCCATTAACCAATAAAACAACGACTAAAGTAGCATCAAGGCCATGTCCTCGATATTATACATGTCCTTCTCGATGCAACGTGTTCAAGTGTATATTTATATAATAAAGTGTGATTACGTCACTCAAAGCTAGCCGGTTGCGTAACAGCGTATTACAGTTCACTCTCACCGCCACCGCGCGGCTCTCGATCACATAATTGCTATCTCAGCGTGAGTCGAGCTCGGTTAGCGCAAGCGCTGAACGAGAAAATAGAATTCCGTGTGGGGGCGCTACGTTACATCACTATTACATCACTATTACAAGAGTTACGTCAGAATTAGTGGGCCGTGAAATTACGCCCGCGTTTACAGCGCGCTTGTGGGCTCGAATTACGTATGACTATTTTGTTGTATATGTTTTATTTCATCTATACTTCGCCTATACTAACTTGCCCATTATGTCGTGCTCATAATGTACCCCGTAAATTAATGGCACGTACAATGTACGACGTAAACAAATGTTAAGTTGATAACAATGAATTTTTTAGTGATTTGTTTATTACCCATGTTAAACATTTATGCATTATCGCTGCCATCGTGGTCATCCAAAATGTCTAAAAAAATTAGTGACTAATTAGTATACTATAATTTATTTATTTTCATCGATCTAGCATAATCCATCGCCAACAAGTCAAAGTAATCACCATTACTGTACGTCAGTGTACAGTGTACAGTGTACGTCGTACAGGCGTATGTTTAATGGTGCGCATGTGTGTACGCTACCCGGCCCGATGATGAGGACAATGGGGACATATGCCCTCCGCGTAAAAGTATGTACCGGATATAGTAGTATTCGAAGTTGTTGTTGTAATTAAATCAATTAAAAAAACCTTATTAGGTTACCTATAGGTAATATATATATTAAGTTATACCTTACTATAATATGCATCGTAACCCAATTAGTGTAAGTACAAGTCAATAACATGGTATTAACGATATATATATATATATATATATATATATATATATATATATATAATATATATATATATATATATATGCATATAATATATTGTAAACAGTATTCACATTGTTATCAGCATATAACCTCTGGTATTTTATATATTCTTTAATGTTCTATTAATTTATATATATATTTTTGATAAGAAATTTATATATATTTTACAATTATTTAAAATTTATTAAAAGTAATATATAAATATAAGTTTATATAATTCATTTTATTACATTTTTTTAATATAATCTATAATATAATTCAATCGTTCCAGTCTAGTGATTTTGAAGAAAAATGCGATACATTATAATGTTAATTATTATTAAAAAATGTATATACAATTTTATATGAGATATATGAATTAATGAATGAATGAAATTAGTGTATAGACAATATTGCATAGTTTACATAACTATAGATAAGCAATTACATATGGAAAAATATAGGTTAACCTATATATAGTTATACATACCTATATTATCTATAAATAATACAGATATTATACTTTTTAAAGTTTCACCTATTATTCATAATTTAAAATATCTGATTAATATAAATAAATAATATAGGCAACAACATAATCTAAATAGATTAATTAGTATACCATATAATTCAATCGGATTTTCAATAGTATACATTAATATTAAAATATATAAAATATCTGATATTTAATGATATAGTAAACTAATATATTTTGAAATATATATTTAGAATTATGATTTCAATCACTTTTTAGATAATGTATATATTTTATTAATTTGTATTATCATAAAATTATTCTTATTATTTAATATATAGTATACAATACATGGTATAACTATTTTTGAAATATTCATAAAATATATAATATATTTATTAGTTCAAAGTTCGTTGAGTATAGATTTGTATAATATTTTCAATATTTAAATTGTATATAGTATACTATAGTATTCAATATTTGAAATAGTTTAATAAAATTATAAGTTGTAATAATGCACTTGTACATATACATGATATACGTATATACTTTGTACATATATGTGTATAAATTATATAATTTAAAAAATTATAAAATAATACATTTTGTTGATATAGATCCTACATGTAATTAAATATAACAATTTATAATGAACATTTATGAAAAATGCAACAACATGACATATTTGAGCTCAAATATCACATATATAGGGGAAATTAACCAAATACGGATAGTGCCCGTATACGGACACTCTAGTTATCTCAGAAACCAGAAATCCTACAAAAAAAATTGTAATGAATAAAATATTTATAATGATAAAAATAGTCTAAAAAAGTATTTTTTATGTTTGAATTATTCAAAATATTGCTAATATATTACAATAAACTGATTTTTTTATTACGTTCTTAAATTTATAAAAACAAATTTCAACTTAAAACCTTCTCAAGATTATACAAATGTATCTATATAAAATATAACACTATAATTATTAACAAATAAAGCATTCAAAAAATTTTATTTTTAATTTCTATATTTTTTATCAAATATTCATACCCTATAACCAATCAGCGCGCAGCGTATAAACAATTCTTATTTTCATAAAAATCGTGTGCGTTATAATATTAATACCACCAATAAAACTAATTCTAAAAAAATTATTATTTAGATTGTTAAATTGTATTATTAATTAAAAAATAATAAAAATAAATAAATTATTAACTAATTAAATTACAATACATTTTTCATAAAATTAATTATAAATAACGTAATTATAATTTGTCTGATTGATTCATCAATAATATATAGTTTATCTAGTGGTATATATACCCTATAGGGTGTCCGTATTATAATACAGGATGTCTCGGACATGGGTACCGAATACGGACACCCCCGTTATCTATGGAATTAAAAGAGTAACTAAAATTTTAAAATTACAATAATATCTATAATCATATAATATAAACATATTGTAATTTTTGAATAAAAATAATGAGTCATAAAAAGGTAAGACCATTTATTATTAAAGTGTCCGTATTAGGTTACTTTCCCCTATTGTTATACGAAATAATTTGTGTTTAAGTATTCTTATTAATATATATATATCAAATTATCTTTTTAAGGATACTAATTTAATATTGTATTTCATCAATAAATCATTGTAACATAATATTTAATATACAATTTTTAAGAATAATTATAAAATCTTAAGATTTTAATGATGTATTAAATAATATTAACATGTACATAATGTACTCATACACATCTAAATATAGTTACAATCTTTTTATTATTTATTAATGTTATAAAATTGACTATTTTGTATTATATATACTAGTACTAGTATATTGTCAGGCTCGACTAATTAAACAGGTTATATTATTAATCAGGGTATATATACCTGGTTATATACCTAGGGGCGCTGCAACAGGGGGCGGGGGGATATGCCCCCTCCCCATTTTAAAAGCTAGAAGGACCTCCTATATATTGGTCACACCTCACTTTTACTACAACATTTATTTTTATTGGTTGGTCACACATACATACAAAATCGTTCCAGCGCCCCTATATATATCCCATAGGGTAAACTGCAGTTATAAAACTAGCTAATATTTACTGTTTATCTTTCATTAGTTCGCTAAAATTACTGAATTATTTATGTGTAGTCTCCCGATAAGTCACGTTCACGGGACCGGGAAAAGTGTCCGACTTAGCGAGATTTCTGAATTATCCGAAATTCAGAATAATCATACAAAATGCGTACTACGGCCGTACAGCTAATGCATCGCACTACAGTGTATTCACGTACACAATGACGTCGGTATACCGCGATAACATATCATATAAATTATAAAATATTAGTATTTCTAAATATTTGTCTTAAATCGAAATAAATGTTGTATTTCGACATTGCGTTATTGCCGTGTACATTAAATTAATGATTATACACTTATTATAGATTGTAGTTATATAAAATCACTCGTATTTCATTGCTTTAAATGTGGTTTGATAATTGACAGTAATGTATGCGTTCACGCTTAATCGTGAGAATTACCCGCTATTATATCCACTCCATTTAAGGGTGAAAGCTGGCGTTGGGGTTTACCATGTTAATGCTAGCTCTAGCTAACGTGTTAAGGATACTATACTAATGGAGATAATGAAATATTTTTTTTTATTCAATAGCTATTATTCTACTACATAATATTATTGACTTTTTATAAATATAATTTATGTAAAATTATGTAAAAAAAATAGTTAAAAATAGTTGACATATTTTTTATATTTTTGTATTGAATACATATTCCAATTAGACGATGTTCAGAACTCCGCGACTATATTACTGAACTCCACTACATAGAACTCCACTACATAGAACTCCACTACTACACGGCCTAATATATTGACTACTTAAGAAATACAATTGTATACATAGATATTCAGACACATTACAATTCGGTAGTACTTATATTATAATAGTAATTGTATTCATAATTGTAACCTACATTATTTAAAGTAAACATTTATGACAATTTATAAAAAGTGGCACTTATATAGAATACAAAATATAAAAGTGACTATATCATATTTCTGACATATCGAACATTCCGACGTATATAATCAAATTTATCAGATTAATTTACCATGTAACTATAGTTACAAATCAAATCAAACAAATGATTTTGTGACCAATAAATGTGTCCGACTTATCGAGTAATATGACTTATTCGTAGTCTAACTTATCGAGAGTTAACTGTATATATTTGTATATAATACATTAAATATAATCGAAGTACTCGACAATATATTCTTAAATTATTAATTTAAACATTACAAAATAATATATTAGTTTTATGTATATTATATATATATATTATATGCCATATTATTATCTGGAACTGAAGCTTTCAAACTACCAGAATATATTACTCTATAGAGTGGATTATACATGGTTTCACTTCCAAGATACCTATACTATTGTACAATATATATATATATATATATATATATATATATATATATATTTAAGCTTTACAATTGGAAACTCAGAATAAAGCGATCACACTCGATTAGAACGAGTGTCCTTGTCGATATCCGATCATCTCCCGTAGAATCCCGTAGAGATACAAGCGCAGCCTCCCTGCGCTAATGTTTACGTTCCATCAAACTGGCACAGCGCCGAGAGTCGTGTCCTCTCCGAAGGACATCGTCGTACACGCACTAATCGTCCATCACCGCCTCGACCTCGTGGAACACGAGTTAAGTAAACAACAGCTACGTCGCTGGCACCTAGCGGACGCCGAAAGTATAACCGCACTAGACCTGAATCAACAACAGCGCCGCGTGGTGGTGTAACGCGCCGGCTTGTTGCGCAACCTCTAAAGCGTTAGCATCTTACGTAACATTTAAATGTTAGCGTATTGCGTAACTGTTTAATGTAATCGGGCGGTATAACGGACGAACCGAGCTGAACCGCGTTATTCATATCAACTTATAACGATACATTACGCTTTACTCAATTCGCCGGAATTATTGTGACATTATATTAATTATATTTCGAAATAT
Source organism: Osedax fenrisi (assembly GCA_964019155.1). Classification (NCBI taxonomy): domain Eukaryota; kingdom Metazoa; phylum Annelida; class Polychaeta; order Sabellida; family Siboglinidae; genus Osedax; species Osedax fenrisi. The sequence continues at coordinate 82,561,075 of OZ025240.1, read as the reverse complement.
ATGTTGTAATAGATGATATATCTTTATATATAAATATTATATCTACTTGGCATGTATATAATAAATTAAATATATGTATATATAAATTTAAATTTATTTATTATATACAAATATGACTATATATAGTATAGATATACTATATATATACTATAGTATAGATCATTAGTTAGAGAGTAATTTAAGTTTAGTGGCGTGTTTAAAAGTAAATATGGAATAATAATATTTATATAATAATAATAAATAAATACATCAACAACAATCATGCACAGTAAAAGGAGTATTTTTATATTTGCAAATTAAATAAATTGATTTACTTGACCTGTTTAAGTACTGATATAAATTACGTAAATTAAGTATGATAGCACACCACAACACAACACATACAACTAATAAATCTAATTGGGTTCCAGTTACTGTGTTTAAAATTATATATCTCTCCGATCATCTAAAGCGAAATAAAAGTAATCATCAAGTTATCATCCATTCTAAATAATGTCCGCATTGGCATATATATATATATATATATATATATATATAATGAAAATAATAAATGTCAGCCGATATATGTGAAACTATAGTTATAGCAAAGGATTTTGGTTATAGTATATATAATATATATATATATATATATATATATATATATATATATATATAGGTTATATAATATATATATATATATATATATATATATATATATAAGTTATCCTTAATTAGTTATACATTTAGTATATGGAAAATGTTTAGATATTATACAAGAGTGTATGTATCTTGTAATTAAATACATGAATATGCCACTCTATAGAGTACTATATATAGTACCGATATTTGCAATGCGTCAGTTCCTTAGAGCTACTAATAAGTCATATAATATAATTGATTATAGTTAACATGAAGGTACATGATTAACCTTAATAATTATTAAGCGTTATCCGTATTATTATTGTAAATGCTATATACTATATACGAGCATGGATGTACCTTACTAATAACTACGATTTTAAATATATCTACTTTATAGTACTTTATATCTTATGCTCGTATATAGTATATAGCATTTACAATAATAATACGGATAACGCTTAATACTTATTAAGGTATACGAGTACAATTGTATATCTTTTTAAAAAATGTAAAATGTACATCCAATATTTAAATTAATATCGGAATTTTAAATGTTAACTATATATAGTAGGGAGGGTATGTATTTTTATTTAGATTTATTTTAGATACCTTAATTGTTAACAATATTTATAATAATAATGTTAGTATTACGAGTGTTTACACCAAAGTGCACTTTGGCATGCCATGTATTCTAATAACACAAATTGTAGGAAAACCATTATAACAATCATATGGACAATCATATAGTTATATTACTCATTTAGCTGCTAAGATAACTCTGGTAGTTATATATATATATATATATATATATATATATATATATACAGTCAACTCTCGGTAAGTCGGAATACGGATAAGTCGGACTTCTCGATAAGTCGGATAAGTTGGATTGGATAAGTCGGGCTTTTCTATAAGTCGGACACATATTATTGTCATTTTTATGATTTTTATACTAGATAAGTCGGACTTTTCATAAATTGTCAGAAATGTTTACTTTAAATAATATATATTATAATTTTAGTAAGTAATATTATTGAATACAACATGTTATGTTATTGATTGTTGCATAATTCCACAATTCAGTAACCCTTTAACTCACGCTGCGCATCTCTTGTCTTATTTGCATGTAATTCTGAATCTCGGATAAGTCGGAAATCTCGCTATGTCGGACACTTTTCCCGGTCCCTTGCGAGTTCGACTTATCGGGAGTTGACTGTACTATAATTACTAATAAAAATAATATTTATTGTTTCAATGTTATTCTAAACCTATAATATACTTCAGTATAAAGTATACTATAACTTACATTGGGCACTATTGTGTTAGGTATGTTTATATCAGTGCATTAAAATGATCTTTAAATAGTTAAATTATATATATATATATATAATATAAATTTATATTGACATAATGTTTATATAAAAAGAAATGTTAAATGTCTGATATCCATGCATATCTACATCCATAAGTGATTTCAATCATAATTTTAATAATCGTTTATTGTCAAATGAGATATGATAAATAATATAATATAAGTTTACTTATGTTAAATATCATAGTTTATAAACTTAATACTTTGTCTAATAATACGAATTATACATTATTATTTATATTTATAATATCTAATATAAGTATACTTATAAATAGAATATATATTATCTAAAAAATTAATATATATATGTATGTGTATGTATGTGTGTGTATGTGTGTGTATGTGTGTGTATGTCACAAAAACGTTTTCCGTATTGAATGTATACATTCACTATATGACGTAACGATATGTGTTATTATGTGTTGTGATGGTATGTGTATTCGTGTGAGTGAATGTAATAGAAGGCATGTATATATATATATATATATATATATATATATTAGTATTAGTATGGGTGTGGGTGTGTGTGAGGGTGTCTATTGATACAGGTGAAGGTATGCTATATTTAAGGGATTACGTTCACCGGCGGCAATAAACTATTTATTTAAACGTTGTTACGTCACAGCTCTGAGTTACGTCATCGTCATATAGCCCAAAGACAATAGACGACGGCGACCACCGGCTCGACCAATCGAAAGCGAGAGATGATCGCTTAGTAAGGGATCACCTATACGGCGGCGGCTCGGAGGCGTACCTCGCGATGCTTTGACAACGAGAGAGAGCTAGGGAGAGAACTCTCACTTCCGATTACGTAAGCGCCGCTCTAGTGTCGGTGTACGACGCTAGGGGGTCACGTGGTCCGTTGATTAAAGAGCGCCGCCTACCGGAAATCGAGGTGTTACCTCTGAACTTGTAACTATAGATATACGTGTACGCGGTACACTGTGCGGTGCGTCTATGTGATACGTTCATGTATATTTATGTTTTTAATGAGTTATGCATGCGAATATATGTATACACATACACGCAAAGATGTAAATTCATACACATATTTTCACACACATATACATATATACATATATATATATATATATATATATATGTGTATATGTATATAATATAGTCGAAATATCTATGTAATTTTTTATTGTGTATGTAATAAATTGAAACTAATATCCCATCTGATGCAGTTGAAGCAAATATAAAAGTACATATATATACTTAATTATATTTTTTCGTTGAAATAAACTACACATATAAATATCATAAACTTGATAAATAATATATCGTCTATTTATGATAACTATTAATAATGTGCATTAGATAACGCTATCTTATAAGATAACGTCTACGACTTGCGTCTACCCTGACCCCTATGTACCCTATTGTACCCTATCTACCCTATCTACCCCCGTGGAGTCGTATGCATGTACACATATACATATATATATATATATATATATATATATATATATTATACTATATATATATATATATATATATATATATATATATATATTATACTATATATATATATATATATTATTTTATGATATACAAAATAATTCATTAGCGAAAGATAAGCACTGATTATATATATATATATATATATATATATATATAATACGCGCTATGCATAGCCCATGGGCACAAGGGATAAGGAACAAGGGGGGTTTGTGGGGTTGGAATCCCCCCTTGCAAAATAATGGAGGGGTTTTGAAATCTAAAACCCCCCTGCAATTTAGGTAAAATGAAGGATTTTTTGTATACAATTATAATCTCTGTGATGATTATATGTTAGCAGAAATTAATAATGTTATAATAGACATTAGAGTGAAGTAGTATAGCTCAAATTTCTATGCATTTTATATTTATAATCTATTATATTTTCTTATTCATTAAAAAATATAATAAAATGTCCAATATATTATAATTAAATTTTATTTATAATGAAGAATAATACTCTATTTCGCTATTTGTTAGTTTATATATTAATTGAACTGTTTATATTTGTTTAATTTAAACTTTATATAAAATTATTAAATAAGTTTAGGATTTTATTCATCTAGGATTTTATATATCCTACATCAAGTACTGGCGAAACTATTGCAAATAATCTGAAAACATCATTATACGTCTCGGTCTATCCATGTCTAATTTACGCGGTCAATGTTATGCTTTAAGCATCAATATGTCAGCTGATATAAAGGAATAAAAGCCCTGATACAAAAAGAACAACCTTTGGCATATTAAGGGGGTATCCCATTACCAGTATTTCCGGAAATGTTTACTAGAAAGTTATTAAGGTGGACACTGCCCACTCTCCACTGGACAGTCAGATGTAAGGCTATATCATCAGTATTGAATAACTATTTAGATATTATAAATGCATTATAACATTTTACAATGTCAAGCGTAAATAGTTCTGAATAAATCGCCAAAACATATTCATGTAAGAATACTCTACTAGAAACATATAACCTACATATATATATATGCCTACAATGAAATATATTTCATTAAATATAGAATTTTATATATTCACTTTATTAGAAAAATTGGTTAGTTTTACCTATAATTTTTAATAATTATTATTGATTACAGAAATATATATTTATACATATATTAAAAGTATAATTTTGTAATTATGTTTCCTTAGATAAGTGTAATTGGATCAAATTCTACTCTCAATGAAGATGTTTTTTTACTCATTAATATATAACATATATGTTAATCGACACAGTACAAAGAACACATTATCACATTTATTTAGAAAATTTTAAAAGAATCTGGAAGAAAAATATCTTATAGATTTATTAATTTAATATTAATTGTTTTTATAGAAACAATAATATTAATCAAATTATTAATTATACCATTGGTACAATTGGTTAAGCAAGTATTTCAGTGTCCTAGGAGAGAAGATTTTCTATGTTAAGAAGATTGAAGACTTGGTTAAGGTTACAACATAAATACAAATATTTGATATATGCAATGTAGATCAGGATATATTAGATTATACTGACGACAATAAATTGATAAAAGAATTTTGCCAAAGAAATAATTTTAGAAGACATTTTATAAGTATAACATAATAAATATATACACTATTGTGGGATTTATTCTTGTTATAACATAGATATTTCTTTAAAATATTCCAGTTATGTTCATTACAGAATTCATCTTTTGTTAACTCAGTATAATTATAATTAGATGTTCTAATATTTAAAATGAATCATAATATGCACTATATTATATGTTACAAGATATATTTTACAATAATTACACGCTAGTATTTAGTTGATAAATTATACTTATTTCTTAAAACCTCCCCTGGGAAAAAATAGTTCCGGCGGCCTTAATACGCGCTATAATGGCATACTATGGACAGAACATGCAAAGCATTCTAACCTACTAGACATGCGTGTGTATATCGTATGCTAACAGCAGCTACTACTCATGCGCAGGTAGGTGGACAGTTGTACTTAGTACATGTATATATTGAATACATGTACTAAGTAGGCTATAGACTATGTTGAATGTGTGCGCGTTAAGCCAGCTCGTACTTTGTGAATTGAAAAAACCCTAGACGATTCTTAAAGGAAATTTCACTTATATTAAGATGGAATTAATAAAATGAACGTAATTAAGCAGTTTAAGAGCGTTATTTGATTATGAAAATACATTTAATATTATATGTAATATCTTCGGAATTTAACAACAACAAAAAGTTAACTGTTAAATATAATAGAATTTAATACATAAATTATAATTATTATAAAATCAATAATATACGTATGATATAAAAAAATTCAAAAAAATCTCCAAATTTTTTTTGGAGGCCATTGATAAATTGAAAAAAATGTATTATATTATTGTTAATCATCATTTTTTTTTAAATTAATAAATAATAAAAATAAGGTGATATATATTTCCATTGCCATATGTATATATAACATATAATTATTATACTTTGAAAAACATTTCTAAATAAAAAAAAAACATAAATCATAATTTTTTGAATTTTCTAGGAATTTGTACACAAAAAATCCAGGAGATATTTTAATATTTGTATCGACATACAATATTTGATAAATGTAATTATAAGACAATTTATGTGTTTTTATTAAAATATGGTGTATAAAAACTGATTAATATAATATTTAAATGACTTCCTATTAACCCCATGTTATCATTTGTATCTATACCATACTTATATTCTAGTAAAAAGCGTTCAAAAACTAATGCATGGATCTAATCTTGTTTTCGGGTTTTACTTTCTATATGTTATATCTTAACACACGTAGAGGAACCTTATATATTATATAAAAACATGCTCGACGAGCCGGCTTAGGGGGGGGGTGTATGACTTAATTACCCCATCAGTAGGTTTACCACGTGACATCACTATGACCACTGACCAGTACATATAGTGTACACTTTACCTCATAGGTATGTTATTAACTAGTGTTTTACTGTCATATATTAGGTATCTCATATATGAGATATATATATATATATAACACATATACATCCCATGATAAGGGAATAATTTATATATATATATATATATTATAAAGTGTATACATTATAATATCTATAGATATATAGCCTAGTTTAAATTGAGTAATTATAGTATTATATAATATTATTATAATTACAATTGTCATATATGTAATGTAAAATAAATATACAATTATATTTATCTCCATCCGAATATTATATAACTAAATAATATCACAATATAATTAACTTTGATACATTTGCAATGTATTAGTTGAATAGAAACTTAATTAATGGTGACCCTGTTCATAATTTCCATTTATAACAAAATATTATTTTTGTTATCAAAATAATTTATATTCATATTTATCTACCATTACATGTAAACATCGTTCTTATATTGTCTATATTAATAAGTATACATTATATTTTATAAAATCTACTATAAACCTAATAATAGATTATACTATAACAACCATGTGTCGCTAAACGTTAACAGCTATTTTCTCAGTATTACACCAGTGAAAACATTAAGTACACATATTTAAATTGGAGATTTTTTTAAAATATTGTTTTTTCATATCTATTTACCTACAATCGCGCGAAGGAAATTCCACCTTAAAAAGAAATTATGTAAGCGTTATAAATATAAATTATAATATAAGTAATAATAAATTTCGAATTTCAATGGAGAGGCTACTAAAGAGAGGCGTATATATAATATTATACCGTATAATATAATGTATACGAAATGTATACGATTGTGTATATTTGTTCTTTGACAATTTATTTTGTAAATTCTATAAACATTATTATGTAAAATATTATAATTATATAAGGAAATAAAAACAAAATGTAAACAAAAATATATATTCATATATATATATATATATATATATATATATTTCAAGTATATATTTTAAACAAGGGTATTACATAACATGCTAACACTCCTATTGTTGTATCTGTTATTGCCAACGAGAGCGTGTATCCACTGTAGGTGTGTGTACAGGATACGTTTCGTTACGGCCAGTGTCCGGCTTGACCACCCGCGGTCAAGTTAAACAACGCCACCAGGCGTCGCCCGTGACGTCATCATGCGATACCCACCATTGTTACGCAATCGCCGAAGACAATACCCGATTGATTGGCCCGTCCTCCCCGCCTGCCTGCCTCCCTCGGTATCTCGGTGGCGGTAATTATTCCTACGACTGTGGCGGTGGTGGCCCTCTATCGGTGACCTAATTACGACAGTTTTACCGCGTATTACGCAATAGGCGAAATTAATTAGTCATCGGCCGACCGTAATTATGCGGTTTGTAGAATATTAATGAGTCATTAGCGAGTCATTTCACTTCTCCTTCTTCTAGTGTGTGTGTGTGTGTGCATCCTTGTAATTGTAATCATGTACTGCCATGTCGCCAGTCTATCACCTGGCCTCTCCTACTACGCCGAGGAGGCGGAGGAGGAGGAAGGGGAGCGGTAATTATCACCTTTGTTCATCTTAACCCCATCGACATTCCCCCCTCTCTCTCTCCCTCTGCGTATCGAGCTCGCAAAGATAATAGATATCGTATTACGTCATGCGATCTGCGACATCGCATCGCACATCACTTAGTTCACACACAAATATATATATATATATAGCTTTGTATAACAATTTCGACGAATGTGAAATATATACTTTATTTTACAAATATATAATATATGAATTATTCAATGTACCATATTACATTATATATAATATATAATATATATATATATATATATATATATATGTTATGCGTACATAAATGGAAATTAATATTGTTTTATATTATTTTTCTATGTAATACAATATAATTATATGTTTAATTGCAATTAACATGTACAATTACATGTACACTATACATCCATTTAGATTACACACCTTAACATACTATATATATATAACATTAATAATATATATGTAGATAATATGTCATCGTTAAGTTACCATTACAATAATTTACATGTAATTGAGCTGTACTTAAAGATAACTATACATTATATTTATATATTTATTAATTATATTTTTATTTTTATAAAAATTACTTTAGATCTAAAGAGTGTTATTTCATTAGTTACATAAATATATATTACATGTATTTAATATATATCATATTATTATAGTCTATATTAATAATGATGTATTAATAATGCACTATATTATATGATATTCCTTATAGGTTACATAATAAGTATAATATTATGTCATCGGTTTAGTATTATTTTATTAGAAATATTAATTATAAGCCTATATGCTTCAATAATGATTGCCACTTTATCTATACAAATATGATTTATAGTATACTGATTGACAGCTATTAACCTTTAACCCTTTAATAGTGAATTGGTATATTATGTAATGTGAATTAAGTAATTTATTTAATTTTTAATTTGTATTACTTATATTAATATATAAAATATATAGTATTAATAATTATATTTAATTTAGTAATAATTTTTCTAGATATATATTATTATATACAATTGAGTATAATAGAATAATGTATTTAAACACCGATATATATATATTTAATTTCCAGATTCCCCCAAAAACATACCCAAATCGAGGGGGTTTCTATAAACTATAGTTTATAAAAACCCCCTCGATTTGGGTATGTTTTTGGGGGAATCTGGAAATTAAATTTTAAAATAATAGAGTTGTTTCATAAGTGTAATTATTCAAGGTCGCGAGTTAATAAATGTGGATTACATGTATGTATATATTTATACATACCTACATATATTTATAAATTCGCAGCGATTAACGCTATCACTTAGTACCTATCAATAGCGAAGGGTTGGTTATCTTATACTATAGTAGGAACACGGGTGTTTAGTAAGTACGAAATAGTTAAGTTAGCGAATATTTTAACTAACTTTAGATAACTCGAACAAGTTAACTTGACTAATTAGTCATTTTAATCTAACAATTAACGAATATTACTGGTTAATGATAATATTATTAATAACTATAAATATACAGAAGATTGTGTGGATACTATTGTGTATATATTATAAAACTCGGTTTTAGGTATATTACACTATTATTTCTAAGTAGCGAGTTATTAATAACATAATCGTAGTCTAGTATTTAATAACTATGAGACAATAGAGATATATATAGGTTAACTTAAGTAAAACCAAAATATTATATGCATATTATACGTATATATAAGGATAATTGTCTCGACAAGCAGCAATGCTTCTACATATACGTATACCTACATCTTATCATAATAATAATAATATATATTATATAAACTGAAATATATACTATAATATAATCAAATAGAAATAGAAATATTAATTAATAATTAGGTGTCACGATCTTTCGTGAAACAAAGAAATCGTGTGAAGCAATTATTGTATTTGTGATATCCAATACAAGCTAAGATACATTAACAATTCAACTATAATTACATTATTACTATTATTATTAATATTTTGTCAATATATTTTGCGTCCTAAATTATCACTCGCTATCACACGGCGCGCTATAAGCGACGGCATTGTGTTTTCATTACGGATAAACACACTCGATAACGGTCACGTGATTTAATTAGTCCCATTATTAATCATCGATCGAGTCGGCGAGAGCGCAGGCGTTACGTAATAATTAATAAAGTCGGCCACAGTACACTAAATCCGAGGCGGGAGGACGGAGAGAGGCGAGGAGGACATACGAGCGCATCTGTTTAAATCACCTGATCGCGGCGGTGGCGGCTGAGGGTGGCGCCACCATCGCGATATCCCTGCAGGGGACGCTTGACCGAGCACTGACCGGCGGTGGTCAGTTACCAGCACCGCCTCGAATAGCCTTCTGGGATACTCGCGATTACGTAACGATGACCGCATCGAGATATTATCGCCATCGTGGCCGTAGTGGCCGTAGTAGTGGTCAGTTACAGTGGCCGTAGTAGCGGCGGTGGTGGTCAGATGAAAGTCAATATCACTGAACCGTTAATTAATGTGATTAAAATAATTGCTCACCCTCTCCGGCATATGCCCTTCCCCCCCTCGCCCCTTTCACCCTACCTCTCCCTCTGGCTCGTTCCTCGTGAACCTGTATATCCCGCTCTCGTTGACCTCTATCTCTACCTCTATTTACCTACGACCTTGCTCTCCTCCCAGTTCCATGTTCGCGAGAGAGAATGCACGCCGTATTAGGCTCGAATATTTATTGCGTAATAATAGTGATTGTGTAATAGTGATGACGTAATAGTGATGACGTAATAGTAATAGTGGTGTACGTATCTCTATGACGATAACAATGTCGTCGGGCCGTTCATAGCGAGCCCTGATCGTAGCAACATCGATGACCTTATAATGTATACCACGTGGTAACTATCTTGCTTATCTTGTTATGACGCTACGTTTAGAAATATAGCGAATACAAATATAAAACTCAAATAGTTAAACGGTATAAATATAAATATATATATAGCATAATATTATAACAAAGTGGTATTGATTTCTATATACATTAGAGGGCATGCGTAATCGCATCATTATTACATATTGACATTGTGAACCTTATCGATGACATAACAGAAAGTCAACACGTAGGTTGTTGACATATCGTTGCCGACATATGTCGTACGCGAAGGACTAGTAATTTAGTGTCCTACATTAGTAGGTTTAATAATATATGTATAATATATTTATAATAATATATGTATAATAATATATGTATAATAATATATTTATAATGCTATTTCATATTTAGCATCACGGATATCATATAAGTCGACATACGAATTATATATAGACTTATATAATCGTACACGCTTCGAAGTAAATACATATCCGGCTTCGTATAGTTAGTGTATCACAGATCGTAGAACTACTTGTAGTATCGTTGCGTGATACCGATCAGATCTCGCATACTGTTCTGGTAGAGGCTATCATAGTTCGTGTGCATCATAGATCTGCAATATTGGTACCCGTGATAGTGCTACGATACTAGATAAGATAAGATAAGATAAGATACATTTTATTATTGTAATTATTGTAAAAGAAAAAAAATATCCGATATAAGAAAGTTATATTTATAGTTAAATAAAAATGAGTACATTACTTTATACGAACACATATATTTCGTAATAAGATTACTTTTAAATAATTATTTTTGTAACGCGATCTCAAATTTATAATATATATTCGATAATGTTGATATCGTGGCTAACCTATCCGCTATACAAGATTGACAATATTCCATTAAATTAAGCGACTTGAAAGACGAATTGCACGTACGGCATGTTTGTACGTTATCATCTGTGTTGATAACATCCACGTTAGTATAATGTTCAACGTATTTAATCATAATAATAATAATAATAATAATAATAATAATAATAATAATAATAATATTTATTAGAAGAATTTTAATAATAATTATTTTTTTCTGTTGAATTATAATAATATTTATATAATATTTTCTTCTAAAGGGCTTCAAAATAATATGACTATTTTCTGTTGTTGTTACCCATAGTCATTTCTTGAATTATTTTCATTTAAAATATTGTTATTATCTATATCATCTATATTGTTATTATTACTATCAGTATTATACATATTATGTTTACATATTATTAATATTAATATTACCTATTGTTATCTATTATTATTATGATTACTATTATGATAATAATTAAACCTTCGTGTGTTTTCAGATGAGTTTTTAAGTTGCAGTTCAATGCAAACTTTTTATCACAAAAACTGCAGGAAAACGGCTTATCTCCTATTGAATAAATATACATATATATATATATATATATATATATATATATATATATATATATATAAATATATATAAATATATATATACATGCTTATATGCAAAATAACTAATACATCATATGTTTATAATTATTTGTTTGAAGTTAATATAGAGGGCGCTAGTAAACATGGATTAGTAAACATCACACTTCGCTCATACTTGCTAATACCCCATTGTTTATTCACATGTTAATACTTTAACTATGCATCATTTATATCACATAACACAATAATGCAATACTATATTATTATTATTATAATGTAAATTTTTATGGATGCCTTAATATGAGAGCAGACTCGAAGTGAAATTAGAGCCATATATGGTTATAAGTGAAAACTACATCTAAGTTCCTGGATGGGATGAAAGGATTCCACCAAATAACAATAACTACAACAATAACCCGAATGGAGAAGCATGTGATTCTTGAGGTTGGTCTGTTTGCTGAAGCCTCGCTGACAGACGTCACACTTGAACGGCCAGCTTCCGTTGTGAACGTACATGTGCGACTTTAGGTCGCCGGGGGTCGGGAACGACTTCGAACACAGAGAACATTTGTGCGGCTTCACCTGTTAACGTGCAACGGAGTCACGTGATGTACAGAGTCACGTGATGCACAGAGTCACGTGTTGCGCGGTATAATATCAATAACAATAGCACGTGACCTCATTTAAGGGGGGCGGCACGATTAATAGTTAATATAGTTTATATAGCGGTTACAAATGAATTAATACTACTATTATGAATTTAGTATTATAAAGAGAACACGAGTTACAATATTTTCTAGGTTCATATATTGTAACATTATATATTACATATGAATATTAAAAAACTACATTTTTAATATTATGATAATAATATATATATATATATAAATATATATATATATATATATATATATATATATATAACTAATTAGAGTTGAAATAAAGTGAATCTATAGAAAAGTTTATAAAAAAACATTTCATATGTATACATATATATATATATATATACTATATTTAATATCGTATAATTATAACAGAAATATAATTAAAGTAGATGCGTTAATAGAAATAACATAGTTTTAATCAAGTAGTGATTCACCACTCATCGAGGACACGAAGTGCGTGTCCTTTCCGCTATGTTCAAACCTTTTTATGAGTCATGCGGTGATAGTAGAGGTTAGAACTTGCGGTGAAACGCTTTCCGCACACCTGACACTGGTGCGGTTTCTCTCCGGAGTGAATACGTCGGTGTGTGTTCAGAGAAGACGAAGTACTGAACGCCTTGGCACAGATATCACACGCGTGCGGCTTCTCTCCTTATATGGTAGTTATCAGTAAGTTATTCACAACATGATTTGAAGTACAAAATAGTTATCGATATATCTCATCTATAGAAGTTAACTAATATATTAATTATATAAATTAATTATTACATATACAATATAGGAATATATATATATATATATATATATATTTATAAATCTAATATATTACTAATGTAATGTATAATTCTTAATATTCATATAATTAAAAACATTGCATTATACTGGAGCTAATAGATAATATAAATTCGTATTTTAAATATATTGTTTGATTAATTGTAATGGTTCATCCTTGATTAATTATAATTATTAATGTATTATCTTATTTTATTGGCCAGAGTATCATCTTAAGTCGGTTTTAATTATGAAATATATCATATAGGATAAATTTATTTCGTATTAATTACGGTATTATATATATATGATCATATTGTGTTTTATAGTCGAATAATATACTTAGGAATAGTACACTATTCCAATATACTATTTACTATCATACTATTTACAATAGTATACGATTCTTATTATATATAGATATAAGTTTAATATCATTATCATGTTTGTAATATTTAATTTAAATAATAACATTAATTATATAGTAATAGTTGTATTAGCGTTCACTGTTGAATTAACTAATATTAACTGATATAACATAGAGTTAAATCGGCCGAATAATCTACAAAGCAATTTAGTGATAGGTAATGGGAGGGAAATAGACTGACTCTTCGCGGCTATTAGTCGACGAACGTTTATCTAAGCGCTCTACGGGTGTATAGGGTTACGATGAAAGATTAGCCGAGGAGGAGGAGGAGGAGGAGGCGGCGATGCCACGCGAGATGCTATAATCCACGACATCCAGCGCCACCTATAGGTAGATATCGCGTTGACACACGTGACCCACGTGACCCGCCGGCGTGTAGTCACGTGATCCCGCGGGAGGAATCGAGGATGACGTAACGTCACGTGACAATTAGCATATGTCGATGACGTGTGTGTGTGTGTGTATTGTTTTGCGTGCGCACCCGTGTGTGTGGGGGTTGAACTGTAGCGCTCAGTTAAACTAGCATCTTCATCTCGGTTACATGCCAGCCTCTCGGTTATATAACTGACATAAGCGTCGTTTAAGGAGGCGTGGCTAACGTTAGAACGCATCTATAGTGTTAGAGTGACATCGCGGTGGCACTAAAACGCATACTAATGAATATGTCTTTTTGTGGTGTACACATACATATATAATATATGATATATTAATATGTATTATATATATTCAATGGTATATATATATATATATATATATATATATATATATATATATATATGTATATATATATATGTATATATATATATATTATATATATATATATACAAATATATCAGATAGTGTTGGTAATCCAATAATAATTAATATATAATATGTATGTTTAATCGCTGTATATGAATCGTTTATTTGTACACTATATTTTAGTTTATTTTCACCCGGATATTACTATATTCTTTATTTCTATTTTCATTTATTTTTCGTATATTTTTACGGTAATTGTAAAACGTTTTAATTTAATTAATTTTTTAATTTCTTATAATTCTTTGTTTATTTATATAACGTATGTTATCATTAGCAAATATGTATACTTTATACTTTCGATTATATATTTCTACAATATATTTACTTAAATAAATTACCAATCAATAATAATAATATAATATAATAACAATAGCAATAACAATAACAATAATAATAATAATAATAATAATAATAATAATAATAATAATAATAATAATAATAATAATAATAATAATAATAATAATAATAATAATAATAATAATAATAATAATAATAATAATAATAATAATAATAACAATAAATTAAACAATAAATTGTAAACATTCATTAGCTAATCCCATAGGATTAGTACTATAGTAATTGTTTTTATAAAATAATATATATATATATATAGAATATGACTTTATTTATAAATGATAAATTATTATATACATACAGGGTCTGTATTACAGGCATATAGACATATTTATTTATAAATGTAAAACATTACCTATATTATGTATATCATAGTAACTAGTTTACAGTTTATAGAAGATCTACACTAATGTATATATAAGACTATAGTCTTTGTTTTCATGGCCAAAAGGTTTTATTGATTATACTCTATATGTAACTTGGTGAAGTTATAGAAATATTTATTTTTTATTTTTATTTATATATGCTATACCATTATAAACAACACATGTAATATATATAATTATTATTTTAATTTTATATCAAAATATGTTCGTGGGAAACCATACTAATATCAATATTGATTCACATACAAAATTAAAGTAATAATAATTATAATATTTAAAAAATTAGTTCTTGAATTAATCTTAATATAATATGTCAAAATATTGCTAAATATAATATATATAGGAAATATACTTTATAAATGTTAATTATAAATGTTTTATATATACTTGGTATATATACATATATAAATTAATATATATTTATTATAATTATATATGCATAGCATATTATATATAAGCATATATGATATTATTATATTCATATTATTATCTAAATATTAATTTTATTTTATATATATTATTTTTTTTTTTGTAAAAATACATTTCATATTTTTATTAATATTATTAATTATTATTAAATTCATGTTATAATTAGCTTATATTTCACCTTTATAAAAATATACTATAATTGTGTTATATATACACCATGTATATAACATATATATATATATATATATATATATATATATTTAACCATTTAACCTTCTTTAACATAAATATGACAGTAACAAAATCTATAACCCCCTACAGACATATACACAGACGTAGCTCTACAGATGGGACTGGACAGTGGTTACTATAGTTATAGTAGTACTGTGTATACTGACCAGTATGGGTCCTAATATGGCGTTTTAGCAGAGAAGGCCTATCGAACTTCTTGCCGCAGGATTCGCATGGTAACCAGGTTTTCTCTTTTCGTCTTGACAGGGTGAATTCTATGTATTGTCAATGGTTACAAGTTATTGTGAATACATTTGAATTAAACACATATTTTAATTATATAAAAATAATTTTTAAATTGTATATTTATATATATATATATATATATATATATATATATATTAAATTTAATTTGTAATATATATTCTATAGAATTGTATGTATATATGTACATACAATTGACTAAAATTTGTATATTATTATTATTAATAAATAGTATTTACTATACTATACTATTAACAAATACAATAAAATAGCCAATCAATACCATTGGCGGCTCTAGTAATTTATAAAATGGTTCACATTAATGACTACATATATTTATATTGTAATAAATGTAACAAATGTAACATAATAATACATTCATCATATTATAGATGTTATAATACTGTATTTAGATTTAAAATCAAAACTTGATTTACCCAAAACCCGGCTATTAATAAGTTAAACTTAAGCTAGAGAACAAATTAAACTAATTATTATTTAATTGTATATTTAAATAAATACATATTTAATATATGATAATATATATATATATATATATATATATATATATATATATATTATATATATAGATTCAATCCATATACTCAGTATGTTCTCATACACAAATACCACCACTAGTGTATCTACACCCCCCCCCCCTATAGGGTGTATGCATACTTGTAAACACACCAGTATACACATGTATCATGATATAGTATTGTCTCTAGCTGCAGCGTTAATTAACACTCTTTTGTACACTACACACACACACACTTGTAGGCCTAATTGCACAATAGAGGACGTGCCGGCTAGTTACCTTGTTTACCGCTAGGGAATACGGACGCTCCCATGTCCGGATAGGGAAGACTGCAATTAGAGGTCATACTCTCGTTGGAGGTGCTCAGTTTGTTGGGACTTTCGGTGTCTGTGTCGTCCACCCCCAGTGACCCAATGGGGCACTACAGTCACGTGGGTGTGTGCGCATGCGTTAAACACGATAGACATGGTGATGCCTCATCACGTCGATATAATATATGTACTTTATATAGATTTTAAATAATATATATATATATATATATATATAATATTTATATATTATTTATATATTAATGAATTTTTTCATTTATGTTATTTTAAGTTATTACAATACTCAAATATATATTATTATTATTATTATTATCAGATTTAGGCAATGCCAGGGTAATTATATATATATATATTTAAGATTTGTAGTCTATAAACTATTATAATAACTAGTATAATTACTCCTTTGTTCATGTCATACAAATAATAAAAATGTGTAATATGATTATAGATTTTAACAATGTGCATATCTCTGACCTGACTAACGTTATTAACTGAAATCTATTTATAGATTATATAACATAACAAGTGTTAATACAATTATGTCAATTATTTTAAATATATATATATATAGTGTCAACTCTCGCTAAATTAGAATCGAATGTACAGATAATGTGCTTGAGATATTAAGTTTTTAAGATATAAAATTATTATTAAGTTTACAAAAAAAAAGTAGCACTTATAAAATATCCGACTTAACGGGGTTCTGAGTTAGCGGTAGTTTAGTGTTGTCGCTTACGAGAGGACTCATCTTCTTGAAGATATTGAAGTCGGGACTCTTATCCGAAGACGAGATGGAGAAACACTCGTCTCGCATCCTCTCCGGGGGACTTATCTCGTGCCTGGACATTCTAGAATAGATATTCCTGATCGGCGGGAGGTCAAAGTTAGTTATACGTATGTAACATTTGAAATATTATTATATAATTCGATAAATTCAATCATAAATAAAGATAATATAAATATTATTAAATAGTAATATAAATATAGTAATATATATATATATATATATATATATATATATATATATATATATATTACTATAGTAATTAATATATATATATTTATAGATCGTGTAACATTATTAGCTTATATTTATTAATTATACACCTAGATGCCAATATTTTGATAATACATATTCAATAATCACATTTATCATCATTATTTATAATATATGGTAATTTATTTATATATTAAATATCATACATAAACATAAAAATATGATGATGATGTTGATAATGATGAAGATGACAAATATATTACAAATAATATCAAAGCAAGTTATAACAAAGGTAGAGGTGTGATATTCACGAGATCGTACGTGATAGCGGATAATGCCTTATAAGGAAATGATAACTGCATCAGCAAATTAACAAAGACAGTGTTACCAATATCGTATCTTAAAGGTTACCATATCGGTAGTGGGAAACAGAACAGTATACATATTATAGTATATCATATGACAATTAAATTATATTACATTTATTGTATAAAGTATTGCTAACTTAGTGTGGCGAATATGTGGTATGTGCCAAATACACACATACACACACATACACACACACACAACACTCACACACTCACACACACACACACACACACACACAATTATGACTATTATTATTTTATTATCGTTCATTATCGTTTCTTGTTCTCGTTTGTTTATTATTATATATATTTATATTTATACTCATCCATAGCAACTGTTTTGCTGAATATCTGTATATTGTCTATACACTTTTGAGATATGTTTTTATATATTTAAGTGTTTAAATAAACCATTACAATTACAATTACAATTACACACACACACACACACACACACATACACACACACACACACACACACACGGTAACACGATGTACTAAACAACACACACGCACTTCATGTTTCATGTTCGGAGTCACATATCGTTCTATATTGTAATTATCTATATATATATAAATATAGTGGTTAGTTTTGCCTAGATTTAACAACATCTATTATTACGATATATAAAGGGGCGTTTTAAATTATAACGTGGTTTCCATGGTAATTATTTAAATGGTAATATCCTATTCTAACTATATAACAGTACAATGACTACTTTGTGAAATATACCATACAATACAAATCAAATATATTTCTGGATTTTTAGACAGATCATTTCAGCTAGATTATTGGGCAAAATGTTAACTTGTTAGTGATATCTTTAAAGTAACTTGCATGACATGTTGCTGATACATAGATATATATATATATATATATATATATATATATATATATTACAGCGGTTAATGCATGTATTGATTACATTCTATTTACTAGGAAATAAAGAGGAGTCAATCTTAACTTTGACTTTAATGTATTGACTTATTAATGATAATCATAAAATAAGATATTATTATTAGTATTATCATTATTATATATATATACCATAGAAGTATTAATAACCCGAATCGATAGAGAGGGGTGCTGATGAGTGCTTTGCCGGCGTCTTGCATAACGCGGTCACGTGTCGGGTGGGGAGGGGGAGGAGTCACCGGAACCGGAAGTGTCGCAGCGACCGGAAGCGTCTGTTCGTCGAAGTAGGCCACTAGTTCCTCGTTCACTTCTATCGCCTTCACTATCTAGCGATCAGTATGCAGTATGTAGTACGATGTAATACGGTTAATTATGTTCTATTACAAAGATATACACGCATATGTGCAAAAGTGTTATTTACATTTTGTTATCTAGTATGTACACTGTACAGTGATCATGTCACAAACGGTCCCTAAATCGAAAAATTAAAGCAGTAAGTAAAGCATGTAATGACATATATTAATCAATAAACTATACAATATATTATATAACATGTACACACTATACATAGTCAGGCGCATAGGTAGTGTACATAGGGTACAAGTCCCGTACCAATATAACAGGTATTAAGGGTTCGGGTTCGAACCTCGTCCAGACCATTAAAATAGGTTTTAAAATAATATTTAGAAGTGATCTTATATAATTGTGTATAAATAAATGACCGGCTCTCGTTAAAACCATGGACGCCTTAACATGAGAGCGGCTTCGAAGGGACATCCGTATGTTTATAAATGAAACTTAATCTAAATTCTGTATAGGATGAAAAGACTCCACCAACATAACAATAACAACATCAATAATGTAGTAATCAATATCTATATATTACTTCACATAGCGATGAAGTACGCACCTGGAATATAGGAACGTCCTTGAGTTTAGTGACGACGATGTTGACCTTGGAAAGGTCGTGACTGGACGACAGAAAGCGGACCCAAGTGCAATGCCGGACAGGAACCTCGTCTATTTCATTAATCTCCTCGACGCAACCGAATCTCATTCTGACCTGTCGATAGCGTAAGCACACGTAGATAAAGGGTCAGGGGATAGAGGGAAGTGGGATAGATAGGAAGGTGAGAGATAGGGAATGGGGAGAGAGTGAAGGGGAGATCGGGAAGGGGATGGTGATAGTCTTTAATTATTGATCGGTTATGTAATACTATTATTAGTAAGTAAGTACACTCTTTATTTAGACACTTGCATGTAAAATATCACAAGTGTTGAGAAAATATAAAATCAAATTAAATTTAATTATTATATATATATATATATATATATATATATTCTAGTTTTCATCTTGAATGTATGATTAAATTATTACTATTGTTATTCTCTGTTAAGATGGTATCCCACTACCAGTATTTCCGGATATAATATCCGGAAATATTTTCTGAAAAGTGATTTTCTAGCACGTTGTAGTGTGATACCCCTTTAAAGTTATTATATTTCCGGCAAGTTGCTGGAAAGTAAAGGGGTATCCCATTACAATTGTAGTTAATTTGCTAGAAAATCACTTTCTAGCAAACATTTCGGTATATTATTTCCTGAAATACCGGTAGTGGGATACCCCCTTAACACAACTAAGATTATATGTATACCGATGAGAGTATTGTTGTAATTATAACTGAATACGTTGTAATAGTAAATCTACTTATTGGTTAATATAATATATTAGAATATTTTAATATCCATGCAGTTGTTATTTGATTGTAATATTTATAATTTTCAAACTATCAATATATATATATATATATATATATATATATATATATATATATATATATATATATATATATAGTTTAAATGATGTATATATGCGAACTATAATTATGATATTTTTAAGAACTTCATATATGAAAATTGTCATGAAATATACTTCATAGTATATACTTAATATATACACTTATACTTCTATCCACATATATATATATATATATATATATAGTTGATATTAAGAGTCATCAATAAGTGTAAATGCGAACAGTTATATGTATAACTATAATGCACTCCTATAGGAGTATAACTAGGATTATAACGAACGATAGAGGCGCCACTGCGATATCTCTTACGTAACTAGTGTTACATAACAAGCCGGTATCAATTCCTAATATCGCTCTCATTAAATACTTAACGAAGATGAAAGAGAGCCGTGAATATCTTAAAGTTAAATTGCCTTAATTATTGTGGTATTGAGTAAGACATGCATATTTCTCATAAATATGAATGTGTATATATATGTGTATATATGCGTTAGTCTATATATATATATATATATATATATATAGTTATATATATATATATTATATTGATATAATATGATATAATATAATATATTATATATGCGTATGTATGTATTAGCGTTTATATATATATAGGTGTATACAAAGTGTATACGTTTCTGTTGAAATATATTCTATTTTATAATGGTCACATTATTTAACCATCTAAATATTGTTGTTGGCAGAACATCAAAGCGTTATAATATAGAGTTTATATATACTCTATTTGATGTTACACCGATATTCTAATATAATATATATATATATATATATAGATATATAATATACGGAATGAGAAGACAAAACGGGCATATAAATACGGAATACGCTGACACGAAGATTAGGCCGACAATTTTGTGTCAACCACCTACTTTAATTTATGAATTACTATATGTTAGAGAAATAATTGGTATCTAATTAAATAATATTTTAATAATCGTTATATTATAATGAATATATTTAATTATCATTTGGTTTTATAGAGAATAGACTATAAATAATTACATTTTTAGATTTCTGCGTGTATATACTTGGTTACACAAAAAAACGGAATCTGTTGACACACTGTTTTTACCGAAATACAGCAACTTAATGCGTATATGTCAAATGGCAATTTATGAATTAATATATTAAATGTACTTTAGAATAAATATATTGAATAAAAATATAAAAGATGTTATTAATTAAAAATATACATTTTGAATTAAATATTATTATTATTTTGTAAAAATATACATCAATTTCTATTTATAATCAAAGATTTGTATGACTCATAAAAACTTAGGAAATAGTAGTAATTATTTAAATTTCAATATTATTATTTCAGATTATTTCAAAATTTGAATAATAATAAATAATTTGTATATTATTAAATATAGTAGGTATTATATTTTAATAAATTATCTATGTATATATATAGTAAATAAATATATAAATGTATGTTATATATTATTGAATATAGAATCGTAAGTAAGATACTATAGTAACATTTTCGAAATATTTGTTTTTCAATAAGTTATTTATTTTTCATTATATTACATTATTAATTCATTTTAACCTTCCTATATAATATCTAATATTAGTAATATTACTATAATTTTTAATATTTCCAAACTAGTATAAAATGTAAATACTATACATTTATAGTCTACGAATAACCCAACTATAATGTATTTGTACGATATAAATAAAACCATAGGAATACGATTTTTTATATTGATGCTATTATAATAAATTTGATATCATTAGACATATTATTAAATT
The DNA here is from genome assembly GCA_964019155.1 of Osedax fenrisi. Classification (NCBI taxonomy): domain Eukaryota; kingdom Metazoa; phylum Annelida; class Polychaeta; order Sabellida; family Siboglinidae; genus Osedax; species Osedax fenrisi. Next base: position 82,537,714 of record OZ025240.1, on the reverse strand, counting down.
CTATAATAGAAGTATTTTAGTTTATTTTTATTTAAAAAAAAGTTATGCACAAAAAAAATAGTAAAAATAATACATGGTGTAGATAGGAATTATGCATGTTTTAATTAATTTATAATACTTATGCAATCATGATTCATTCAATAATTTATATTTTTTAATAGTATATATTCGATATTATTAACACATAGATTAATAATCATATTTGTATCCGCTTTTTGTATTGTATTCAATAAATATATATTATTATTATATAATTATTATAATATATACACACTTATATAATTATGTAAGCCTATTTATTTAGTATTAACAAAGATTTTGCGAAGCAAAGATATAACACTCCCTATACATGCAACATAATTTAGTAATATCCCCTGCTGCTGCTAGCAGTAGTATCGAAATCACTGAAATAGATTTAGGTTAGGCTCTATTTGCATACAACAATTTTTTCATTGCTCTATTAAATTACATGCAATATAAATTAGCTTTTATTTACTAAATATATACTTATAGCATTTAAAACATACATATCATATTTGTTTGTTATATATTAGTAATGAACACTTAGTTTTCATCATATAAATATTAATTTAAAGCATATTATTTAACATTTTAAAAGTGTTTAGTTAAATACGAATTTACATTATAGATAACACATAGTTCCTAAAAGTAACCCGCTATAGGTGGCACTGGGGTATTTTGTATACAAATTCGAAAAACACGATTTCGCGTAAGTGTTATATCTTTCCTTCGGAAAATCTTTGGTATTAATTCAATATAAATATAATGGGATATGTATATAGATATACAAAATGTTTAATCTGGTATATATATATATACCTCAATCCAAAGTGGCGAGTATTAGAATCATTTAGAATTATATTTTAAAGTGATGCCACACATGAAAATATACGCACGAAACAACCTCACTTGCGAATATCAAACGTTTCTATAAAAACATAATTATTTTCAAAATGCATGCGAATATTCGTAGGTATTTACGTTTTACTTCTATTTATATACCTCACTTTAACTCTCCCTAATAAATTCAATATAATGTTAACATTTTAATTAATACATGTAAAAATGTATATAATTATACGAGGGATTTCCATATAGTTTATGTGTGGAATAGACTTTATAGATATAATAGCCATACCCGAGCTAGCTTTGCTATGTTTTTTATTGTTTTTATCTATCTATTTTTTATTAATTATAGCGATTCCTGATTCTGCATTTCTGCCGTACACGACCCGTAACATTATGTATTATATATTAACTCATTGATAACAAAATTATTGTCTAATTAATTGATAACGAATTATATTGTTGATTTTATTTTATATTGTATAAAATACTTTTACTATAATTTTAAATAAGCATTTTTTATATTTTCGATAATGATAAGTTATTAGTATTTAAATCGTAATTGAACCAAAATCATATTTTGATACCCGAAACCTTCCATGTAGTCAATTACCCGAAACTACCCGACATCATTTACAACACTAATATGTATATTATATTTAAATATTTATAAAAATATATATATATATTAGTCATTAATATTTTCTTGTATAAAAGAATAATAAATTAATTATGGATTCTTACATGTCAATTTTATTTCAAATTAAAATACTAAATATATCAATTGTATCAATTATGTTATATTCATTTAAACAATAATCAATTAATTATTCTTGAAAACTTATATAAATCTTTATATTTGATCAACATTAATAATTTAATTTATATCAAAAACAGATTTTATGTATTTGTATCAAATAATCATAAATATATTTAATTGTATTTCATTTATTTATATTTGTTAGTGTAATTATATTAGAATAATACATTACATAAATATTATTATTTGATTCAAACATTAACATAATTATCAAAATCAAATTTAGTATATTTGTATATGAATCATTAATCAGAAATGTATTTATATTAAAGTATATTTGTATATACAAGTTGTTAAGTTATTAGAAAAAGAATCAATGCGTTAAATACATTATTTATTAACTTTGTACATTTATCACGGCTCTTATAGATAGGCGTCTAGCATTGCTTAATCATGTGAGACGGTGATGTATGGGCATATCCCTAGCACTCGGCGTGTGTTAGTATAATGCGAGATAATAATAATAATACACAAAGTAATAGTGATAATAACATAACATCACCTCTTCTAAGAAGAAGATATATTACAGGACAAATCGGTAGGGAGTGTGCCTGTTCCTGGAGCTTCGGCGTATAGTTTCCTAAGCTGCTTTTGTTCTATAATAGCTGTGTGTGAGAGGATGGTATTATTATCAGATGGTGGTGTTGGGTAATTAGATAAATGTAGTGTTTGAGTGGGGGTATTCTCTATGGTGGTGTAATTTTCTTGGGGTTAGTTGTAGGTGTTGATCGTATTTTATGTCTTGTACGTCATAGGATGTTTCCCGTATGGGTACACATTACATATGATTCTGGTTCGTTTCTTGACAATGGTAGCTGGGGATCATGTGAATTTTAAGGAGTCTCGAATTTGACAGATTTGAACGTTATGTACGATGTATGCAGTTTTCTTGCAAGTAATGTCATCTAGTTAATTTATGTCTGTTTGATGTGTTTGTAGTTTCGTGCGTTCTGATGTTTGGATTGATGTAAGAGTAGGTGTAGAGGGCTGGGGTCATCATATTTTGAGGGTTATTTCTCTAAGATAGTAGTGCTTTAGTTATCTTATTGATGTCTGTATTTTTTATAATGTTCTTTATGGTCTGAACGTGTCTTTCTATGAATTCATTTGATGCTAGGTAGTAAGGACTGGATGAAATGTGGGTGATGTCCTATTAGTGGAGGACATATATGGTATGCTTCTGATGTTTGGTGGTAGTTTCCAATTGCTTATTGGATGTGTCTGGAATCTTTCGCATTGGTTGGAATACCATATTACATATAATATCATGATGTCACCTTACTTCTTTGGTGCATATGTTATGCTGGATACCTATGCTGTAGGCTTATTTACCGATATGATGATTCCTTTGGACATCATACGCTATAGTTCTATATATACTTTAAAGTTGATTTCGATACATTTATTCGCATGTAACAAGGGTCGTACTTATTTGTCGAGGCTTATTTGAAGTGTTACGGGGAATATTCTGGTATCATTTTTGGCGGGTGGTTTTGATATAGGTGGGATTATGTCTGTGCATAATATTTTTATGAGGCTTAGCCTTCTGCAGATGTGTCTATTAGTCATATTATAGGGAGTTGTGGGGATTCGACTATAGTGAAGTTTATATCGTATAATATGCCATTATAATTATAACATATTATTGTTATGCCGTAGGTCGCAATAGGTTTATTTTCATATGCTAAGAGTATGTATGGATAAGGGTTAGTTAAGTAGGCTTTCTAATGTTATTGTATACCTTAAAGGATAGTACATTACTTTAAGACCCTTTGTCAACTTTAAATAATATATATGTTCTATTTTTAAAGGGTATGAATAGTTTAACATAATTTAATAAAAACCTTGTATCTTATGTCCTGGTCTGCTACATGTAAGTTTGATGTAATTTAGTGGACTCCTGTTTCTTATAGTTCTTATAGTAATGTCTGCTCCTACAGAAGGATTTGAAGTTATTCATCTTGTTACAAGCATTGCATCTGAGTCCGAGAGCTGCTTCCTGTAATTTATTTCAACATAGTTTTTTTTTGTAGTTTTAAACTATATAATTGAAACAAAATATTAATTAGTAAATAATTTAAAGTGTTATATATTACTAACGTTAATCAGTACATGATACCGTGTTGAAACTCATCAAATAAACTGGATTGCAGGTATCCAATTCTATATAATTTAAATATATTAATAAATATATATATACTTAATAGTTACTGATATTTTGAGTAACATATATGTATATATGAGTAATTTATATATATAAAAAATAGTTAGTAGATAATTAAGTATGATAATAAATATTATATACGATTAAATAGTGATATAAAATGAACCAAATAAAACATGCATATTGGAGTATATAAATTACCGGCAAAGATCTAAAAATTATTTAGCTGTAGTAAGTTTGGTGGTGGTAGGTGCGATATGTATTTTTGAGACGGCCATTTTGTTGAATTCATATATGTAGAGATAAGGAAGCATTTTCTCTTTTTTTTAAATGTTTCTAAAATACTATTTATTGATTTAAACTATTTTTTTTATTATATAAAAAAGAAAGAAAATCATATCTATTACATAAAAGTAACAAATATATATTTTACAAATAATAATTCTATTTTTGAATATGGGTTTTATTATATTATTCATATATATGTTAATTATATATAGAAAAATAATTAGGTAGATAGCTTTGTACTTTTATCTAAACATTCATTTATATATGTAAACATAGCATATATTATTTCTAGTAAAATGCATTTGAAAAGTCAACAATAAATAAATTGTAAAGTAATTAAAATTACATTATGCATTCAGCTAATATAAAATCAATATTATAAAATAATAGTTAATAGTTTATAAGTTAAAGTTAATAATTAATAAGTTTTTTTATCTATATATAAATGTAATTTTTATAGAATTTATATATTAGATATAAAATATTATATAACAATATATTTTAAATATCATGCTATAAAATATGCTTTTTATGTTATTTAAAAACTTATTTAATTGGTAATTTGTTCATAGTTACTAAATAACATATATGTTATATATGCTATATCATCAATTAATAGTACATATTAGTGATCTAAATTTTCAAATCTTTCAATTCAAGTTTCAAATCGAGTCACATCATTTTCAAACATTTATATAAATTATTATTTCAAATCTTAAATCTAATTTTCGAGTCAATTCGAGTCACACCTATTTAATTTTCAAAAATTTGTATGGATTAAATTCACTATTTATCATAGTATTGTAGCCACATTATTATACGTAATATGTAATTTATATACTTATAAATTATATAAGTCATTATTTATATGTATATATATATACAATAAATGCTCCTTTTTTTTCGAGTTTATTCCAAATTATAGTACTAATCGAACTTATTAAATATATTCCTATTATATATAATAGGAATATATTTAATAAGTTCGATTAGTACTATAATTTGGAATAAACTCGAAAAAAAAGGAGCATTTATACGATCAGAGTGATAGATTATTAATATAGATGTAGGGAACTAAATTAGTGAACAAACGTATATTAATAGATAATAGATAAGGACAGGTAGCTAATTGAATATCCTAAATTATTATTATATAATACTCATGAATCGATTTTATATGATACATTGGATGGCATTTAGTGTATGATACACTCTCAATATATAACTCTATGTAGAGAAATATGTACACTTATTAACTATTTTAGTGTTTGTATATTATATATGTGTGTATATATGCATGTATGTAGGTAGGTGTTTATTTAGTTAGATAGGTATGCAGGTAGGTATATGTGTAGATGGATAGATAGTCAGGCAAATATGTAGGCAAGTATACAGGTGGGGAGGTAGGCAGTCAGGTATATAGGACCTACATATATATATACATTGGGAAAGTAGATAGGTATGTATGTAGGTAGATAGGTGGGTAGTATAGTTAGGTAGGTTGTAGGGCAGGGAGGTATGTATGTAGGTAGATATATGGATGGGTGGGTAGATAGGAGGTAGGTAGGTGGGTGATAGGGTAGTTATATAGGCAAGTAGGTTGGTAGGTAGTCATGAAGGTAGAGAGATATGGGTGGGTAGTTAGGTGGGTGGGTGGAAAGGTAGATAGATAGTTAGGTGGGTGGTAGGGTAGTGTATGCATATAGGTAAGTAGGTACTCAGGAAGATATTTAGGTATATGAGTGGGTGGGTAGGTAAGTAGGTTGGTGGTAGGGTATGCATATAGGCAAGTAGGTGGATGGGTAGGTAGTCAGGTAGATATATGTATGGGTGGGTAGTTAGGTGGGTGGATGGATAGGTAGATATGTGAGTAGGTAGATAGATAGGTAGGCGGGTTGTTGGGTAGGGTATGTATATGGGCATGTAGGTGGCTGGGTAGGTAGTCATGCATATACTTAGGTTGGTAAGTAGGTAGGTATATAGGTGGGTAAGTAGGTATTCATGTAGATATGTAGCTATAGTAGGTATGTAGGAAATCTGCAATGGAATTTGTTTATGTTTACTGTGCTCTCACATTATACTTTGTTTGTAGAAGTAAAGGGGATCAACTGTATATTAGATGATGGGAAGTTTTTACTATCAATAAATTCAATAATTTATGTGACAAACATTGTTTTATGATTTGAAAGTCTTCGAATACAGGAATTGGTAAAGATTTGATGTCTTCAAACATTTTTTTGGTGATTTGAATGTCTTCGAATACATGACATGGTAGAGATTTGATGTCTCCAAACATTTTTTTAATGATTTGAAAGTCTTCGAAGACAAGCAAAGATTTGAATTTTTAGATCACTAGTACATATTACAATTTGTTCTGATATTAACTAATTTATCCATTGAGATCCTCTTAATTAATAAATATATATATATATTTATATACACAAAATTAATTTACCTTACTATGGCAAGCTTTTTCGGCACTTTATGAATCGCATTCTCAGATCATTTATATCTCTCATCACATTTAGTAGAGCACCAGACATGCATACTATATCGTCCATCGACTGCTGTATATAGTTCTTTATAGGCACCCACGATACGTCATTTATGAGATGACATTCAGAGAGGAACATATCTCGCCAGGTTCACTTTATTGCCCCAACAGTGTCCTGAATATAGAAATTAGAAAAATATAGATAAGTATAAATATAGATAACTATATTTATTAATATATATATAAGTTAAATTTGTTTTATAAATAAAATTACTTATTGGCGGAATAAGTCTTAATAGATTACTAAATAAGTCGTCAGAGATTACTTTAATAAATTAATATGAGTAATTAAGAATTAAGTAATATCACTACTCATTAGTAACCTCGTACCACTTGTAAAGTTAAGTGTTTTCATAATTCTACAATTATTATTCTAATATTTATATTTAATCATTAATTATTGATGGAAAATATAATATATACAAATATGTATATAAATAATAAATCTAGATTAGAAATTAAAATAATTTAAGATAACTATAATGTTAAATTCATAAATAATACTTTTAGAATAAACTAAATTTAATAAGACGTACTAGATTACATAGTCCGAAATGACCTCGTACAAGATTAATTTTAGATAAGTTTTTTTATAGATAAGTTAAATTGGTCTATAAATAAAATTACTTATTGACGAAATAAGTCAATAGATTACTCAAAAAGTCGTCAGAGATTACTTTAATAAATTTATATGAGTAATTAATAATTAAATTATTATGGCACGAGGTAATTAGAATGTACGTAATTTAAAAGTACGACTTATTACTAAGTTATTAAATAAGTTATTAGTACTCTCTTACGACTTGTAAAATTAAGTGTTTTCATAATTATAGAATTATTCTAATATTTATATTTAATTATTAATTACTGATGGAAAATATAATATATATATATATATGTATATAAATGATGACTATAGAGTCGAAATTAAAATAATCTAAGATAACTATAATATTAAATTCCTAAATAATACTTTTAGAATAAATTTAATAAGACGTACTAGATTATATAGTCCGAAATGATCTCGTACAAGATTACTTTCTACCGTAATTAATACTAAACATGTTATTAAAATATAAGTTATAAATCATACTATAATTATGATGTATAAATATTAATTATTAAACACTATATGATTATACAGATAATAATATACTAAACATAATAATATAATTTTAACACTAAATGAATACGATTTTATTAATTTTATAGTTAATAAATTATCATATTTAAAATTATACTATAATAAATTATTATAAAATAATTATCAACAATTATGTATACATTACTAAACAAGTAATATTATAGTAAATATATTATGTGTATTAATAATACTATTATATTATGAATTTTTATTATATATAATGATTATCATTATGATAAGTAAATAAATATTAAGAATGTAAATTGAGCATTACTGTAATGATTACATCATTTATTTAATTAATATAAATTAATTTAATAAATGATTTATCTAGTTGACAATATTATAAATTTAACAATAATTTATGTTATACAATTATCAATAATCATTTTTATAATTATATTTCATATAATATTATACACAACATTTAAAATATGTCTAGTGAGCATGTTTTAGATTTAGAGTTTAAAATCGCGTTATTGTATTTGTATGGTGTTTATTAGTTATGTGTATTTGCACATAATATAATATATTATTAATATATTGATTAATTCAAATCTAATTTAATACTGTTACTCGAGTAATCAAAATAAAAAGTTTCCATATTTTATTCACAATACTATTATTATAACTTTAATATTCACAATTATTTATTATAAATTAAATTATTGTATTAATAATTATTACGAAAAATAAATTTAATAATATAAAGCAGATTTAAAAACACATGTTATATTCAATTATTGAATATTTCAAATTGTATTTTTTAAATAATTTAAAATATATAGATAATATTAAAAATGTTGTATATAATTAACTGTTAATTCAATTTACAATTTAATTTATAAATATATTATTTAAAAATATTATATTAATAAAAAACTAACATATAATTGTCTGTATAACTTGTTTAGATGAATATATTCAAATGAATTAAAATTATAGTTTATTTACATCAATGATTAAAATAACGCATGCGCATTGAATATTCTCATTATAATATGAAACTAGAGTATATGATTCATCATAAATAATGGATACCTAGTAGCGGATTATATGCAATCTTAATTGTAACCCCATTCGTGTTTATTATGCATGAATAAAATTGAATACCATTCCGGTATACTTTGCGTGGGTTTTTTTAGGTTGACAATTATTTTGTATATTTGTCATTAATGATTATTTTATAAAACCAAATATGGAACATTATATTATATATATTAATTAAGTATAATATAAAATTTCAAATTGATACCTATTGTTAAAAAAAGGTATGCCCATTAGGTATATTTTTGATTGTCAGCCGTTCCCGTAAAGAATGACTATATATATATATATATATATATATATAATATTTCAATTTAGTTTGCAATAAGAATAAAACCTCTTTTATCTTTTTAATTCCAACCTCATATATGAGGATAAATATATAATTATATATATATATATATATATATATATCTATAGAGAGAGATACTTTCCTATATGCAATAAATATCAATATATTTTCATCAATTTATAATTTAAATTTAAATGCATATCAATATAATAGTGTTATTAATAACAATTCATCTATTGTTAAATTAAAATAGGTTAAGGATATATATATATTGTCACATTATAGTATTATACAATTATTATATATAATAATTGTATAATAAAATAAAAAGCATCATCATCAATATCATATATATAATAATAGAAAGGTTTATTGACTCAGTTGAAAACGATGGACGTTTATATGCGTCAAGTTTAAATATATACATTAATAATAGTAATTTACAATACATAATTGTGAATACTTAATTGTATTTACAACATAAAACATCTATGACGTATATGATACTCGTACAGGGTGTAAACGTATCACGTGAGACAACCGGAAGTTAACCAGGCGTGCAATCGTTATCCATGACGTAATAAAGAGGAACATTACTATGATGTCATTACTGATGATGTCACTTTATATTTCTGCAGGACATCTATTAAAACCGAAATTGTAAACAAAATCGTAGCATCTAATGCGAAGGAATGTTCGATATATGAGTAGTCTATAGTCTCAGAACGCAAATATATAAATGTACTTGTCTTATCTTAAACATTATATATATATATGTGTGTGTGTGTGTGTGTGTGTATGTATGTATTATTATGTGTGTGTATTTGTGTAGAAGTTAACTTCTATAATTGTTCACTATAATCAAAGATTTTTCTAAGGATGCTTCGCAAAATCTTTGTTATAATTATACAATTGTACAATGTACACTGTATAATGTACAGTATACATACAGTGTATATTGTACACTTAGTGTACGTCGTACATCAGTTTACATACGAGAGTATACGTTAATTGTTTCGTATGTATATGTGTGGGTGCATTTTGTGTGTGTGTGTGATCATGTACTAAGGTGTATGTAACATTGCGACAATGAAAGCACTAATTGTGTGTGTGTGTGTGTGTGTGTGTGTGTGTGTGTGTGTGTGTGTGTGTGTGTGTGTGGAGTGTAAATAGGTTATCTTGAGATGCGCGCGTGTAATTGGCCTATTGTCTAGCGTACCTATTATCTGTCGTGTACATTTCTTACTTTCATTTGTTACGTAATACTTACGTCATGCCTATCACGTGATGATAGTCTACTATAGTGTTCCCCACTGTAACGCGTATATATTCACAACTATCACGTGTACACATGTATATTCAATTTACTTTACAATATAATTAAGTATAAAATAATAAGTATATAAGTATATAATATAAGTAATATGACAATTATATTTATGTATAATTTACAATAATTTACAATAATATACATATATATGCATATTGGCCATTGTCATATTATAAATATTATTATTTTTATTATTAAATATGTTATCGACTACAAAATAGCATATGTTTATCGGCGTCATATAAGATAATACTAATGAAGATAATAACAATTTTTAAATAAATAAATATAAGAACAATAACAAGAACAAGACATATATATATATATATTAAAACAATTCTATAGGGTTATAGTTTAGTAACTCTATATAGTGTATACATGTATAGTATATATATAGTATACAGTAGTGTATATAGTATATATTATACAACACTATTATTATTAGGTCAGTATACTTATTAGGTATACCTATATATATATATATATATATATATATATATATATATATATATATATATATTATATATATTTAGTTTATAGTAAGATTATAATGTGTATTAAGTTTATGAATATAGTATAGTTGTGCTGTTATATAATTACATTATATTATATTAGAATATTTATAAGATATCTATATATTCTTCTCATAATGAATTTATTGTGAATAATATATTAATATAAAATATATTAATAAAAAATATAATAACTCGTTATAAAATTATTTTGAAAATATACAATATAACATTATTTAACGTTATACCCTTATTACATAAGGTTATGATACCCTGATTCCGACTAGTAAATTTCAAAAGTAGAACTTTTGATAATTATATGAAAATGCATTCATAACAGTGCCATACAAAATATGTTCAGTTACAAATTATTAATAAAAAAATACAATATTTTATATACAATACTTATAACTTATTATTTAATATAAATAATCCAGTTTATTTCATATATTAATTCGTTATAATAAATTAAATATAACAAAATAAAAATAATAGATGTATATTGGTATGTCAATTGTACAATAATAGATAAATAATATACGTTAATTGTATAATATAAGCATTAATAATGGTGAAATATATAAGTATACTTCAAAATAGTATGATATTATATACATTTATATTCTTAAAATTAATTAATATATACTATTTTTATTACATTTTTAAAATATAGTATTTAATTATTTAATAAATATTAAAGACTTCTGTATTTTGTATTTTATTAAATGATTATAAAATTTAACATTGGAGCTGGTCCGAATTAGGGTATACTGAATTAGTATAGACTATATATAGTCTATAGGCTATAGCCTCCTCTATGTATAAATACATACATAAATGTATATACAGTCAACTATCGGTAAGTCGGACTAGGGATACGTCGGAATTGTAGATAAGTCGGACACATATATTTGGTTTGGTTGGATTTATATCTAGTTTCATATTAAATTAATCGGATAAGTCGGATAAGTGGTTGGATAAGTCGGACTTTTCTTAAGATCATTTTAATAATTTGTATACTGGATAAGTCGGACTTTTTATAAATTGTCAGAAATGTTTACTTTAAATACTGAATAATATAATTTTAGTAAATAATATTAATGAATACAACATTTTATGTTGTTGATTTTTGCATAATTCCACATTTCTGTAACTATTTAACTCGCACTGCGAATTTCATGTCTTATTTGCATTATATTCTGAATCTCGGATAAGTCGGACATATCGCTAAGTCGGACACTTTTCCTGGTCCCTTGCGAGTCCGACTTATCGGGAGTTGACTGTATATATATATTTATATTCTAATTATAAATATATAATATATATTAATAACAAGTATCAAAACAATATAAAATATTCAATATATATTGTATTAGATAAATTGATATTGTAAGTAAATATTAATATTTAATGTTTATTATAATATATATTACAAAATATATAGCATTGTTTATAATATTTGTATATATATATATAAGTATAAATAATCCAGCATCAAAATATGATATAATCCGTAATTTAATAGGCAATTAGTTTAATGATTTCTTCAATAATAATCATACATTGATAGACAGGTCGTTCATCGGAGTCAATCTCGTAGACACGCCCCCTTCTGTATCACCTGTTATGTTATTTATCCCAGAAATGTACTTCTAGATATAATATGTATTTGTGCATGTGTATACCAGACTGGACTAGTTATGTACTTATACTGTACTATATAATGATATGTATAGATATGTATACATGTTTACACAAGATAATTATCAATTATGAATAATTATATTATACATAAATAATCATATATGATTACTGTGTAACTTGTATAGTAATCATTACAAAGAACACTTATAGTATTGCATAACTATTACATCATATACACAATAGTATTTATAATATATATATAAAATTCATAAATTATATATGTATTATATTATACTTGTGTTATACATACATTTTTTAAAAGATATATACATTTATAACTATACGGATTATATAAACTCAAATATTATAATTAGTTTTATATTTTTGATATTTCTGCACCTATATATGAAATTAACTTAAATTATTAGTTTCGCTATATATACAAATCATATGTACTATTCACTATCAACTAGTGTTATATAAAGGATACATTTATAAATATATATATTTGTTGATGTGTATTTGTGAGCTTAAAATTAGTATGATTTATTTGTATACCGTATGATGTATAGATTGTTATAAATAATAGTTTGGAGAAATAAAATAAATTAAGAATCAAAAAATAACTTTTCAAGAAATATATATATAAATATATATATATATATATATATATATATATATATATATAAATATATATATATATAAATATATAAATATATATCGTTTATATAAATAATGTCAAGTGCAACGAAGCACGGTTTACTTAATTGGTATTAACGCGGCCGGCTACACATAGGTGGCGCAATTAAAGGCTTGACCCACGTGGTCAACGCTACTCCGTAATTACGGCCACCACACCACGCAGTAATTAAGACGTCAACGGTAAGCGAACTCTCTTAATAAACACTCTCCACTTATAGCGAAGTCATCGCGTCTATAACGACGTAGAGCGAAGGTGAACGAGAAAGTTATCGCGATAGGTCGAGAGTTAGAGAGAGACGGCGAGACCGGAAGTCTATCTGTATCGGGGTTGTAGTATTAATAACTACGGCATCACCTAGAGGTCGTAATGACTACTATAGTGGAGTGCGCATGCGTATCGAGGTGTCGAATACATTATCGCCCACCACCACCACGAGGCGTAGTTAATCAGCCCGATAGAGGGACACCCCCGTAATGAACGATTACGATGACTATTATGATTACTATGATGTCATCGAATATACGCATTGTTGTCATTTAATGTGATTACTGAACACGTATTATATAGTGCATATATGAATATATCTATATATATATATATATATAGGTATTTATACTTCTATATTTTGTGTTTTTGATTAAATGGTTAGAAAATAATAATATTCGAATGGGGGTAGTCTCCCCTATTGATACATTTTATACTTTATTTAAATAAGCATATGAATGTATTCGGACGTAATTATCCAGTATATATATATATATATATATATATATACATTATACTGTAAAGCAAGATGTTATGTGGGGTGAGGTCACATGTGTATGAACATAAAATGTGATGGGTTGTGAGTCGACGCGTCTCTTATAAGATTATGTAATATATCATATTTATTCCAATAATGATTACACTTTATTAGAACTTATAATTTACATTATATCTAAACGATTATTTATAACTCTATTATTCAACTTTACATTACTTAGCACATTACGGGCCGTATAAATATGCTATGTTAACAAGGGGCAATACATTTATCGCATTACTAATTCGTTACATTAATTACTTATCATTTTATTACTACCTTCATTCAAATATATTTAATATATTATATGTGATTACATGTATATTATATGTAATACTATTAATTATTATAGTCATTAATTAAATATGTAATTATTATAGTATATGTATATATATAATATAATACTATAGTATATACTTCCAATATATTGGAAGTATATATACTATAGTATACTATAGAATATGGAAGTATATATATATAAATATTTATATATATATACATTATATAACTAATATATACATAAAAATATAAACATGTGTAGTACTAAGTAACAGATACAACACACGTACGCACGCATACATGCACACACATAGGCATATGAACACACACACGCACGCAGTACTTCCTATACACAAGGGACACGTGGATGTACGTGATGATGTAATACTCGGGTGACCTTCAGCTTACAATCTATTACGCAATCTATACAGGATACTATAGTGGTTTACTATAGTGGTGATAGTGTAATGTATACTAGGGATGGGGTCAAATGTGTATTAGTATTTAAATATTACTCTCAGATGTATTTGTATTTGATTTTTATACATAGTGTATTTGATCTAATAAGGAATAACGTAATTATTATTTAAAAGAATCAATATGTAATACAAATTTTAATAATGTTAGTAATTGTATGCATGTAAAAATCACCAGTATTTAATATCTATATTTCATATGGGCAATCGCTTCAATACAACTAAACTACTTCATCCAATAAGTATCCATATTTAGTTTTATTTTCTATTTATATTTGTAATTGGCAATTACTAATTGCATACCTATATTACATAAATGTATTTGTATTTGTTTTTGATATTTTATGAAAATGGTATTTATATATTTTTTTTTATTATATATAATATAGTATATTATATACTAAAGTATTACTTTTCTGGTATATGGATAATGCTGATAAAGTGATAACACTCATTGTTTGTATATGTAGAATTAATAATAAACAATAAAACATAAAAAAAAATGATTAAACGAACAGAATGGAAATAATAAGAACGAAATATAAAAGATAATAATAATATGATGAAATTATATATATATATATGATAGATATGACTCGATATGAGCAATAAAAGAGATAGGAGATAGAATAGATATTATATATAATCGTAATCGTAATCTTAATCTATAGATTAAGGTATACCTTACTACATTCGAAAACCTATATTACATTCCAGAAGAAGGAGGATTAGTATAGTTACATGTACATATTTAGTTTATGTATTACAATCCTTAAAGGGGTTTAATCTCCCTGTTTTAATTGATAAAAATAACTTGATAGATAGGACAGTTGTTACATAAGAGATTAGGGTATAAAGGAGTTGTTAAGGATTGAAATGAGGCCATCATGTTTACAACGTGAGGCTAATACTCCATTGGAGAGAGAATATGAGAATACACATAGGGGGGTATGGTAAACCCTAGTAACCCTAGTAACCCTAGTATACTAGCGAGTGTTTTAAAACTATACATAGTAATAGAGTCATATGTCACACAGTTACCACTAACGGTCCTTTAGAGAGCTCCTTTACAATGGGGAACACCATTACATATGTATTCGAATGTATGTTATGATGGTATTCGTGTGTGTTCCGTGCACACTTGTGTCTCGCACACATATAGATCACAGCGCTATTTATAGTTTCTGTATAACATACATTTTTACATTTTACGAACAGCAAACTATACTTATAGTTAAGCATGTATGCTTATAAAGCAATCGGCGGTCACATATGTCAGTGCACTTATATAAGTGCACCATGGTATATATACCGGTATACCGGTCTATTTTAATACCGGTCAATATCATTACAAATTATATTACAAGTAATTTATATTATATAGATTTTATCATTATACTATTACCACTGTATACAGAACACTGGTGTTTATATTGCGAGTGTATAGATTTAAATATACTTATATGTATAACTATAGTTATATATAACTCTATAATATATATATATATATATATATAGTTTAGTTGTATTTTTAATAATTTGTATGTAATAAGACGTGGGTTAATTTCTCACATTAATTACGCATATTTAACAGTAAGATAAAACACGGTATGACGTAAACCTTACACACCACGGTGCGGGGAATAATTATCAAAGGCATGATTAATATCGTCGCTAGTGGACAACTATATCGCACACTATAGTGCGACATTTAACTCGCACCTCTACGGTCAATACGTCGTACAGTGTACGGTGATGACCATTGAGGTGTGAGTCTCTCTATGGAGGTAGTAGATTTTAAAATTAGGTCATAAATATTAGATAGTAAGGAAGTAATAAAGTCATATATATATATATGTATACTGTTATGATATTATAATAACATGGTAGCAAATACAATAGGTACAATACCTATGTACAATGTAAAAGGAGATTAATTTAAAACTACATTAACAAGATATATATTTGTACATATATAAAATGCGTATATTAGATTATAAAGTAACAACTATTTAGAAACTATACTAATCGTATATATAGTGTATATATATATACCGTGTGCATTATACACAATATATAACGAATATACTTAGGTATACTTAACTTTATGTTAAGATAACTATAGTTATAATATATTATAACTATACTAATATAATAATATAAATATAACCCTATAGGGTAAGAAACACAAGCGTATTCACTCCCGTAGACATGGGTCATCGACGATGACTCATCGTGTATAATAAACGTACATGTATACGTATATATATACATAAGTACGTGGTTAACTGCGCAGTTGTATCAGACTATTACATGTGTAACTGCGCAGTTTATACGTATGATGTGTATACACTATATATATATATATATACTATATATATATATATATATATACTATATATACTATAGTATATCAATATGTATACTATAGTATATAAATATATATGTATATACATAGCTCTATTAATTATAATGCATAATATTAGATTTTGTTTCATGCGATTAATACGTAAGTACAAATAATTCACATTTTAAATATATATAAAGATATATTTAAAAAAGTACAAAACATATTAAATATAATTTATTATAATATGACAATGAGTGATGTTGAAAATGTACTATGTTACATAATATATTATATAATTTTAATGTCATATAATATATACATTTTTTATACAATACATAGATTTCATATACATATGGTAATTGTTTGCAGTTTTCTATAAATTGATGAAACAACAACAAATAATTACCAAAATATAATATTAATAATTAATAATAATACAAATAACTAAATATTATATATAATATTTTTACGGTGTTTCATCGATTAATATAAAACCCGCAAACAAATCCACATTAAATATTTATATACATAAAAATTAACTAACATCATTGGCGGGTAACTTCTTAAACACCTCTAGTCTCTCCAGCCTCAGTTCCCCCTCGGTAAGGTCGAAGCACTGTCCGGCCTTGAGGGGTCGTCTCGCCCAGACCGTAGCGTCCAGTTCGAGGCCACGCAGCTTGGGGTCGGCGTGTATCTTCTGGACGATGGTCAACACGCGGGGGATTAGGAATATGGTGTCCATTTCGGGGGGTGGGGGTCGTAACACTACTATTGGGGGGTGTTATCGATGTGGTAGCTAACAGGGGGCTCGTGAACGGGGTGTGTACTGTATGGACGGAGGGTGCCGGGGTCTGAATTACGATGAAACGTAGGTCGAGGTCGTCGGCGATTAATTAGAGATTATCTCTGCGGCGCGACCGAGTTAAATGACGTGACTTTTAGCCGCTCGACGGAAGTGCGAGTCGATTACCGCCCACTTAGGCCACGCCCCCCGCCCGGGCGGGACCAATAGGAGCACGCCGGCTCGGCAGCACGTGCACCGCGTCGTTGATTGGTGGGCGGAACGGGGATAGGTTACCCGTTACGCAACATACGCGCGCGCACTCTAGAGAGAGAGGGAGAGGATCGCTCGCCGGCTCGATACACCCGCACTCGTCCGGTAAATAGGTCGCCGTCGCCTATTACGTCACCACCCGACATAACTTGTTGTTAACTACGGATGGTGGCGCGCGTTTCATAATCACGTGACAATGACGCCCGCGATGTTTGGTTAACGAATGGCTCCTCCTCCCTTAATGATCGTGCAGCGGGAAGAGGCGCCACCTATATGTGTGTATGTGTTATAACAAACTGACACGCGCGACTTTACTGGGTGACGTTATAGATTATAAGTGTATATAGATATTCGCATTAATCAATATTACATAATAGGATATATATATATTCGATATATATATATATATATATTCGATATATATGTATATTTCGATACCTTATATATATAGTACCTGCCTGAATTGATTGTATTTCCCTTCAGTTAAATATTGTATACAATATATATATAAAACCTCTTCATATTTGCTACAGTTGATATAAAAGTAATGACATAATATAAGTCATAACATATACGGCTATATATTATACATGTGTATACCAGAGTATACATTCGAGTGTATTTACTGTATACATTACAGTGTATATATGTATACAGTATATATATATATATATATATATATATATATATATATATATATACACTGTATACAGTATACTGGTACTTTTCACGGCTTTAATATGTGTAAGAACATTACAAATATCCAATTTCGATTTTTAAAATACATTTAAAAAAAATGTTGTTTATAAATTGATATATAATGTAATGGTATTTGAACAATATTCAACATCTAAAACCATTAAAATAATATATACATATATATATTGTTATTGTTATTTTTATTTTGTGAAGTCATTTCATCCAATCCAGGGACTTTTATGACGTTTTCACTTATAACCATATGGCTCTAATGTCCCTTCGAAGCCGCCACCATGTTAAGGCATCCATGGATGGTTTTAACGAGAGCAGATCATTTATTTATTCACAATTATAAGATCACTTCTAAATAATATTTTAAGACCCATATTATAAAATTAATTAATGGTCCGGACGAGGCTCTAACCCGTGTCCTATAAGACACACGCAGTCTACTGCGTGCGTGTCTGGTGCTTAGCCACTGAGACACATGGCCAGTTTTTAATATTATATATATAAGGTGTATACTATATACAGTATACTGCTAACTGTTAACGATACATATAGAGTGTTACCAAAGATTTTCCGAAGGAAAGATATAACACTTACGCGAAATCGTGTAATTCGAATTTGTATATAAAATACCCTGGTGACACCTATAGCGGGTTACTTTTAGGAACTATGCGTTGTTTATAATGTAAATTCGTATTTAACTATACACTTTTAAGATGTTAAATAATATGCTTTAAATTAATATTTATGATGAAAACTAAGTGTTCATTACTAATATATAACAAACAAATATGATATTTATGTTTCAAATGATATAAGTATATATTTAGTAAGTAAAAGTTAATTTATATTGCATGTAATTTAATAGAGCAATGAAAACATTGTTGTATGCAAACAGAGCCGAACCTAAATCTATTTCAGTGATTTCGACACTACTGCTAGCAGCGGCAGGGGATATTACTAAATTACGTTGCATGCATAGGGAGTGTTATATCTTTGCTTCGCAAAATCTTTGGTGTTACTCTATAGAGATATGTGGAAACCATTACAATATATCGTACACTATAGTGTGACATTTAACTCGCACCTCTACGGTCAATACGTCGTACATTATATGTACAATCCTGTGTTGACCGTTGGTGGTCCTTCATTGACCATTCACCATTCATTGACCATGTCCTTAATATAAATAATACAATAAAATAGGTACTTCCGAAGAATATATTCTTCAATATTCAAAAATATTGAAATTGAAGAAGGAAGTAACAATTTATTTCGAAAATCTAAGGTTAATTTGCAATATAGATACAATTGGAAAAAAAACAAAAAAAAATGTATCCAAAGAATTAGAATATTTAAATTTCAAGCTAGAGATTAATGCAATTTATTCAAAAATAAATTAAAGTTTTATAAATTTATGAAAAAAAAGTAAAATTCAAAATATGGAGTACCTCCTCTAATTGATTTATCAAATAATATTATTTTATTTTCAGATATCGAAAAAGCAAATAAATTATATTCATTTATATTTCATTTTTAATAATTTTTTCGTTTATTTTTACTATATGATTTATTTCTACTTTCGATTGTTTTTCGTTTATTTTTACGGTAACTGTAAAACGTTTTCATTTCTTTAAGTTTTTAATTTCGTATTATTCTTTGTTTATTTCTATAACGTATTTCTAAATATTTATACTTTATACTTTCGATTATATTTTCGGCTATGTAGTTGCTTAAATAAATTATCAATTGTTTAATCAATAAATTCAACAACATAATGTTGCATAGAATAGATCTCAAATTACATGGGTTGAAAATTCTTTTTAAAATATATTTTAACTATAGTTGTATTGTAAAATCTGGAGTACAACATGGATCGGTTGTAGGTATTTTATTTTATTTTATAATTTTATATTTTATATTATTATGTATTAGGTATATCCCATGGGATTTGCAATATATCCCTTATTATAGTATATTCCGAAATTATTATTGATTTATTTGTTGATGATATACAAATATATTTTTCTTACACATCTGAAACTGAAAGATCTTGTAAAAAAAATTTAAATTTATTCTAATAATGGGCATATAAATGCAATTGAATATTTCATTATCACAGGTGTATACACTATAGTTTTGACTTTAGGGAAAGTTACTCTATATAAATACTTTATAAATAATATTCAATTATAAAACGTTAATTTTTATAAAGATATAGGAATAATATTTGAGAATAGACTTTTATTTAATAAACATATTGATTATATTTGTAAAAAAAGCTAATATAT
The DNA here is from genome assembly GCA_964019155.1 of Osedax fenrisi. NCBI lineage: Eukaryota > Metazoa > Annelida > Polychaeta > Sabellida > Siboglinidae > Osedax > Osedax fenrisi. The sequence goes on along the minus strand of OZ025240.1, from coordinate 82,516,389 downwards.
CTAACCAACATTTTTAAAATTTCAAATAATTGTACAGTTATAATTATATCTGATAGCCTTAACATTTCGAATAATTGTAGAACTAGAGGTAATTATAACAAATTAAATGTAATAAATATTTATGATAATACAATTAAAAATATAATTAATAATAGATCAGTTAATATATATATTATATTATATATATATTACATATATGTAATTCATTAAATAATGATAAAATAATATTTGTATATATATGTTTCATATTTTAAAAATAAAATAAAAACAAAATCTGTCAAATAAATTTTTTTTAACAGAAATTTATAATTGTATATTGATTTATATTTCATTTTGTATCTTTATTATTGTATTAAATCTTAGGTTATTTCTGTGTAAAATATTTGCGTTTTTAAATATATTATAGTACGGAGTTACGCATTTGTGATTCGAAATAAATAATAATAACGGTGTTTGAAATTGTATTAATACAATTATGATATAACCTTAAGGTAATTATACATTTATATTTGTTCACATATATATATATATATATATATATATATATATATATATATACAGGTATACCTGTCATAAAATACAAGGATTTGTTTATACATCATTAAGACGAGGCTATATCTGTATACAATATAATGTCATCTGAGCATATAACATGTATTGCAGGTCACCAGATAAACCACTGGCTACTGGGAGACTATTACTAATAGACTAGTACTAATAGACTAGTACTAATAGCTATTAAATGTATTTCAAATTGAATTTCAACGTCATATACGTATGATATATGGTATCATATGTATTTCTATAGTAATATATACGTGTATGTATTACAATGACATATATATATATATATATATATATATATATATATATATATATATATGTATATATTATAGTTGACTAATTAGTAATAATGTACTTAATAGTTAACTAAGGGCAGATTTCAATACAAATATGTTTGTTAAATGTAAAATATACAACGACATACTAATATTAAAAATTAATTAGCCTGTAGGGTATATCATATTAGATATATAAAAATAATTTATATATATATATAAAAAATATAACTATCTGTGTGGCTAAATTGGATAAGGCATCAGGCATCAGGCATCAAGCATCAAGGCATCAGGCATCAGGCATCAGACACACAAGCAGTATACAAATAGGACGCAGGTTCGAGCTGGATCGATGTATCATCCAGACCAATAATATTTAGAAGTGATCTTATATAATTGTGTATAAATAAATTATCGACTCTCGTTAAAACCACGGATGCTTTAACATGAGAGCTGTTTCGAAAGGACATTAGAGCCATATGGTTATAAGTGAAAACTTCATCTAAGTTCCTGGATGTGAGGACTCCACCGAAATAACACTAACAATAACAATATAAATATATTGATCATTTAAATATATATATTTAAAAAATATATATTTAAAATATATATTCATTTAAACAAATATTTAAATTTATTATAATATATATGATAAAAAATGTGTTAATATATAAAATTATATTTATAAGTTATATCAATATATTAAAAAAAATATACGGAAAAATTGAAAATTGTTTCAAAATAATTATTAATTAATATTATAAAAAAACGTACACAAAATTATATATATGTGATATATTAATAATTAAAAATTAAATTATTCATTATTATATATAATTTATATATTTATGAGAATGCAATTGGAAGAAGTATTTATTTTGAATAAATTCTGTTTTTAATTCTGTTCATTCTTTTATTCAACAAATAAATAATTCCAAATAGAGAGATATATATATATATATATATATATATATATATATTTATATTAGAATGTGATATATCGCAATATATCACATTTTATATAACTCATATGACATATAAAAGTTATATATTTCAATAAAACAATTATAAGTATCAATGAATACTATTTTATTAATACTATAGTAATGTACAAAATATACTCTAGTTTTAATATATTATACATTTTAATATGGAGTTATAAACTATCTATAAATATACTATATGTATTATTATATACTATTGTTATAGTATTGTTATAGTACTATATATAGTACTATAGTACTTATGAAATAGAGCTTGTATGAACTAAATTATATAAATAAGAATATATTCGTATATATATATATATATATATATATATATATATATATATATATGTGTGTGTGTTTATGTGCGAGTGTGTGTGTGTATATATATATAAATACATAATACATGTTTAATTTGTGTAATTTGCCAATTACAGATGAAATAAGATTAATATCTTATTTATTTGTGGCCGTCGTCTCCCCGTTTCCGCTGCCGCTCTCCCTCCCATAGGGAACCCGCCGCCTACATCAATGGCTGACACCGCCATCGCTTATAAGGAGAAGCCTACTATTATTCTCGAGTATTTAGCATCGATAAAGCGGTGGTCAGCGCCCAATCTATTATGATAAACGCGGCCACCACGCTAATAAGCACGCTCGCTCGCTCGCTTCCGGTCACCTAGAGATAACGCCCGTCCGGCCGCTTAGCCTATATGGTTGGTCTGTTTGTCCTCCACCACCGAGCGAGGACGGGCCGGCGATGTCCTCTCCGCTGCCGTTACGTAACACGAACACGTGACCGTGTGATGTTTGTATCGCGCCGCACCACCGCCACCGTCGCCGCCTTAGAGGTATTCTATTTATAGACTTGAAAGAGTGGAGTTCGACACTTCGCACGCGTGTCCAGTAATGTGTACGGCGTACACTGTACGTCGTACGTCTTACGTCGTGCAGTGTTCGTTAGTGCACAAGTGTTCGTTAGTAATACCATGGTATTACCAAAGCCCAAGATACACGGTCGCCTATTAAGCCTATGTAAATAGTAGTATGTCATCCAGCACATTGTTAGGGGAACATGGGTATTTAATTATATCACAGATAATAATAATATGTTAATATCTTTGGTAAATAGAAACAAGATCAAATTAATTTTAAAATCATTTGATTATTTTATATATTTATTACAATAGGAATATCAAATATATGCATGCATTTATTAATATTATTTAGAAGTATGTGTACTATTAATTTAGTAAACATTTAATAAGCATATTTTTTGTTATGATACATTCTATTTTTCATATTAATTATAAAAATTCATAACAAAATAAATTTAAGCAATAATATTATTATGTATTGCGAGTGTTTATTACGTAGTATAACGATATACTTACGTATAAATATCAATATAATATAAATATCAAATGAATATAATCATTTATTAATAATAATAATATTAATATTATTTAGAAATATGTGCATTATTAATTTAGTAAATATTTAATAAGCATATATCTTGTTATAATAAATTATATTTTTCATAATATTATTGATATTTAATTTAAATATAAAATATAATACTCAAGCCCTTTGGTATTATCAATAATATCGTATCTTAAGTTTATTAGCATGCATAGTACTATAATTATCAAATGAATATAATGTGTTAATACTAATATCAAGTCATATTTTATGTTATAATTATATTATTAATTCAAAGTCAATATTAATAATTAAATTCAAATTCTAAGTCTCTCGAATATAATTATTATAAATACATATTATTATAATATTAATAATTATAGGATAATATGATTTAGTATATAAATCATTATTACATTGTTAAATAATGTTCAATCATTCTAGATAAATAATTATTTATATATATATATATATATATATATATATGTATACATAAAAGTTATATATATAACTTTTGTATATATATTAATAAATAAACAAAATAAGTAGTTAACCTATTTATATTATTATATTTATTGAAATATTAAAATTTTCTAATTACATGTATAGGTAAATATTCACACACTCTCTCTTACTTTCTCATTCTCACTATCACACTATCTCTCTCACTCTCTCACACATATGCACTCTCTCACTCACACTCTCTCCCTCTCATTCTCTCACTCCTTCTATCTCTCAATCTCCCTCTCACTCACTATCACTTTCACTCTCTCTCACTCTTAATATATCTCTCCCTCTCTCACTCAAACTCACTCTCATTATCTCACTCCCTCTCCCACTCTCTCTCTCTCTCTACCTCTCCCTCACTCTTACAATCACTCTCTCCCTCACTTACTCTCACTCACTCATACTCTCCCTCATTTACTCTTTCTCACTCTCTAACTATCACACTCACTCACTCTACCTACCTCTCCCTCACTCTTACTCTCACACTCACTCACTCACTTACTCTTACACTCATTTACTCTTACTCACTCTTACACTCACTCACTCTCATTCTCTAACTATCACACTCACTCACTCACTCTCTATCCTCTCCCCCACCATCCCCTCCATCTCAATATTTATATATCAAAAAGTACTAAAGGTGCAAAGTATATTGATATTATAAAGCCTAGATATTAGAATATTTCTATAGGAATTTGATATTTGAAAAGCCATTTTAATTTGATATAAGCAATTATTAAATATGGAAAGAACTTTTATATTGGTAAAGATTTGATATTAAAAACTCATATTGGCTTTTATATTAGTATAACATTAGTATTAGGATTACTATAATTCTACATACAACAACTTTTGATAGATGTATAGATTTACTATTAGCAGAGAACGTTACTATTTTTTTAGATTTACTTCGTAGGAGCTCTGATGATTTCCTCACAATATTTTCCCCTTCTTCTTGTGCCATTTACAGTAGCTTGAAATATTAATTTCGACATCAAATTAGTGTTGCGATATACATGTTCATACCACAGTAACTTCTTTGTTGCTATAAACATTATTATATATTAATATATATATATATATATATATATATATATATAATATTAAAATATACCTTTTTTTATATAATGTTGTGCTATTAAATTAATATCATATATATATATATATATATATATATATATATATATATATATATATATATATTAATGTATATTACATAAATGTTTTATATAATATATTTATTTATTTATATATATATATATATATATATATATAATAATAATTAAGTTTAATGATATAATTTAATTAAAAATAAACTAAATGTTATATATAAATATATATATATTTAAATGTATATTACATATATTATAATATATATATATATATATATATATATATAATTTACCTACATTACATATTACATTTTTATAAAATACATTAGGTTTATTGTTTACCTATTCATTGATTTGTATATATATATATATTGTATATATATATAATTTTATCACATTTTTGCTCATATCTTTTGTTTTAATGAAAATTAATAAAAACTAAAATATGAACATTATAATATAATTTAATAAGCTTTCCAATTATACTAATTTTATTATAATTACATCAATATAAAAAATGAAATTATTGTAGCGATTAGCAAATTTTTACCACATTTTTGCTCATAACTTTTGTTTTAATAAAAATTAATAAAAACTAAAATATGAACATTATAATAGAATTTAATAAGCTTTCCAATTATACTAATTTTATTATAATTACATCAATATAAAATATCGCATTATTGTAGATATTATCAAAACCCGCTTTGCTATTAGTTGATCATAATAAAAAATGCCCTTATCTAATATTTCATAAATCATATAATTTGTTATACTTATGCATATAATTATATAAATATATAATTATATATATATTATTATATATATATTCATAAAAATATACTAACAATTTATATAAATCGTGTTGTATTTGAATGTTTAATTTGAAAATATTTTTCAAATAATATTAAAATATTTAGGATATAATACACTATTTTACGTATTTAACATTATACAAATCTAAAAGTAATTATTGTATCTATTAAATATTAAAAATATTCAACCTTACATTTATTAACTTTGTCTCGAGGTTCAGTAATTATATGTTAAAATTGATATTATATGAAAAATTAAAATAATTTACATGTAAACTAATACAAATATTATATTTCTGACCAATTGACGATGGGCGTGTCTTAAATAAATCATTGAACCGTGAAAAAAAAATTTGACATATATTGATTGACCGTGTATCTTGGGCTTTGGTATTACTAACTAACATTTTGCGAAGCGAATATGGTGCACTACCTATCTAAGCTATGTAGTACCTACTTATTTATATTACCTGGGGTCTATGGCTCAGTGGGATAACCAAAAGCTAGTAAGCCATAGGTCACGGGTTCGACTCCAGGCAGTTATTTCTATTGTGTTTATCAAGAACTTAATAAACGATAAATCAAAACACAAGAAAAATAATATTACTTTTTGTATTGTATTGTCCGGGCCCCTCACAGTTATTTATAACATATCTATAGATACTCGTATACGAGTCTATGACTTCTTGAAGGGTCCATTTGTATCCGCTATTTGTATTGTATTCAATATATATATATATATATATATATATATATATATATATATATATATGAGATTTCAATAAATAAATATTATTATTATTAATATAGTTCTCATACCAACCACGAGGTGGATACACATATATTATAATTTATGGTATGGTATGGTATGGTATCAGATTCGGGTAAACCCCAGGAAAGATAAAGAAGCCTTTGCGGCTTTTCTAGTTATCAACTATTTTAATTTTAAACAGTTCATAAATATAATAATAAGTTTTGACTTCCTGTTTACAATAATAAAATAATAAAATTTGAACTGTTTAAAAAATCATCATATTACCGTTAACGATTACACCATTTCAATTATTTAAAACAATTAAACAAAAAAGGATAAATAAATAAATAAAGTATATTGATAATTGAATGTAAAATAAAAATAAAACTAAATGAATAACAACTAATAAAATAAGAAACTAAGAAGATTAAGAAATAAAAGATTTGGAAATTAAAAGCAATGTACATTAAAATATGTTATTGTATACAATTTTAAATAAATAAGTTTTACAAATATATAAAAACTAAAATACTAAAATAAAATAATTTTGAACAAAATAAATAAACAATAATACTGAAGAAATATGGAAAAAATACGTATAAACTCTATAATTGATATATACTAGACCAATAATACCGAAAAAATATAGATAAAAAGTCATATATAATAGTAATATAAGAGAAGAAATTGTAATGAAATTGAAAAATAAGTAGGTTATAAAATAAAAATAAAACTAAAAGAATAAAAACTAATAGAATAAGAAACTAAGCATATTAAGAACTAAAAGACTTGGACATTTAAAAACAATGTACATTAAATATGTTATTGTGTAAAATTTTAAAAAAATATGTTTTACAAATATATAAAAACTAAAATAATTATGAACAACATATATAAACAATAATACTGAAGAAATATGGAAAAAATACGTATAAACTCTATAATTGATATATACTAGACCAATAATACCGAAAAAATATAGATAAAAAGTCATATATAATAGTAATATAAGAGAAGAAATTGTAATGAAATTGAAAAATAAGTAGGTTATAAAATAAAAATAAAACTAAAAGAATAAAAACTAATAGAATAAGAAACTAAGCATATTAAGAACTAAAAGACTTGGACATTTAAAAACAATGTACATTAAAATATGTTATTGTGTAAAATTTATAATAAATATGTTTTTCTAATATATAAAAACTAAAAGAATTATGAAAATAAATGATTAATAATACTGAAGAAATGTGGATAAAAAGTCATGTACATTAAAATATGTTATTGTGTAAAATTTATAATAAATATCTTTTTCTAATATATAAAAACTAAAAGAATTATGAACATTATGAAAAAAATGTATATTTACTATTATTAATTCATAAGATATAACTTAGTATTAATTATACCTTAATGTGTACCTTAGTATACATTATAAGATATAGATTATAATTAATCTAATTATAAGATTAATATACTTTTGATATTATAATAGATATATGAATTATATTTAAAAATATATATTTTCAATTTACGACATTTTCAAGGTATACCGCCAATATATTGTCAGTTTACATGGAAATAATAATGACAAAATCCATCTACTTTTAACCTTAAAAAAGTCAGTAACATTTTTATAAATTCACTTTTGATATCTCCAAATAATATTTTTACGAAAAACTTACTTTTCGATATAAACAGAATATTTTTATATATATATATATATATTCATTCATATATTAATTTAATATTACATTATAGTATTTTTGTATGTACTTATATGTAAACAGATACGAAATCCAAAAATAGATTTTAGTTCTCCTACCCGTCGCATTTTAGCTATAGCTATAGTATCGTTTTTATTTCTATAATTCGGTCGAGTGAACATCTTCGATACTACTAATACAACGATCATACTATAGTATCACTACTATACCCATAGTAGTGGTCAGCGTGGTGTGGGTCAGCGTGTCACGTGACACCGCCACGTTACGCAATACCTCGCATACCATTAAGATGATGACGACCACACGATGATGACTCATCAATGATGACCGCTATCACGCGTGGGCGGGCGACTGTAATCGTAATAGATCATGTAATCATCTAATTAGCATCCCTCTCTATCCCTCTACCCATCTCACCCCGCCTCTCTACCTTACGACCGACTGCACGCGCGCGGAGATAGATGCGCTGCGCGAGAGTCACCTGCCTAACAACACGTGACCACTACAAAGCCACGTGCTATAACCACGAGGCCATGTCCTCTCTATAAGCACGAGGCCTCGGCGCTACGTTTACGACTCGTAATCGAATCATCTTTAGCATTAATTATTCGCGTGGGATCAAGCCTATCTACCGACTCTTCGCCGCCGCCTTATTGCTCGTAACGCCGCGGTATTTATAATCTCGTCACGTGACTTCGAACTTATGCAGCGAATAACGCGATTACGTAACGAGTTAGGTAACGAAAGGTTATCTAATATTGCGTAATATTTAAATATTACTAAAAGTTAGTAAGTATTCTAATTTAATGAAATCGTAAACTCGTAAACAGAAACCGAGGGTATAATACTGATTCATCGCTGATGACTAATTAGTGAATTAATTACATACAGTTTTGAATTTAAAATATACACACACATACTCACACTCACATTAACATACACACACACACACACACACACACACACACACACACACACACACACACACACACACACACATATGTATATATATATATATATATATATATATATATATATGTGTGTGTGTGTATGTGTGATATACATGACTAGATATGCTAGTAGTTAAAGTAGCAAAGCTATATTTACACTGGAGGATGCGTATCATTTGTATCGCTGTATAGGGCTACCCCCTTTAGGGTTAACCTCATCGTAACTTTTAACCTAAACAAACGTCCGAATAAAACGTCGATAAAACCAGCCGCCGATGATCGTAAACCGGTGTTGAACCAGAGTCGACTAAGCCCCCCTCACTAAAGGCCCCTCACTAAAGACCCCTCACTATTTGCCCCTCACTAAAGTCGTAAGTGGTTACGAGTGGGTGGGGTGTTGAGTGTTTCTAAACCACGTGAGTGTTTATTATTTCTAGGCAAGCGAAGGAGAAGGGAAATCCGCCCGCCAGAAATTCTCGGCTATCGCTCCCCGATCGTTATCGAGTTTTTATTCGAACAGATGCAAAGACAATAAAGAGGTACGAGTGACCTCGTGACCTCGTGACTCGCGTATTGACACACGTGACTTTAGGTGAACTGTACTTCGTTAAACCGCTATAGCACGTGATCACTCGAGGGCATATCTATATGACATTCTGCATGTCTGTGTGTATGTGTGGTGTTCAGATGTATATAATTGTACAATCGTATAAATAGTACATATATGCATATATATATATATGCATATATATATATATATATATATATATATATATATATATTTAATTACGAATAATGAATTATTAATTATTATAATAATATATTAAATAAATGAATGATAGTTATAATAAGTTTTACGTATAACGAATACATTACACAGTATTACTTATAATATTTATATTATGAAATATTTAAAATATGTTTTAATACAATAACACATTCATTTATAAATTAAAATATATCATTTGCTTCATGTCAATGTTTTTAAAATTTTAAATATATGTAATAAAGTATATGTGATGACACATATGTGATGACACATACACGCGCATTACGCGTCGCGCAATGGTTATATATATATATATATATATATATATATATATATATATATTATATATATATATAATAATAATATGGTTTTATGATTTTTTATCGAATAGATCTCAAATTACACGGGTTGAAAATTATTTTTCAAATAGTTCTATTGTAAAATCTACAGTACCACAAGGATCGGTTTTAAGTCCAATTTTATTTTTATTATATATTAATGATCTTCCTAGTATATTCTCTTCAAAAATTCATATTGATTTATTTGCCGATGATACAAAATTATATTTTTCTTACGCATCTGAGAGTGGAAGATTTCTTTTACAAAATAATTTAAATTTATTTTCACAATGGGCAAATAAATGGCAATTAAATATTTCATTATCAAAATGTGCAGTTATGACTTTAGGGAAGGTAACTCCATCAAAATATTTTATAAATAATATTCAATTAGAAAACGTTACTTTAATAAAGATTTAGGAATAATATTTTAAAATAACCTTTTATTTAATAAACATATTGATTATATTTGTAAAAAAGCTTATTTTTCTCTGAATTCAATTTTTAGATGCATTACTACAAAATCCCCTAGAGCATTATTAAATGCATATACAATTTATTGCAGACCAATTTTAGAATATGCATCCATAATTTGGTCACCTTTTTCAAAGGTTAGTAAATTTCGTAGTCTCATAGACCAAATTGAAAGAGTGCAAAGATTATTTACTAGAAGATTAATTACAAGATGCGTAGGATAAATTCATCGAATATTAATTATAAATCATATATATAGATATTGGTATATTTTAAATTAGAATCACTTGAACTAGAAGATTAAAAATTGATCTAACTACAATTTTTAAAATTTCAAATAATTATACAGATATAAATATATCTGATATTCTTAATATTTCGAATAATTGTAGAACTAGAGGTAATTGTAAAAAATTAAATGTAATACATAATTATGATAATACAATTACAAATATAATTAATAATAGATCAGTTAATATATGGAATTCATCAAATAATGATATAATAAAATCTGTATCTGTTTCATCTTTTAAAAATAAAATAAACAAAATCTGTTTTGACAAACAACTTTTTTTTAACAGAAATTTATAATTTATATTGATTTATGTTTCATTTTGTATCTTAATTATTGCATTATCTCTTCTGTTTTTTTTTTAATGTGTTTTTGTTATAGCAAATTTGGGTTTTTATATCTATAGATATATATAAATATATATATTTCAAATATATTATAATATACAATTAATAATTCATTATTATTACAGATAAAGTGGATAGTATTATTTTATTTTTGTTTGTTCTGTATTATATTTTGTTATAAATTTATTGTTGTTATAGAAAATTCGGGTTTTTTATATCTATATTTCAAATATACTATAATATAAAATTAATAATTCATTATTATTACAGATAAAGTGGGAAGTATTATTTTATTTTGTTTGTTCGGTATTATATGTTTGTTTTATATATATTTTGTAAATATGTTTCAAATGTATTATATTACTAAACTACAATATTAATAATTTTCTATTATTTCAGAGTATAGTGATAGGTATTATATTGTTTGTTTCGTAATATTATTGTTATGTTTTGTTATTAACTGTTTTTGTATAGGTATATTGGTTTATTTTATTTGTAACTTGTTCTGTTTGTATATATATATGTTTCAAATTTATCATACAATTAAAATATAAAATTAATAAAGTACTATAGGTATACCTACTATTATTACAGATTTTGGTAAGTATTACATTATTTGTTTGTTTCATTCTAGTATTGGTTTAATTGATTTTTAACATGTTCTGTTTATAATATATTTAAAATTTAACATTTAAATATTAAACTATATACCTAATAATTTATTACTAAAACAGGGTACAAAGATAAGAATAATTCTATAAAGTTAAAGTAGAAATTTAATATTTCGATGCCACTTACAAAATAATGTATTTTATTTCTATTTTCAATTATTTTTACGCGATCTTTTATTTCTATTTTTATCATTGTTGTTTATTTTTACTTTATTATTTATTTCTACTTTCGATTGTTTTTCGTTTATTTGTACGGTAACTGTAAAACTTTTTTATAGCAAATATTTATACTTTATATTTTCGATTATATTTTCGGCTATGTATTTGCTTAAATAAATTATCAATCAATAATAATAATATTTATTCATTGAAATCTCATATATATTTATATATATATATATATATATATATATATATATATATATATATATATATATATATTGAATACAATACAAATAGTGGATACAAATGGATCCATCAAGAAGTACAATACAAATAGTAACATTTTTTCTTGTGTTTTGAATTATCGTTTATTAATTCTAGATAAAACACAAGAGATAAACAAGAATTGCCTGGAGTCTAACCCGGGACCTCTATCTTACTAGCTTTTGGTTATCCCAATAGTCCATAGACCCCAAATATGTATACAAGATTATAGTATATCTTATATATATACTCCATAGTTTATAAGCACATATATTTATAGAAATAATTCACCTTCTTTTCTAAAATAATATATATACTAATTATGTTATATTATTTCGTACTATAGTGTTGATAGGAAATGCTTATCTAATGTAATTGTTATATATTAATATTACATAAAATAAATACTATTAATTACTATATTACTATATAATACCTAACAATCATAACACAAGTAATAATGCTGAGCATAAAATGCATCACTGTAGTGATAATTTTATTTATTTTTTATTTTCAAAATCATAACCCAAGTATACTTTATGCTCTATATAGCATTACTATTAATATTATATATAATGAATAACGATTAATATTTTATTATAACATGATTAGAATTAATGCAATTACTATAATGGAAAACGTCGGAAACATTAAAGTAAAGTATGAACCGTGACTTATATCTGTATATATATGTATATATATATATATATATATATATACATTATATATATATATATATATATATATATATATATATACATATATATATATATGTATGTCGATATCAATTAGATTAGTTTGAATTCGTCGCAGTTTATGTGTATTTAATTTGCAGGTGTTCGCGTATTTAAGATCTCGGCTGTCCGCACACTAGTGTGGCCGCGGTCAACGCTAATGGTCAGTTAATGAAGCGGTTCGGCGACCACGCGTTGATGTCCGCGCTAGTGAAGGACACGAGCGCGCGCGTCCGACGAGGACATAACCTTGATGGGCGATAATAAAGAGCCGCGGAACGATTAGGAAACGAAATGTCGCCACCGAACGCTGTCAAGCGTAACTCTACGAAACGAACCGTACCCATATAGGGGTGTATACGCATACGCGTATAGGCAAGTTGTACGTACAACAGGTATACAGATGCGAGCTATCTAGTATACTATTGGGAGCGCCGCTACTACTCCGCGATCCATTAGGGGCGTGGCTAAAGTTTAGAACCGTAGCGCCCCCTATTAAGTGAGGCGGCCAACATTCTTATCGCGCGCGCGCATGACATTACGCTCGGTCGCTAGGGACGCCACCGGTCGACGTGAAATCGACATGGCTTGATAAATTAATCGCACGTGTCTCTATGGGTTTAGGCGAGCTGTCGCGATCTCTCGCGATCTCTCGAAGAAAAGCGCGCGAAACTTGCTGCTCCCCAGTCGCGGAGGAGGCAGTGTCTTATTAACTATAGCCGGTGAGTCATATTGAACACGTGCTGTACACCGCTGCTAATATTTTTTTCTGAATACTTTTAGTATATGGGTGAATATACGTATGTAATATATATAATATAAGTAATATATATATATATATATATATATATATATATATATATATATATAAATGATCAATTAACGTTATTGATGACATTTATTAATTACTAAATTATTAATTATTAATTACATTACTTAATTTAATATTGTTACTAAATAAACTATAAAGTTCTATATGTATAGAGAATATATATATATATATATATATATATATATATATATATATATATATATAGTTACCTCTTGATATATAAAACGTTCTACATATCAGAAATCCTCATATTATGTGAAACACATATATACATATACAAATTATAAGTGTAGTTGTATACAACTATATATATATATATATATATATATATATATATATATATATATATAATCACATGTATTATCACAATATGTCGATATATCAACACATATATTCGGTCCATCGATATAAAGAAAGTGGATAAGCAATTGACGCACGCGATGCATGTAAAAGATAGTACGTGAATGGCACTTTTATCTATAAATTAACAAAATGGTATCAGTGATTTTGATTGGATATTAATCATATTATATATGTCAAATCTTAAAACAGTAGTCTTTTCGTCGAAATAGATTAAAGTAACTTCTATCTATATCAATGGATTTAAATTATAAATATCAATAAAATCAATAAAACAGTATTATAACTTCAACTTCAATTTCAATACACACAATTACGAGGAATGTTGATATTATGTATTTTAAATATATAATTTTTAGTATAGATAGTACATTAAAATTGGTAGTAAATATCAATATATATGTATAAATAGATATTATTATAAATAAAAAGTAGTGGGCCAGATAGTGGGTTTCGACTGCAGCGCTCGTAGCGGATAGTGCCATACACTATATTCAATTGCTTATCCACTTTCTTTATATCGATGATTCGGTCCCATAAATTCTGAGATATCGAGATTTGACTGTATACTCAATGTATATATATATATAGATATGTGAAATATATGTCAAGTAAGTTAATATAGAAAGTGGATTGGAATACAAAATGATGTGAAGCTTTCATAGTTAAATAGCATAATTCGTGGATAAGTATTTTAAAATCAGTGAATTATTTTAAATAATAGGTTATGAATTATTAAAATAGATCACTTTTCTATAGGGAATATGTGTATGCAGTTATTCTGCGGGCACAATGTATACAATGGTGTACAATGTACACAATGGTTTACAATGTACACAATGGTGTACAATGTACACAATGGCGTACACTGTAGTGGAAAGTCACCAGAGATAATAAGGATATCAATAGATATATAGCATATCGTGCAGTATGTAACTTTATTAACTAATTGTGCTATTAGTAACCACTATAATTGTATATAGGGTATACCCTACCTCTATGGTGACTTTCCACTACAGTGTACACCATTGTGTACATTGTGCCTACAGAATAACTGCATACACATATTCCCTATAGAAAAGTGATCTATTTTAATAATTCATAACCTATTATTTAAAATAATTCACTTAAAATACTTATCCACGAATTATGCTATTTAACTATGAAATCTTCACATAATTGTTCACATATATATATATATATATATCAATGTATATATATATATATTCATTATATACCATCATTTATGAATATAGTATAAATATAATATTACTTAATATTATATTAATTAAATACTCTAATTAATAATATATTATTATGTGTACCATTACTAACATATGTAACGTATAACATTGAATAATAATATATTTATATAATACAAGTACTAAATAAACGTACAGAATTAATGTAAATACCTATAGGTATATGTGGTATACCATTATATACATAATGTAAATTCTATTTATATATTAATAATAGTCTGAAATAATATGTATTAATCATATATTATTATTAATTTGTTTTTTGATTATTTGTAATATGTAATATGCTTAAATAGTAAAAGTGGCAATATATTGCATGTAGGTAATGTATACATATACTGATCGCGTTTAATGTTTACTATAGAAGTGTGGTTATTGACCATTGGTCATATTGCAATACGTAATAAGGTGGAGGTAATCCTGACACCCCACGTGAACATGTAAATAATGCAATGTTTCATATTAATTATTACACGACACGTTACCCAGTATAATTATGTTGATCTTTATAATAGATAGATTGTTATATAACATACAGATTACAATTATAGAACTAACACGTACATTTATTATTAATAAAATAGCATATTTTGTTTTATTTTATTAAATTATTATATTTCTTATTTATTTTAAACCCGTGGGTTCAATAGTTACAAAGTTGAAATACAGGATTACTATTGGGACATGCAAACATCCGGACATGAACATTAGTTGTATCAGAATGGAAATGTAAACGATGTTAACTAATATGCTGTAAACATTTATTACGCAATACCATTATTTTAACATTACATAATGTATATACACATTTTTTCTGAATAGTGATAGGTACATTTTCAAATTTCATTCGGTCGTCGATGACTTCAAATATTTAATTAAATATATTAATATATTACTCATATCATAATAAAATACATATATGAAATACCGGGGGTGAGAGCGTGAGAGACGGGGAGCAGGGGGGGGGTGAATCTTCATAAAGACTATGGAGCGGACATTATCTGCTCGATTACATTATGAATCGATACATAACAGGTATGCATAGTTACTAATGTAACTAGTGTTAATGTTACTAATGTAACTAGAGGTTAATAATCGGCTAGATTATTAGGTTTAATTTAATATTCTATAGATTCATATTACGATAAGCGTATTCATGTATATCATTCGATTACATATTTCTATTACTATTATTATTATATATATATATACTAATATATATTTTTAAAATGTCTATTATACATCTTTATAATCAGAGAAATTAACATGTGTAATATGCAATTAAAATGTCTGCAATTCTTCGAGTTCTTCCGATTAATCCTGGTATGAACATATACATCGTTGTTAAATACTATGTTGATTAACATGCATTACATTTAATGTGAGCTTATATGTATATTGTATATATATATATATATATATATATATATATATATATATAATACAATATATATAATATATTATAATATTATATTATATATTAATATAATATTAATATTATATTATAATATATATATATATATATATATATATATATATATATATATATATATATATATATATATATATATATATATATATATATATATATATATATTAACACATATATGTTAAATAAGGATAGTATATATTGTATACTATAGTATATATACCCGATATATACTATAGTTTTACCCTATATATATACTAGAGTATACTACTATAGTATACCCCATGGTCGGATCCGGATAAATTTGTAAGTGGGATGGGGGTACACTTAAATTGCAGTGTAGCTTATATAACATTGTGAAAACAATACATAATTTATTAGAAATATGCGCATTTCGGAAGTGTCATTTCCCTATAAAAGTATATATTTCGAATACAATTATTTTTTTCCAAGTATACTTTTTCTTCTATATAAGGACGTATGTCTTACGTATTTTAACAGATTATAAATTAATAAGTGATTTATAGTAAATAATATTCAATATAATCGATTTTATTATATTACTATTCTTTAAGTGTGTCCATTTTAAGTATAGTAAGATAGATTTTTAATATAAAATTAGGTTTAAATCAACGTATACTATTATATAACATGTATTATAACCTATCACCTATAGGTAGTCTATAGACTACTCTCAACACCTTAATAACATGATACGCACTTCCAACTATTTTCTATATAATATTAGAAAATATTGTTACAAGATTATCTATCCATGACAAACTTTTTTTAATTCACTCGCTAGTATTGAGTATACTTATATATTGATGTTAATTATTATGTAATTTATATGTTAACCATATGTATAAACTCGAGCGTATTTAATGTCGTGCTATACGTGAATTATATAAACTAAACTATAGTGTAGAAACTATTATAACTATAGAGACAATCGAGGCATATATGCCTCAATAGTGTCTATAAATGCTTTAATGATATCAATAGACTGGCTTAAGTTTAGATATATTTGTAAACACGGGCTATTGTGTGTTGCACTTTCCTGAATATCTAGCTCAATCTATTATTATTCAAAGTTTTAACATATATAGTCGGAAGTGCCACGTCATGAAATTTATATAACGCTCAACATATTTAGCCTGCTTTGAATCAGCATGATCAGTTATTGCTCCGAAGAGCTGGAATTCACTTCCATATGATATTCGTTGTACAATATCATGTTAATTGTATAATCGTATAGTCCATTTTAAATCATTGTAATTCGTTCTATTTTATTATTCGTTTTCTATTTATTTTTGTTATTTGTTTTTTAGTATCTAATCACCATGTGTTTTTGAAGTCATAATAAACTATATTTTATTTATTATTATTAATTAAATATTTAATATACATTATTTTAAACATAGTATATATCTAATTCGTATTAGTATTATTTATAATATTTAATAGTAAATATATTATGCACGAAGTGATTCTTTTTAGTGGACGAAGTGAATTATGTGTATGGATGAAGTGACTGGATATTATAAATATATATATATATATATATATATATATATATATATATATATATATGTATGTATATATATATAAATATATATTATATAAAAATCGAATATGGTATAAACCATAGTTTATACTAAATATATTAACTTTATCTTTATTCAGTAGTTTATATTTTATATTCGGTATACTATATATATTAGTTTCTATATATACTATATATGTATATATATATATATATATATATATATATATATATATATACATATATATTTCTTATTGATGCGGTATTCAGATGGACCCTAGAAGACAGACAGACTCGGGATTTGTTTGAAGCGATCCCCCCGAGATACTATTTATAGAATGAGCAGAATTACAGATGCAGTGTAATTAGCACTAATCATCCGTGCGTTCGCTAATTTAGTTTCATGTTCTCCCGCCAGGCCTATTTGTTTACCAGCGAACTCCGGCTTATCGAAGCATCGATATACGCGCGTACACTCTTCGCGGGTATTACCTACTGGCGTTAATGACTTTTCACGATGTTCTCGATATACCGTAAACACAATAACCGATTTACAATACTATAATAGTTTACTATGTGATAGCGATACGATCATTCTGAAACATATTTACCCGATACGATAATATTTCATATGATGTTGATGATGATTCGGTTTATTAAGCACTAAATAGGGTCATGTAGACCCCGTCGCCTGTGCGGAAAGACAATAATAATAAGATAAAGTAATATGATAATAAATAATAATAATTTATATTGAATATAACGCGGACACAAATAATAAGTAATATAGAGGAGAGTTATATCAAAGATTTTGCGAAGCAAAGATATTACACTCCCTATGCATGCAACGTAATTTAGTAATATCCCCTGCCGCTGCTAGCAGTAGTATCGAAATCACTGAAATAGATTTAGGTTCGGCTCATACAACAATGTTTTCATTGCTCTATTAAATTACATGCAATATAAATTAGCTGTTACTTACTAAATATATACTTATAGCATTTAAAACATAAATATCATATTTGTTTGTTATATATTAGTAATAAACACTTAGTTTTCATCATATAAATATTAATTTAAAGCATATTATTTAACATCTTAAAAGTGTATAGTTAAATACGAATTTACATTATAAACAACACATAGTTCCTAAAAGTAACCCGCTATAGGTGGCACCAGGGTATTTTGTATACAAATTCGAATAACACGATTTCGCGTAAGTGTTATATCTTTCCTTCGGAAAATCTTTGGTTATATTCTACAGTATATACTTGTAATGTACGTTACGCATAACCAATATATTGTTATCCCAACGTATACGTTGTCTAAATAGAGTAAGCTTACCTCTTAGTAATTACCTCTTAGCCTTTAGTGCCGCGGTTTACATACAACCATAATTCATATTATAATTGACACTAACTAAATATGTTAAATAAGATATTCAATTTAATCTGTAACGTATACACTTTTTTGTTAAAACATTACTACATTTATATTCGTATTTATTAAGAGTGTATATCTATGCGGATTTAATATGTATATGTATATTCTGTTATGGCAATATAATAGGTTATAATGAAGATCCATTAATAATGATAACTTTCCGATGACATATTTGGAATTTAATTCGCATATATCGACTTTAAGTATAAATTAGAATATATAATAATATTTTATATTATTTAAAATTGTAGTATATAATAATTGCAATTAGTGATACACGAGAAATATCATGTGCTATTATAAGAGCTATCGTATACGATTCTACCTTCTCATACTATCTAAGTAATAGTCATTTAATTATTAATCATTGTAGTATATACACATATTCAATAACGTCAATATATATCTATATGTAATAAAACAATTGATATATGATGATGATGATGATGATGATATTAGTTTATTTGCACTAAAATAGGGTCATGTAGACCCCTTCGCTCGTGCGGGAAGAAAATAATAATAAAATAATAGTAATACGATAATAATTTAATAATAATATACATTGAATATACCACGGACAACAATAATATAGAGGACTATTATATACTACAGTCTGCATTGATATGGTGTATTGTTATATACTACAGACTGAATTGATATAGTGGAGTTTTATATAATAATAAGATAATAATAATACAATAACAATTTAATAATGATATACATTGAATATAACACGGACAAAAATAATAAGTTGGATAATTTAATGATTATGGGTAGAGAGAAAAGAAGAAGTAAGATTTATAAATATGTTGTGGGATCTAATAGAACGAGTGGTAGGAGGGAGGGAATTCCATAGGGTTGGACCGGAATTTTTAAAAGCTCTAGAATATAGGGAAGTTTTACTAGAGTTCCGGGAGTTAAGTAGAGGAGCTATATATAGATCTATATATAGAAATTGTTTTATTACATATTCTATGGAATACTTTTCAACAGGAAAATATATAAAACAAGTATACTTGTATATCGCTATATCAGATGAACATGGTGTTGCTATATCAATTTTTAACAGTGATTACTAGGTGGTTAAAAGGTAGAAATAATCTAATTTCGTATACATTATTGATTAACGCATTAACGTGATATATGGGTATTACATACCTACATACCTAAGTGTAATACATGAATAATACATATGTTAAGTCATATCAATTTGAATGGACACAGTATTACCAAAGATTTTGCGAAGCAAATATATAACACTCCCTATGCATGCAACGTAATTTAGTAATAGCCCCAACCGCTGCTAGCAGTAGTATCGAAATCACTGAAATAGATTTAGGTTCGGCTCTGTTTGCATACAACAATGTTTTCATTGCTCTATTAAATTACTTGCAATATAAATTAGCTTTTACTCACTAAATATATACTTATAGCATTTAAAACATACATATCATATTTGTTTGTTATATATTAGTAATGAACACTTAGTTTTCATCATATAAATATTAATTTAAAGCATATTATTTAACATTTTAAAAGTGTATAGTTAAATACGAATTTACATTATAAACAACGCATAGTTCCTAAAAGTAACCCGCTATAGGTGGCACCAGGGTATTTTGTATACAAATTCGAATTACACGATTTCGCGTGTGTTATATCTTTCCTTCGGAAAATCTTTGGTATTACTCTGAACTGTATAAACACAACGCTGATAGAGACACGACACAATGTTAATGCATTCATAATACAAGAGTCCGTAGATCATGAACAAATCATATTTCGATAAGGGAAGTTAAAGCTGCTATTCAGACACTAAATACTGGTAAATCTATAGGATATGATCATCTACCCGCGGAATTACTGAAATCAGGAGGTGACTCTCTAATTATGTTATTCACAGAAATATGTAATAAAATATGATAGACGGGAACCTGGCCAGCGGAGTGATCTAGATCGTTAATTACTTTACATATCTACAGTCTTAAAATCAAAATGTTAAGAAAGAAATCTTACGTATACTGCAACATAATACCTAAGAATATATTGCAGAAGAACAATCAGGATATAGATTAATCACATGTTCAATTTATGATTAATGTTGGTATAATATTCCTAAAGCCATTATATAATATATGTATTGATTTCAAAAAGCTTTCGATAGAGTATGGCATAAAGTACTATGGGATGCCATGACAATATACAACATCAACGCTAAACTAAATGAAACACTAGAGAATATATATATAGCAAAGCAACTAATGCAGTATATATTTATGGTAATATAGTATACTGGTTTAAACACAAATTGGTGTAAGACAGGGTTGTCCTCTCTCTCCAACACTTTTTAATATGGAGTTGAAAAATATCATGAATGAAACTCTAGAAAAATACGAATGATCAGTAAATATTGGGGAAAATATTTCACAAACCAAAGATATAGCCAGATTAGAGAGCTCAGAAATATAACTGGTAAACTTAATCAGTAAATTAGATCAGACAGCGAAAAAGTATTCTATGAAGATCAACGAGACAGTGAAGAATACAAGGACTAATTCAGAAGGATATTTCAACTTAGAAATAAAAATCAATGATAAACCACTAAAATATTCGGCAAATTCAAATACCTCGGAAGTAGCATAGATACGACAGGATTGGAATCTGAGATACTAGCCAAAACAGCACAGCCAATCACATCGCTAACTAAACTGAACATCATTTGGAATGACAAATCAATAGATATAATATACAAGATACTTGTGCGATCACTAGTACAATCATTATTCCTGTTTTCTTATGAAACATGGACATTAAACAAAGAACTACAACGTAAAATCAAAGCAGTTAACATGTGATTTCTAGGAAGACTACTCAACATCTATTATAAACATACATTTTACATTTGTCGGTTTTATGACTACGAACTGTGTTTATAAATCAATCGACCATCCATATATATTTGCAGTTACTGTTTCTGATTAAATAAATAAGATATTAATAATTTCTTGAAGGTTGGAGTTAATGGTATAGTACGGATGGATGTAGGGAGAATATTCCAAGAGTATACAGTATATATGGGACGAATATGCCCAGACCTGTGTGTTAGTTGAATGTAAGTTGGGTTTAGGAGATAGGTGAAGTAAAAATGTAATTGTGAAGCGTGATATGGTACTGGTTTATAATTTAAGTTTCAATACGGATGTTAGGTAATCAGGAGAGCCATGATGGATTGCGTTATGTGCCAGTAGTAGCTGCACTAGTGTGTTATAGAGTAGGGGAGAGAGGGACAGGTTGAGCAGGTTTTTATAAAAACACATGTACCTATCTAATAATGTTATGAATATATTTTAATAAAATAAAGTGCATAAGATAAATATAGTTTATATAAATCATATATGATCAATAAAAAACATTCATAAATCAGTGAAATGATAAATAATAATTATATAATTACATTATAATTTTTTTTTAATTTGGCTCAATCTGCCCCGTCTAATGGGGCAGGTTAAAATAAATAATTGTTGAGTTGTTATAATAATGCTAAATATAGGTGTGTATACATGTATTAAAAATTACATTAAGATATTTAATAGCAGAAATAATTGAGATGGCTTATCTGCCCCTAACCTTCCCCGCTCTCCCCTATTCGGTGGCGTACAGGTAGCCAGTGGAGTTTAACTACTAATGGATATATATGAGTATAGGAGTATTTTGGTATGTTGAATATGAACCTAGCTAAATAATGTTGAAGAATTTAGAGTTTGGAAATATATGATCAGGGGGTATTATAAAGGATGAAATTGCATAAGTAGAATATAAGTAGTATATAGGCCCAAGCTATATTAGTAGCGGTGGATATTGATATTGAGTGATGCATATGCCGTAGTGAATGTAGTTAATAGTTTAGTTACTTTGTGATGTGGGAGAATTGTGCATAATAACTAAAAGTACTGTCATATATATATATATAACACCAATATTTGTGACTTGGGTTAAATACTTGATGAGCTGTCCGTTAATATGTATTGGATGGGGAGAAGGTAACGTGTTTATATCAGAGTGGGAGGTGAAGGAAGATAACCTCGGTGTTAGATGGATTGAAGATAATAGAGTTTAACGAGAGCTAGTTATGAATAGTAGTAATAGTAGAGGAGAGGATGTTAGGAGATTTTTTTTGTTTTCTGTATATTTTACATAAGGTTAATATTAATCGGAATATGTATGGAAGCAAACTTGAGAATTTGAGATAAGGTGGAGAATGGGAATATGTAAATATAAAAAGTGTTGGTCCTGTGATCGACCCATGAGGACCGACCCATGGTGTTACAAAACGGGGAGATGAACGGATTGAGTGAACTAAAACTGTGGGAGATCGGTTTTTTATGGAAGACGATAGCCATTTATGTGCAGTACCAATTAATAATTAATAAAACAATTATATTAACAATTAATAATATATAGGCATAATTGGCAATTATGCCTATATATAAGGCGGTGTTTGAGAATTGAGTGGTCACTAGTATCGAACGCAGAGGAGAAGTAAATTAGTGCAAGGATTGAACCATTTTCATTAGCAAGATTGGTGAGAATATCGCTGGAAATTCTCGCTAGGCGGTTTATGTTGTTTTGGAAGGAAAATATGCACTTTAAAAGATATGAGGGTTTGTGTGTGATATTACATATGTATTTAGTTGTTTCGCAATGATTAATTCCAAGTTTTTGATATTGAGCGGTAATTATTGAGACTCTGAGGGTCTATGTTCGGTTTATTAAGGAAGGGTGTAATGAGTGCATGTTTGTAGGATGTTGGAAAAGTGACGGGTTCTAGTGTTCACAGAATATATTATTGAGAAGGAACCTGAGGTAATCAGCGATTTCGTGTAGAAGGGAATGAGGAATATGGTCGAGAGGAGATGATATTTTAGTGTCTTAAAGGAGTGTGCATATTTCTGATATGGAAGGGATAGTACACAAATTATTTAGTGAGTTGGCAAGGTATACCTTATATACCTATATAATAACTCCTATAGGGGTTATTAAAGAGGGATATGATATGAGATTACCGAATTACTTGTGACCTTATGACGGAAGTAATCATCAGAAGTTGAAGATAGAGTGTCTAGTGGAAGATTGGGGAATGTTTTCTTTTTTTACGCCCTAGGAGTTCGAGAATATTGTGAAGGTTTTCTTTTGATCTTATGAGTATGATTCTATAGAGGCAGTATTATATAGAGATTTTACATTTAGGAGATAACGTCTAAACTTGGACTTCGTTAGTTGATAAATCGCGAGTATAAAGTCTGATTTTGTTGTTATCCATTTCTACTCAGTTGTACCCAATTTACACTTTGTTTTAAGTAGTGTAAGGGTATACCAGGATGTGTCGAATCTAAGGTAGGATTTTATTAACCTTTTTTTATCTTTTGTTAGCTTTTTAAATAATGAATGGAGAGTGGGAATCAAGAGTAGTTGAGAGAGCTGTCAATGATTCAACAGAGGAGTTAATTTGTAAGGAGGGAAGTCACTGATGAAATCATTAAAGTTGATGATTTTTGTTTTGCGGAAGGAATGAATAGTAGTGTGATGGAGTGGTTTAGGGATTAAAGGGTAAATAAGATAATTTGATGATCACTAATATAAGGGCCAACATAGTGAGATTAGATTAAGTTAGATGACTTGTGGGAAATAAGGAGATAAATGGTATTACAATGTTTGTGTGTGAGGTAAGTATTATGAAGTTTAAAATTTGAGGCTGACAATATATTGAGTAGTGATTTAGAGTAATTATTTGATTGGTTAGTGGCAATGGTAAAATCATCTATATAATATCATATTCAGAAATTAGATGAGTAAATAATAAAAACTCAGAGAGGAAAGAGGAAATGGGGGTCGGTAAAATAGTGATATATTATAGTTCTTAGAGTTTGCACACTTGCATTATGGGGGACTAATGGAATAGGTAAATGCCTCAGAGTAATCATTATTATCATTACGTAGAGGAGATATATGATGGGATGATTTATAGATAATTATAATACCATCTCCATAATCATGGGTATTACTTCTAGAAAAATGGAAAAAAGAGTTAGGGCCTGTGTTAATAAATGCATCAAGCTTATTAAACATTAAAGCTAGTGTATCATTCAATTACGGGATTCCATTCCATAGATGGTAAATTACTCAAAATCATATACAAATACATAGATATAAATAAAGTGCAATAGTCAGTGATTAGGTAGCATACCTACAATAGCACATACTATAATCACGTGTTTGCACGTGATCGAGGTATCGAATTTTTAGATATCATTGACACATCGTCAGATAGTAAGCGAGGAGCAGATATATTTGTAATATTATTTTGTGTTTTGTCATTTAACAACATATTTAATTGTTACATTGCCTTTATACGCATAGTTAATGATATATTCTATATTATGTGTATACTGTATACAGTATCACTAATAGTATTGAAGTATTATAATAATAAATTATGACAACATCCATAATAAATTATAAAAATAAATAGTTTGCAAATTTTTAGAGTGTATTAAAATTTCATTGTAAAGTAGGTAAGTTTAAGTAAATATCTATTTAGTTTGTTTAATTGTTTGATAGTTTTTCGTTAGTTTATTCCCATGTGATCAATAGATATTCGGTTGATTATAATTACAATATACTATTTTATTAACTCAATTTTATTATAACTTTAAATTCAATTGATTATTTAATATACGAAGAAAATGTAGTATACATTGCAGTATATTCTTTTAAGTTTTAATGGATCTTTTTTTTAAAGTAAATTAATATATTTGTTTTGATTTGTATATTATTGTTGTTCGTTTTGGAAGATTATCTACATATTTGGTTTATTATTTTAATATGACGATTTCTTATATTTTGGTATAAATAACTTCGAAAAGGGTGATAATAAATATGAAAGATGGAATACTTATAGTTTAGATATGTGTTAGTATTACTTAGACGAGTATATAAAATTAAAACCAACAAATAAAATTAGCCTTAGAAATATAGTAGGAATACTATAATATAATACTAAAAATATAAATTATTATTTATTTAATGAATATTGTTTTTAATAAAAAATATATCGCATACTGTTTTTATATTATATTATATTATATACGTATTATATTTATGAGTTTTCTTTAAATTAAATAATTAAATGAGTGTGTTGATTGAAATAAAATGTATTATTGATATTCGTTATTATCTTCTTTATCCGCCACACTCGTGGTTGTGGTAGTTATCTTTACAGAGTTTAAATCACTTTCGATATAGATTGATTCTTTCATATTATTGCGGTGAGGTTTCTCTACAGCTGGCATTAATAACGTTAGTTATATTAGTTTAATTATATATGTATATGTATATATATAATTTACCTTCAGTATTTAATTTGTAATAATATAGTACACAAGCAATAAAAAGACAAATCAATCCCATGTAAAGTGAGACAACCTCTAAATTATAGTCATCTAAAACAGCATAATAGTTAGGTAATACGTTATATAATGATGTCACGAATTTAGTAATAGTATATATATATATATATATATATATATATATATATATATATATATTATTGTTTACAATAGAATATAATCACATTAAGAAATACTATAAGTTATATAACTGTTATATTATATATATGAAATATAAACACTAACCTATTATATTTGATATATCTAAAAATAATACAATTATTATTTCATTATAAATCATATGATGCTATAATTAATATTATCTATACAATAATATATTATTAATACAATAATATATATATATATATATATATATATATATAATGGAAATAATATCAGGTATAT
This sequence comes from Osedax fenrisi, assembly GCA_964019155.1. Lineage (NCBI taxonomy): Eukaryota > Metazoa > Annelida > Polychaeta > Sabellida > Siboglinidae > Osedax > Osedax fenrisi. The sequence goes on along the minus strand of OZ025240.1, from coordinate 82,488,507 downwards.
TGAGTGAAAATATAACAATATCATACGGACCTTGATCAGGACTTTTAAAAGTTTGTAAACGATAATTATCTGTATTGAGGCCCATGATTAGTCAAGTAAACAGTTGCTCCCTTTAGGTGGATAGTATATTAATATATGACTAGTACACAACATATTATATGTGAATGTATAATACCCATATATATATAAATATATATATATATATATATATATATATATATATATATATTGATATATAACTCAACTTCTAAATTTATCTAGAACATCATCAGTTTTCCTTCTGTTATCATTTGTTCTATCATAATTGTTCCTTGCAATAATGTTAAAAACCTTGGTTTTATTTTCGATGATAACAAAACTTTCTCCGATCAGATAGCTAATGAGTGATAATCAACTAATTATCAATTATATAAAATATGATCAATAAAGACATTCTTAGCTTTTAGAATTTAAAAAATGTTAATAGAATCATTTATTGTGTCATGTCTAAAGTATTTGTGTTCTATATATTACGGCCTTCCTGCTACTTCTACTAAATCCTTAGATAGTATCATTAGATTATCGATAAGATTTTTACATCGTGTAAAATGATATGACCATGAATCAGTCAATTATCACTTGGTTAATTCTAAAAGGTTAAATATTGATCAGAGATCTACCATCAGCTATTTAAAACTAATTTTTAAGATACTGAAAAATCGTCTTCCGAGTTATTTGAATGCCCTCCTACAATTCAGAGTTTTAAAGAGATATCTACGAAACTCATCTACTCGGCTATTAGGGAGGCCTACTAAAGAGGAAATACGAGCTATCAATATATGGTAAACTATCTTTCAGTGTAGCTGCAGCAGATCTATGGAATGCGTTACCTGTACTATTGAGAACTAGTGTATATTATTCGTCATGTAGATCTAATGTATTGTTATTAATTCGTAAACATTACTTTTATTATTTTCAACTAATTTATATTCTTTTAGAAACAATTTTTATTTTTATATTTTTACATAATAGAGAACATTTAACGTTATTTTTGTTTTAAAATAAACATTCATTCATTCATTCATTCTATACTATACTTATAAATACGTTATACTATTAAATACGCTTATAATATGTATTATTACATTATTAGTAATGCCTAATAAGAAAACAAGAATATAGTATAAGTTATATAATATCTTAAATATTCATATAACGTATGTATTCGAGATCATTCCTCTACTTCCTCATACCAACACATATCTCCATGGTTCACATTTAACAAACGCTCTGCTTATAGCATATTATCTATTGTTCATTCCTCAATATACTCTTCAAATTGACCTTCATATATTTCTGCTTCTCTAGTACAAAGAGCTCCCCTTCCATCACTTAGAAACCATGCATCTCACCTTCTATCTACCCCTATTCTACGTCCCTCAAAAATGAATACTCGGGCACTGAGTTATATTGGTCCTAAGCTATGGAATTAACTCCCGCCCTATATTAGATCCATAAAATCGCATAAAACATTCATGAAATATATACAACAAATGATCTTAGGTGGTAACCTGAATTATTAATATTGTTTGTCATTATTATTTTATTAATTAATTTCCGTACGGCTTATTCTATTTTATTGTATTATTATTACTGGTATTTATTGTTTACCTACTTTTATTATTTGTATTCTATTATATACACCTTTGAGAAATCATTTATGATTTATTTAAGTGTCTAAATAAACATTCAATCAATCAATATAAGATATGATATAAATCGATGATAAATATATGATATTAATTCATAGAACTGTATATAACCAAATAGATTTGGTAGAACCATATTATCATGTATCTTATCTTTGAAGTTAAGGAGACCATGGTAGAACTCTAACAATCTAAACATTTTCGTATTCTGGTACGTTATAGTCTAGATCAGTGGTTCCCAACTTTTTTCATTATGACCCTTTTTTTTGATAATTCTCCATTTAAAAATATGACCCAATGACAATTTTTATTATTTTTATTTTTTAACTAGATTTGTATTACATTATGATACAGGAGTATTTTTTTTAAATTAAAATTTTTTGATAACAAATTTTAAAATTAATAATTGGAAAAAATGATCCATGTCTGGGTCATGAGTCATGACCCATAGGTTGGTAACCACTGGTCTAGAGTTATATACAACTACCCATTACGATTAGAATAGGAATCACGTAGGAATGTTGCTCAAGGTCTATGTCAATATACACAACTATAATGATATCTGACGTAGTTACAACGTGGTGGTTATTATTAGTTTCTAAAATAGGCTCGGATTTCCAGTATAATCATGAATTTAAAACGGAATAATTTGTATATTGATATTGGTAATGTTATCCGAGAGAAAGGGCGAGAGAGAGAATGTATGGATATGGATATAGATAGATAGAAAGATATATAAAATAGAGTTAACGATAGGGAGATACTGATAGATATATGTATATTACATTGTACATGTATACATTGTAATACTGGACTAATATGGCGATGATTTAACACGATGAACGGCGTGCCTCGCACTGATTATTATGAATTTCGGATAAGTCAGATATATCGCTAAATCAGATACTTTTCCTGGTCCCTCTCACGTGTCAAACTTATAGGGAGTTGAATGTACTAATACTATGTTGCATGCGTGTATATATGTACGTATGTTGGTGTATTAAACTAACGATCAAACGACTGAAGATAAATTACAATTTAAATAATACTTTTTTTTATAAAAATTATATATATTTGAAATTATAATTAAAATTTTCAATATATTGATTTTATTATTTTGTTATTTAAGATAAATTTATAAATAGGAATTAATTACTACAACTTTCAATATTCTGATTACAGATTGATATATACATATTGTTGATACTTATTTATAATAATTAATTATTAATATATAATACATTTAATTAATTAAATATACTATATCTATATTTGATTAAATATACATTATATATATGTAATTAAATACATCTTATATATATTTAATTAAATATATCATATATATATATTTAATTAAATAAAAACTATTACAAAAAAAATAGATGGATTATATCTAAAAAAACTTATATAAAGTTATCGACATAATGATAACTATAAATTATAAAAATATTAACTGCAGTTACATGCAGTAAAACATTATAAATGGTAAAAAAGTATATATCATTATATTTTTCATTCGGGTATAACTCACTGCGCGCAAAATATAGAGGGTTGTAAATATATACGTGTAATTTATATGGGGTCCTTTATGGAATCTCCTGGGTGTTTTTTTGGTGTGTCACCAATGTTAAAACAATATATATGTAAATATTTGTATATTCATCCGCACAAACAATTTCCAAACTCGTTTACGAGTATTTTTCAAGGTGAGGAATTACTTAAAAAAACGTATACTTTTTGTATTAATACAACAAATATAAGTTTTTTTTTGCGAATTTCATCGGGACGTCAGATACTTCACTCCGTACAATAGAAGATTTGGGATGCTTTCTGAATAATGTAGTGTTTGCAAACATTTGTAATCATGATTACATTTTTAATAAACCAAATGTACATTATTAATAATAACTTATTATGCATGTTTAATACAAAATAATTTGAATTATTAAAAAGTTAATTATTAAAAAATATATATATAGTATAATATATTTTGGGAAAGTACCATACTTCGCGGGTTTTTTTGTAAGGGTAGAATAGGTTAAATAAATATGAACATATTGAATAATTTGAGTTTGTGTAACATATTAATATATACAGCATTTACATTTACAAGATAGCTAACTTTGTTTATATACTATATCAAATGTTATAATAAAATTATTAATAAGGGTAAAAAAGGCCATTTATCGGATAATTCCAAAATAATCGGTACTTCCAAGAACGTCGGATATGTGGCGATAAGTTAATTAATTATTTAATATTTTAGTTTTTAAATTATAACATAAATTATTACTTAGTATCAAAGCCTGTGCTTTGATAGTATTAATAATATATTACTATGAAATTATACATTATAAATACAGCCATATATATATATATATATATATATATATTTATCAACTTTGAGCAATTAATTGGTGTATATTATACACGGATTAAATGCTCAAACATGCCACAAATATCACATAATATAACATTTGCAATTTAAATTAAGATGCAAATTATAATCGGGTTATACCGTTATATTATTAAAACAGAACATAGATATAGCGATAATAGCGGATAAGCGAATTAGAATATAACGTATAAGCGGCCTTAGTATTAAGTCCTTACGAATTAAATGTATTCACGTAACAACCAACGTTTAAACGTTGGTATTTCGTATTATTCTTTGTTTATTTAGATAACGTATACTATAGCAAATATGTATACTTTATACTTGCGATTATATATTTCGAATATATATTTGCACTTAAATAAAGTATCAATCAACTAGATGGTGTACTCGCTAACATGCGTCGATGTGAATAATTTGAATATCTTATAGATCGAAATTTGATTAAATCATTGAATGATTTAATTTTCCCAAATCAATTGTAGATGTCTAAGTTGACGTCTAAAATAACATATTTCGGAATTAAGACAAGAATAGGAATGTAGTAAAGAAAACAACATATATAATCTCTGAAAGATTGTTAAATCTTGCTGGACACTGTATATTTCACAAAGAGAAATAGCTTATAACCTAATACTTTGGACACCCACCCGAGGAAAAAAGAAGAGGTCATCAACAGTTTACGTTTATAGATGCTCTATAAAACTTCAGACTGACCTTGAGGACATCGATGAAATACGATCTGTGATGATGGATCGTGGTGAATGGAAGAAACTACCAACATTGGGTCAAGCGAGAGCTCGACGAAAGTAAAGTAAGTAAGTAATATAGGCCTTATATGATATATAAGTAAGATACGATTTATTCAGAGCAGTATTTCTATATAAAAGTGAGTGCATGCACTGCAGTGCGGGCATTGCACGTGCACGTTGAATAATAGAGAATATATTGAATAGAAAATACACATATGTACGAGATATGAGATACAGAATACGAATGAGAAATCGGAATATATCAATGTATTTAGTTATGTCCTAAGGATAGTAGGTATATCTGGTATTACCTATAGGTAATACCAGTATAGTATGTATTATAAGGTTAGTAACAGTGTTTAGACATGCCATAATCATGCTACCAACTAAATAAATACGGGATACTATAATTAGAAGAATGTATAATTAAGTCTTGGCTATAACCAGATATTTTTTTTTTTTTTCTCTTAATATTTAGAATATGTATTATAAAAAATGACTATGTATATATTTATTAGACATTGAGTAAAGCTGTAAAGTTATTAAAACAGATAAAACCTACATAAATAAATTGTGAAATTGATTAATTACGGTGAAAATAATATTGATTCATTATGTTGAGGAAATAATATATATATATATATATATATATATATATATATATATATATATATATATATATAAGTAAGTAAGTGAGTGAGTAATTATTTATTTATATATATATATATATTTTTTAAACTCACAAGTTTAAACGAAAATAAAAGAACGGAAACGATAAGTAAATAAATAAAATAAAAATAAAAATAAATAGTAGTATATATATATATAAGATTATATATATATGATTATAATTATATATTAATTAAATAATTGCGTAAATTAATCTTGAAATTTAAGTGACTTCGTATGTTTCTTATGCTTCGTAGTAAGTTATTACACAGCGTAGGGGAACCCCAACTGCACAAACTTATTCGGTTGTTTCTTTACAGAAGGAACTGTGTACCTTCAGATAACCGTGAACCATGGAATAATATTAGTGATTCGTATTCTTCTCTAATTCCTTTATAAACATATCTGTGAGGTAGTTTGAGGTGACAAATAATAATTGTTATGCATTATGCACCTTTATTACGTAGTCATCTTATCGTAGATGAACAATGTTGGGCCATTTCAAATACCCCTAACAATAATATGGTCATTCATGTTTATATTATGTATTTATATTGCATATGCTATCTAATTATATTGGATTATATCAATAGATAGTTTACTATATAATATATATATTGTTGTTTAAATAAATAGATATGCTATTACAATAGCGTAATCTATATATATATATATATAACTAGCGATCGTACTAAAGAAAATACAGTTAAATATGTCCTTATTTTACGTATATTAAATAGGTTGTAATTGGTAGACATACACACACACACATATATATATATATATATATATATATATATATATACAGCCTTTTGAATAGACAATATTAAGTGTTAAGTTGAGACTTTCATGTATACGTATTAATAACAAAATAATAAAATTGATTTACTTTCAATAATTTTATTTTTTTAATTTAAAAGTAAACAAATTTCTTCTATAAATATTATTATAAATATAATTATTTTCGCATTCACGTATACATATAAGATTGATCTAGAATGCATATATTTGTGAAATTACTCATACTTGGATTGACAGTGTTAACCTTAGCTTTGACGTAAGTTTCATATTAGTATACACACTCACACACACACACACACACACACACACACACACACACACACACACACACACACATATATATATATATATATTATTATTAAATTATTATCGTATTACTATTATTTGATATTATTTTCTTCCCGCACGAGCGTGGGGGTCTACATGACCCTATTTTAGTGCTAATAAACTCAATATAATCATCATCATCATCATATATATATACTTCAGAAACACATGTATTAGAACTAGGCTTCAATCCATGTCCGTCACAATAAAATAAGTATTAAAATAATATTTATAAGTTGTCTTATTATAAGTTTGTATACATAAATGACCGGCTCTCATTACATCCACGGATGACGTAACACGAGAGCGGCTTTGAAGAGAGATTAGTTACGTTTTTATTATAATTAATAACTTCATCTAAGTTATTGGATTGTATTTAAGGAATGCATCAATAATAATAACAATACATGTATATTACTTAGACACGTTAGGATATATTCCTTCCGGAAGCTTCCTAGCATTATTAAACGGTTCCACTATTAAATGCATGTAATATGACAATATTTATATTTTATAAAATATGAAATATATAGACAATATAGACAATATAAATAATAAATAGATGGAATACTTTCAATTATAAACAACGAAATTGGTGTTCTAAAGCTGAGCCCGCACTCGCGATTTCGCGCGAATTAGCGATTTGCGATTTTTATATATCGCACATATTAGCAATCTGCGAACATTCGCAAGTGTGGTATCACCTTAATATTGAAGTGTTATCGTAGCCGTGCTATACTTTATACGTGTGTTATTCTCTCTATAAGCGCCACCTAACGGACGGGTTGTTCATTGATAGAATGTTAATATAAGCATTAATAAAGTTCAATTCATCGTGTCTTCATCTTTATAATAATTCTGTATTCTATAGTATTAATCTTATCATTAAAGTGTACATATATATATATATATATATATATATATGTATATTTATATGTCAGACATACGAGCAGTAGAATACGACCCGTATGCAAGCCTCGTTCGGACCATTAAGGGGGTTCACGGTCTTTAGATTTCAATGTATTAGATAGGACTTTTTTTTTTTTTTAAATTCAAAAACTCATGAAATAATTAAGATTTTCACATAATTTAAATTGCATAACATTAAGATATATTGTATTAATTGTTCTATTGGAATTATAAATGATTAGAATAATAGTTTTGAAAATATCAACATTTAAAAAAAATAAAATTGTAAAAAATGTAATTATCAATTATTTATAAACTCTACATCTAATCACAAATATTTTCTATAGCTACAATATACATATAATACTAAAGATACTTTGAAAATTTGAACAAGTTTAGTCAATTATTCATTGAGAAATAGAAATGTTCATAAAAAAAACTTATATTCTGAGATAATTGATTTTAAAGATTGACTATATTATTTATCTGCTTTTTGACATTTATTATTATGGTAAAAGTTAGTTTAGCTAATTCTTACAATTTTTATATGATATTTATATAACTTGTATAATTTGTCATACTTTTGAAATAAATTGCATCTATATAAATTATTATTATTATATATTATAGTTGCATATGAAAGAATAAAAATATACAAAAAATAAATTTTATTATAATTATGATTGATTTTTTTTTTATTAGATATTATAAAAGTAATCCACTTCCATAATCCTTTGATGAAATTTGCCTTCTTTGTCTTGCCCGTCTCCCTTCCCTAGATTCTGTCACCTGTTTCTTCTTAGAGGCTTTCACTCTTGTAGCATCTCTAGCCGCCGCATCTACCCATAAAATCTATAAAATTGAAATATTGTAATTATATTATGATATTATATTCCTAAATAAACACATTTATCTGACGTTTTATAAATAATATATTATACTATTATATAGTTATATAATAGTTACATATTATATATATATATAATATAAACCTTGATTGTATCTCGATTACGCCTCGAAAGTTGTCGTTTAGGCAATCGACCCATATCAAATAATAATAATAATGAAATTATGCTATCTTATTATTATAGAACAAAGCCAACGGCCAATCACTAGCATTTATAAAATGAAACCAACATATGGCGCTGGTAATAACAGATGGCGCTGAAAAACAGTATTATAATATATGTAAACCGTAATTTTTGCGCCATTTTTTTAATTATTATTTTATTAGAAATAGGTAGTGTTATAAAATTATATTTTTTTATGCTTTATATATGTTTGTAACATATGATATTTTGACATATCATACATTATACATGTAGTAATCTATTTTAAAAATAAAATGTTGTTTATAAATTTTTTTATTTTAAAGACCGTGAATCCCCTTAACATAATATTTAGAAGTAATCTTATATAATTGTGTATAAATAAATGATAAGTTCTAGTTAAAACAATGGATGCCTTAACATATATAGGCATCATATGATAACGGCTTCGAATGAACATTAGAGCCATATATGGTTACAAGTTAACACGTCATCTAAGTTCTAGGATTGGATTAAAGGACTCCACGAAATAAAATAGTAAAATAATAATAATAAATAATAATATTAAATAATATATATATATATATATATATATTGATTTGTTATAAAGTATATCAAGTTGTAGTATAAATTCATGTTAATTATGTTACTATATGAATCATATATATATATATATATATATATGATTCATATAGTAACATAATTAACATGAATTTATATATGTATGATTCATATAGTAACATAATTAACATGAATTTATACTACAACTTTATATACTTTATAACACATCAATATGTTACATTCGATACATTCGTATGTTAACTTCCTATGTTGTTATCCCCTTATTGCAATTCATTAGCTATACGATGAAATAGCAATTGCTATAACTTAAGTTGATATTGTCTAGATAGAGGCTAATATACCAGCACGTAACAGAGATACAATGCTTTGTTACCCAGCTAACATTAAGAACAGCATAAAAGCAGCATAATAGCAGCATAAAAGCAACATAATAGCATGATAATATACGTTATAATAGCAGCATAAAAGCAGCATGAAAGCAGCATAAAAGCAGCATAATAGCAGTATAATAGCAACAAAATCAAACTTTATAAGAGCAGCATAACAGCACAATGTAAACATTTGCGGCTATTATGTTATTCTATTATGCTGCTCTTATGCTGCTCTTACTGTTAGCTGGGTAACGTGAATAGCAATCAGTAACAATGGGCGTTACGTAATATGATCGAAACTTGCGAAACTCTATTAAGCTGTTAGGTATACTGTTAAAAAGTAGGGTACGGCGAGTACCTTTTTTAGGGTGTAAGTAGTGTCCCCATAGCCGTAGCCCATTTAACTTATATTACCTTATATGGCTGACTTTGGTAATCTATTTTCGAGAGTATTTCATTTACCAATACATTATATATATAGGTTATGTATATACCTGTATTACTATTTTATACTACACAGTTAACAATTAGGGTACAGCGAGTGCCTTTTTTAGGGTGTAAGTAGTGTCTCCATAGCCATACCCTTCTTCGGGTACAATTTGAATAAATACGATCATTACCCTAACAATGATCAAACTGTACCCTAAATAATGTTATCTAATTGTACCCTAATTATATGTACCATAATGCAATTATATGATTTATACCATAATTGAATTGCATGATATGTAAATATAATGATCACGTATCCTAATATTTAACATAGCTGTACTCTAATAAATATATAGAGTGTACCCTAGTGCATTTAACAGTCAGATACCCTCATATTTAACATATATGTATCCTAATAATTATGTATATTATACCCTAATAAGTTTATAAGTCGTGTACCCTATTTAGGGTACATGGCAAATGTTAGTGATATTTAAACGATCGTGCCTTATAAATTGAATTCGCTGTACCCTAATTTTTAACAGTGTATTGTACTTATGTTAGTAGTTGTTTACATTCATTATTTATTATTTACTTTATTTTATTATTTGTTCATGCGATATTATATTATGTAATTGTGCTCTCGAAATCTTACGATATCGTATAGGACATAAGTATATGCCCTTAATAAACATTCGTTCGCAGCATCATTAGTTATCTCCGCGGATGTGAGAAGGCATTATCTGACATATGTATCAATAGCATCTCGGATATTATTCCAAATGTATGTGCTCGTGTTATTATGTTATATATCACATATTATAAACTATTGAATGAATGAATTTATTTACTGAATATTTAATTAATATACAGAAGGATATTCATAAGCTATACGTAGCTTATATTAAGAATACCATTATACAACAATATTAAATATTTAATATATAATAATAATTATGAAATAAGAAAATGTAATAACAAAAATGGTGTAATACAAGATATTTATATCGAATATACATATTAATAATAATAATAATAAATAATAATAATAATAATAATAATAATATAATAATAATAATAATAATAATAATAATAATAAATAATAATAATAATAATAATAATAATATAATAATAATAATAATAATAATAATAATAATAATAATAATAATAATAATAATAATAATAATAATAATAATAATAATAATAATAATAATAATAATAATAATAATAATAATAATAATAATAATAATAATAATAATAATAATAATAATAATAATAATAATAATAATAATAATAATAATAATAATAATAATAATAATAATAATAATAATAATAATAATAATAATAATAATAATAATAATAATAATAATAATAATAATAATAATAATAATAATAATAATAATAATAATAATAATAATAATAATAATAATAATAATAATAATAATAATAATAATAATAATAATAATAATAATAATAATAATAATAATAATAATAATAATAATAATAATAATAATAATAATACTAATAATAATAATAATAATAATAATAATAATAATAATAATAATAATAATAATAATAATAATAATAATAATAATAATAATAATAATAATAATAATAATAATAATAATAATAATAATAATAATAATAATAATAATAATAATAATAATAATAATAATAATAATAATAATAATAATAATAATAATAATAATAATAATAATAATAATAATAATAATAATAATAATAATAATAATAATAATAATAATAATAATAATAATAATAATAATAATAATAATAATAATAATAATAATAATAATAATAATAATAATAATAATAATAATAATAATAATAATAATAATAATAATAATAATAATAATAATAAATGATAATAATAATAATAATAATAATAATAATAATATAAATAATAATAGTGCGCATATTAATAATACTTATGTACATATATTAAAAAATATTATAAAAGATAAGAATTTTTAATATAGATTAGAGATTACATGATATTAAATATTTAATTTTTGAACAAAATTGGTTAAGTGTAGTTTGACTATTGTATGATTTTATATGTATCGGTAGATTATATTTATTAACATGAATTGTATGAATAAGACGATTTTAGAAAATTAATATTATTTTTCACTTCTAGGTTTAATTAAACCTAGAAAAATAATAATTTCTGTCGATTCATAATTTTAAAATATTAATTTATCGTCGTTTAATCTGAATGTATTATTAAAATCATCTATATTATACGTTATATATTTGTGTATTACTTTCTTCTAATGCATAATTTGAAGTTTATTTTATCCACATTTGTGTATATACCATCGATATAAAGAAAGTGGATAAGCAATTGACGCACGCAATGCATGTAAAAGATAGACACGTGAATGACACTTTTATCGATAAATTAACAAAATGGTATCAGTGATTTTCATTGGATATTAGTCATATTATATATGTCAAATATTGAAACAGTAGGCTTTTCGTCGAAATAGATTAAAGTGACTTCTATCTACATCAATGGATTTAAATTATAAATATCAATAAAATCAATAAAATAGGATTATATCTTCACTTTAAATACACAAAATTACGAGGAATGTTGATATTATGTATTTTAAATATATAATTTTATTTTTAGTATCGATAGTACATTAAAATTGGTAGGGATTATCAATATATGATAAATACATATTATTATAAATAATAAGTATACTTTTTACACTATAGTGGGCCAGATAGTGGGTTTCGACTGCAGTGTTCGTAGCGGATAGTGCCATACACTACATTCAATTGCTTATCCACTTTCTTTATATCGATACCATGGTATACATATTAATTTTATGTGTTTTAAATTTGAAGCGATTCGTATGTGTATTTAGTGAACTATCATCGACGTTGTATACACGTTGTATCTATGTTAACATCAATGTCTACACGGTGTATCTATGTTAACATCAATGTATACACGGTGTATCTATGTTAACATCAATGTCTACACGGTGTATCTATGTTAACATCAATGTCTACACGGTGTATCTATGTTAACATCAATGTCTACACGGTGTATCTATGTTAACATCAATGTCTACACGTTGTGTATATAATAAGTATATATAAATAAATATATAATAAGTGACTATAGTCACGTGACAATCGGGACTATTTTGAAAAAGGGGACGACTTATTATGATATGACAGTGGGACTATGACGCATAAGTTACAATCATGCAGGCTTAACATAACAGTTTCATAAAATATGCACTTGCAGACGTACCGTAGAAGTCGTTCCCTTCTTTATATGGCATATAAAATAATAGTTATTGAAAGTGAAACATGATTCATACATTAAGATATATATTTGTGGATTTCGAATATTTTTAAAACGTTCTAAAATAATAATATCTAAAGCTCAGACTAAATTATTGTAGGCTCTTGTATTGAAGGTTTTTTTATAGACTTTTGCCTATATTAACTTAGCCTACCTGTAGAATAAACATCTCAACACGATACAATTATTTAAGAGCGAAATAAAGATTCACGATATATGTATTACCAGGTTTCCGATAACGTCGTATATTCTAATATCTTAAATTCTCTATAATATGTGTATTTTATTTCATAAAAATCCTTAAAAATATACACTCGTAATGACAGTTTATAATATATATATATATACATGCATATAATAATATTAAGACATTATGTACACGTAAACTATGCATACTTTCCTTCATACAGAGCTCTGGCTTACAATTATACAAGAGATAATGACGAGCTGATGAATACTCCGACATATGTTGATAAGTCTATCCATCAAAGTTTTATTATATATATATATATACCTATTACTATATTAATATATACACGATTTTGTAGAAATGTCTTGCATAATATTAACTATTTGGTAGATATGATTGTTTGGAAGACAATTTCATGTCCATCAAATAGTCATATGACAATAATTTATCACTTTTTATGTAAATTTAACTTATAATAATATGATAGCATTAATATAATGTTATATTATCAACTATATTTGTATATTATTTATTAATAATTTTAAAATCTAGAGAATAAATGAGTTTAAATAATGACTGAATCGTAATTAAACACTCTATATATATTGGATCCATAAATATAACTATTTAATAGATATATCATTTGTAATGAAATATATAGTACTCTTGGATATACATTTCGTTGTTATATTACTTACGGATCATATATATTACATAAACAAATACATGTTACATTAATAATCAATATATATAGTTTTTAATTAATTAATTAATTTAAATGTTTAAAAATAATTATACAAACGCATAATTTTTATTTATAATTAAATATAGAACTTATCTCAGAAAATAGTAAAGTTAGAGCGAATTCTTTATGCAAAATACCCACAACAAATAAATCTCACTATTGTCTACAAAATCATAAATTATACATAATATATATTTGGTAAACTTTATTTATATTTTTTTTATTATTAAATATTTTGACAAAATAATTAAATTTATTCAAAGAGTATTTCATAATTAATTAATATGTAAATGTTCAGATTCAATGCTATTTTTATTAAAATGTCTATAAAATGATTATATGTTTCATTGTTTACCATATTATTTATTGACTATATATATATATATATATATATATATATATAATACCTATATATTTTTATAATATTATATTTAAATAAATATTTTCAAAATTAAATTTCAGAGTCGCTTCAAATATTAGGTTAGTAGATATATAAATACAAAGTATAATATATTATATAATAAACATTAACATAATATGACGATGATATACGGTATTTATGAATCATTGCATCACTTAATCGGTACACATGTCCACTTATTATGTCATCATATAAGTTGGCATAGTGTTATTTTTAATTGATAGTATTGTTGTTCACATTTACTTATTTAACATTCCTATTATCGTCTACTTTAAAATTAGGTTATCGCTTATTTATTTGGGTATTATAATACGAAAATTAATATATTATATTTCCTAAAACATAAATGAGAACTATCTTTATAATATGTGTGTCTAAATACATTATATAAATATTTATCTAGAGATATACCTATATATCTATAGGTGTCTATAGGAGGTCTACCTATAGATAATGAGTGTTTAACTTTGAATACGAGTTCTTGATGTATTATATGATACTTAAGTTCTTGAATTTTTCAATATACCATAATTTACTCACATTTATAGGGTAGAGAAAGTATCACAATTTATATCTATAGATATAAGTTATCTATATCAGAAACCTAGCGTTATCATATAATACATTATAACGTACCTACTCTCTCTCTCTCTCTATATAATACATCACACACTACAATACACATTATTTATTATAAACTATACGTAGGTCTATTCTCTTACCCTCTATGTTAATACACCCTTAATTCGTTATCGTACCTCGCATCTCGTATCATCATCGACTTTTCTTTAGGAATAGTTGTCATAAGTTATACATCTTAGTCAATGTATGCTTTATTTGCTCCACCAAATAATTAAAAAGTGTGATGTAATATATATATATATATAAACAAATATAAGGTATATTTAATATTAACAAATATAAGGTATATAATATTATACTACAATTATATTTATATAAATAAGTGATTATTTTTGTTTTAGAATCAAATAAAAGAAATTATTTCATGATCTTCATCGGTATATTAAGCATTGTACTTGGCTTTTTACTTGTGTGCTGTATAATAGATAAAAAAGGTTACTTTATATAATATATATATATATATATATATATATTACTATTATTATCAGAGTTATGTATAAGTAACTGTATAATAGTATACTATATAGTATTCTATAGAATAATTGCTATTTGTCGAGACAATTACCCTTAATTTAACTAGTTGACAGAAATCAAATAATTTAATAAAATATATATAAATATAATGGAATAGGAATATTTTGGAATATAATATATATATATATATACATATATATATATATATATATATATATTTATATATATATATATATATATATATATATATAATAATAATAATAATAATATGGTTTACTTCCTGTTTATATTAAGATAAATATAATACTATAAAATAGTGATATCTGTCAACTCGTTAGTTATTAAATCTTAATTTAATAATTAAATAAACTATAAAATAGAAGTTACAATAAATAAAATGAGTTAAAAATACAAAAGAATTATTAAAATAATTTAAATTACGATACAAAATAATAAGACGAACATAACAAATAAAAAAATAAGTTTAAAAAAAATAAATAATAGTCGTCTAAGAGTGATAAAAAGTAATTTTAAATAAATGTAGGGGAAATATGGGTAATGTGGCCAGGAGTGTAACGTGGCATGCTGGAGTATCTCATAAACTATAATGGACTTATAGTCCAATCAAACAAAATATATACATGAAATAAGTAATTAGTAACGCATTAGTAAGCATTGTTAAAATAAGTTAAAGTAATTTGTATATATATTAATAAAAAAAATTATGTAAAAAAAAAATCGAATTACCTTTTAAAAAAGTTAAATATAATTTAGTAAAATATATATAATATAAATTAAATCACTAATAGATAATATAAATTGAAAATTAAATTGGATATAATAGAACTATTTAATTTCAACAAAGTGTATAATCCATTTATTTTAGTGAGTAATATTCATTATTGTATAGTGAATATAGCGTGATACCTAGATGATAGTAATGTGGCCATCTTTTGGAGGGTAATGTGACCATTTCACGATGATTTAAGCCAATCATATTAAAGATATGATCTAAAATAAATATTTGTATATATTTATAAGATGTGGTGCTTCATTATATGAAAACGTTGATTGAATCAACATCTACTATATACTAACCATACACATATATGTATATACATATTATAACGTTATCATTTTATCAATTTAATTATATTAATACAATTATACAATATATATATATATATATATATATATATATATATATATATAAATATATATTATATATATATAGATAGTTAGGTAGATTAAAAGTTTATTGAATTACTGGTTATAGGTATACCTATATAAAGAAAGTTATAATTATATATAAACATATAATTATATAACATATAAACAAAATATATAAATGTGATAATATTAATACAAAACGACACGATACAAAAAAACAAGAAATAAACTGAGAAGTAAAATAAAAATAAAACATTGGATTATACGAGCCGTTGAATCAATATATAGTATCTGATAGTGCAAATTGTCAAACAGGAGAGGTAACAAAACCGAAGGTCTCGGGTCGGCAAGGCCCATATGGGATGGATCAATTCCCAAGGGTGGATGAGTCTCTAGTAAGTAATTTGGTTGACGTCTCCAGGCGTTAAGCTACCGTAAACTGCTGACAGCAAGCATAATATCAGATACTATATATTGGTATAATTAATACGGAATAACAATAACATGATTGATACATTTGGTGTGAATTAATTTTTCACGGAAAAGTGTTACGGTTTTACAAGATGTAATTGTAAAGGGTAACGCGTTCCAGGAAGAGCAAACTCTATTTCCAAAATAATTCAGATGGGCGTTTGTTCTACACTTTTTCTTTCGTATCTTCACTTTAGACCCTCTGCAATTGTTACTATATAGATCAAATATATCAGTTGCATCCACATCGACAAGTCCGTTCAGTATCTTATATGTCAGGGTAAGATCAGCTAATAACCTGCGATGAAATAAAGTTTTAATATTGAGAAAAATAATTCTATCTTCATAAGACCATTTAGTAAGGTTACATCTATAAAAATAGATGAGTGAAATAGATTTGAATATTTTCTATATTGTTAGAATTTCATATGAAATTGTCTGGATTCCAGACAGATGAATCCGATTCCACAATAGGGCGAACGTATGATATATAGGCTTT
Organism: Osedax fenrisi; assembly: GCA_964019155.1. Taxonomy (NCBI): domain Eukaryota; kingdom Metazoa; phylum Annelida; class Polychaeta; order Sabellida; family Siboglinidae; genus Osedax; species Osedax fenrisi. The sequence goes on along the minus strand of OZ025240.1, from coordinate 82,470,574 downwards.
AAGCAAGTATATATAATCATTGGTGATGAAACATCTAAATAATCTATTAATAATTAAGTGTGCTTTAGTACATATAGTATTAATATGAGTATTAAAACTCATATTATCATTAAATGTTATGCCTAAATCCTTTAATGAGGTGTGTATAGGCAGTTCAAAATCATTAATGAAATATGAATGAACAGGGTTTTTATTACCAATTCACATGACAACACATTTAGTAGGAGCAATTTCTAGTTCCCATCTCTTCATCCAATCACTGAGTTCATTAAGAGCACATTGTAAAGGTAAACAACTTGCTGTGGGCTTAAAAGAGTATAAAAGCTTAGCATCATCTGCAAGAGAGAAGCATATATGGGTGGTTTTATAATATTTGGTAAATCATTAATATAAATTAAGAATAACAACGGACCTATAACGGACCCTTGAGTAACACCAGATATAACTGGTGAGAAGTTAGAGAAACTATCATTAATTTTAACACGTTGTTTTCTATCGAGTAAATAATATTTTAACCATTTATAAAGATTACTACTAATGCCATAATAAGATAATTTATGCAAAAGTTTAGAATGTGATACTTTGTCAAAAGCCTTAGCTAAATCAATATATGCAATATCCGATATTAGGAATGCATCTCTAGCTTCATAAATGTTTTTATAAAAAGATATTAGTTGCAATTCAGTTGAATTTCCAGCTACAAATCCGTATTGACATTTAGTAATATAATTATTTGAACGTAAATAGAAAGTTAAATTATTAGAAAGAATTTTTTCAAAAAGAATGAGCGTGCTAGGTAGAATGCTAATGGGCCGATAATTTGCTGGTTTAGTAGCGTCACCTTTTTTGAATATTGGAATAATATGTGATATTTTCCAAATATCCGGACAAATCCCTGAATCTAGAATATTTGTAAAAATTATCGATAATGGATGACATAATTCAAACGATAATTTCTTTAATAATCATTTCGGTATACCGTCTGGTGAATTATTGAATTTACTAGGTAGTAAACATAGAAATTTACGTAATACCTCAGGAGTAGTAGGATAAGAGGATAGTGATGATGATATGTGAGATGATATGGATAATATGGGTATATTAATATTAGAACTTTTATTAAATACAGAACTATATTGATGCGATAAACAAGACGCCTTGTCAAAATCATATGATGATATTGAATTGTCAATTTCATTATAAAGAGATGATATAACATTAGATGAGTGTAATTTCTTATTAATGAATTTATAAAAAGTGGATTTATTATTGGAAGATAAAACCTTAGAATAATATATATATAAATATATATATTATATTATCTAATATATATATATATATATATATATATATATATATATATTGATTAATTGAATATATATATATAGATATATAGAAATCAGATAATATAAATTATTTATCTTTCTAAATTACTTGTTATATATGTATTTATCACAATATTTTCAATATATACTTTTTCCATATTAATAACATGATCAGTAAGTTTAATAGTATACTATGAATTAATATAGTAATTTATAAAAGTAAACTAAAAACATTAATGTATCACGATTGCGTGTATTATGTAAGATTATACTTGATGTGATATCATTGGACTAAACTTGATATAAAGTAATGCCATCTAGTGGATTGATGCCTGGCATTACCCACAAAATATGGCCACATTATTAATTTAATTAGATACGATAAAATAAAAAACTGATTCGACTGTCCTCTTGTATATCATAAGATGTATCTATATTGAACAAATTATCGAATTAGAACAAATATATTTATATACTATATACTTTATAACTATAGTTATATACAGTTTATATATAGTTATAAAGTTATACAACATTATCTAAAAGTGGGCACATTACCCATCTTTCCCATATTTAGAATATAGATAAAATAAATGGTTTATATGAGTTTCATTTTTATATAGTAGTCTAAAATTATTAACGAAAAAATATTGTATTATTAAAGATAATAAAAATAAAGTCAATAATAATACAATTATTATTTTTTTAAAGTTTGTTATTTTGTCATCAAAAATTATTTTGAATTAATATATATAAATATATATATTATATATATATATATATATATATATATATATATATATATATATATATATATATATATATATATATATATATATATATATATATATTATAAATGAATATTTATACAGACACAGTAGCTGTAAAGAAAACTAACCGTGGTAATAAATCATCAGAAGTAGTATCCGTAGACATGTATTCTCTGCAAGGAATACAAACAACTAACAACATCAAGTCTCTTCGAAAGGATGAACTACAGAGTATGGAAACCATTTAACTAAGTACCAATAAATAATGCTCCATTTATTACATTATTAATAACAAATAGTTTATTTTTCTTCTATAGAAGAAAAAACTCATATATGAGTTAAATTATAAGTTCCTGACAATATCATAATTTCGAATACTAATAAATTAGGATATATAATAATAATAATAATAATAATAATAATAAAATCAGATTTGGCAATTGCCAGGGTGAAGGAAGAAGCAGAGCTTATCAAGTCTTTCACCCTTTTATGATTACGAGGAGAAAAAATTATATAGGAATATAATTAAAATCAAGAAATAGTAGAACAAAAAATAGAGTGAAAAATTAAATTATTAAAATAAATCATCAACTCATAAAGCATAAACCACCATAACATATCAACTTTCCGAATGTGGGTTCATCAAGTCCAAAACCTTAGGGAATATACTTTCGCCAATAGTATATACACTGGTAACATTTGGAGCCAGCAAATGCATCCATACTACCCGATATAAAATATGACAACTTTATGAATTAAGAGTCAACGAAATACAAAAAAAAAACAAATTCCATAATTATTCTACTACATCTTAATATAAATATATAAGTGTAATAAAAGAAAAAAAATAATTAAAAATAATACAATTATAAATAGTAACAAATGTATAAGTTTATATTCTTTATAAATAGTAGAACATGATTTAGATAAAATAATAAAAATACAATAATATTATTAAAAAACTCCTCGTAATCTAATCATCATTATAATAAAATATATAAATATATATATAAACATATAATAAAATTATAATAAAAATATATTAAAAAGTTATAATAAAACAAATAGGAACAAACTATACAACTGAATTATAATAAACATTAAAAACTTATAAGTTATCTATAGATTAAAAATAAAAATAAAAATAAAAGTAAAAATTAGAATAATAATAACAATAATAATAATAATAATAATAATATAACAAATTAGTCAATTAAAATTTTCAATAAGTAATTTTAAAAGTAAATTATATTATAAGTCGGATAAAAGTTAAATAAAATGATGTCATGAGTCAGCTAATAGTTAAAGTCATAGTTTTATAAAGTTATTTAAAAATTAATAATATTAATATTTTCATAAGTCAAATTAAAAGTTAAAAATATAAATTAAAAGGACAATTAAAAATTTAATGATAACTATTCAATAAATATTTTTTTAAAGTTCTTTTAAATAAATTCAAATTTAAAATTTGTCTTATGGAATAATCTAAATTATTCCATAGTCTAGGACCTGTGATAGATAAGCAGAAAGATTTTCTATCTGTTCTGACTTTATATATATATGTATATATATATATATATATATATATATATATATATATATATATATATATATATAATATAATACAAGCATATCTAACTTATTAGATATATTTAATTGTTCGATTTTAATATAATATTCCTTTAAGAGAATATATTGTATAAGTTTGTTAATTAATTATAATATCACAATTCTATATATATATATATATATATAGAATTGCCCTCCTCAATATTCCTACGAACTCCCCGCCATTCCCTTCTTTTTATCTTGACAATATTCTTATTTCACCTTCCAACTCAGTCCTCAATCTGTGTGTTATTTTCGACTCTGATCTATCTTTTTCTAGCCATATTGCTAAAATTTATAAAGCTGCTAATTATCATTTATTTAGAATCAGATGTATCCGTAAACATATTACTCGTCCCCTATGTTCTGTCCTTATTAATTAACTTGCAATTTCTCGTATTGATTATTGTTCTTCTTTATTATATATCCTTCCTGCTTTTTCCTTTTCCTCATTAAATAGACTCATCAGTTCATCTATACGATCCATTTTCAATATTAAACTATCTGACCATTCCTCTACTGACTCATTTCAAATTATACCAAACTGGTTTCTCTATAGAAAACGATACCTAATTAGACTCCTTTCTATTACCCATAAATCTATATATTTTTCCATTCCTTCATATATATATGACCTACTCTTAATTCGCTCCACCACCCACAATACACGTTCAACTTCCCGTATTAATCTAATTATCCCACAGCCATATGGCCGATATCCTCCCTTAAATTCCAGAAACGCTCATTCTCCTACATTGGAATATCTATCTGGAATGCACTCCCTTCATCTATACGATCTATTCAATCTCCTACATCCTTCAATGCTCATATCAAGTCATACTTATCCAGTATCTGATTTCATTATATTATTATTAACTTTTATATTTCGTTCTTATTACTTCCACATTGTTAGATAGTTTATTTCACTTTGTTGATATTTTGGTGTATTATTTATTTTACGTGCACTTACGAGGAGTGTCATCACTTTGTAATGGTGCCTAATAAACCATATTTCATCATATATATAATAATCAGAGTTTAGGCATTATAATGCTTTAGTTAGTTTAGGCTATAGCCAAGAGGAACACTGGTATATATATATATATATACCTATATATACCAGTGGTAATTCAGTGGCATGGGTATACCTTAATTATATATATATATATATATATATATATATATATATATATATATATATAATATATAGGGACATTCGAAGGGACATAAGAGCCATATATGGTTATAAGTGAAAACTTCATCTAAGTTCCTGGATGGGAAGAAAGTACTCCACCAAATAAAAATAACAATGACAATAACAACAACATATATATATATATATATATATATATATATATATATATATATAATCTTCAAATATATTCGTTTTCGCACCGTTCTACACTTATCCGTTAAAGCATTACTTCAATTACTTGTATCGTATTATTATCATCACACTATACTAAGTGTAGTATACAGTATAGTGTTAACATAGAATCACCATCGCCACAGGTCAGTACGTAGCATATTTACATGTGTTAATGTGCATACATTAACACCAGTTGCTAACTTAGCATCCTCGTGAGAGCTTCCAGATGAAGTCGCCACTGATACACTTGTATAGGTGAGATACATTTGTACTTAACCTTGGTTTACTAGCGTAGTATTGGTAGTATATATATATATATATGATTCCTAAATAATAATTAATAATATAAATATCACACTACATTCTGTATATGACTATATATAACATAACTAAATCTCAATGAATTATATTCGAAAACAAGTTATTTATTATGTTAGTAAAGTGAACGATACGAAACTTCTTCGTCGTAATACATATATATATATATATATATATATATATATATATATATATATATACGATATATATATATATATATATATATATATATATATATATATATATATCGTATACGAATAGGATTTAATTATACGAATGCACAATATAATCTCGATAATATAGTAACAACTATAGCTGTATACAACCGGGTATACAATATATAAACGATGTTACATTACCTTATCGCGTGGTGTTGTTATACGTCATCAATACTATGTTATGATATCAAAACTGACTGTGTGGCTCAGTGGCTAATGCGTTATAACGTGTTGTCTATAGACATATAAGCAGTAGTACCCGAGTTCGAGCCTCGTCCGGACCATTAATTAATTTTAAAAGTGCACCCATGGGTCTTAGAATAATATTTAGAAGTTATCTTATATAATTTTGTATAAATAAGTGATCGGCTCTTGTTACACTATAATTCGTTATTTGGAGTTAAAATTGATATATTCTAATGTTTTCAATCTATAAATTTCAACTTCGAGTTAACAAAAATGTCAATTAAAAATATTAAGTATATAGGCTAGATAGTATCCGTATTTATTTATTTTATATATAAAATAAAGATTAGTAAATAACAGATACGTTATAATAATATATATATTTATAATATAAAGAAATGCTATTTAGCAAGATATGAATAAGAATAAGGTTCATAACCATTATCATCATCATTACTATAGTAATTATATATACTTATTATCATCATCATCATCATTATTATTATTATCATAGTAATGTACATTAACATTAACCTTACACATCTAATTATATATCATATATATATATATATCAGTATCTCTCGAGTGAATTCGATGACACCTTAATAATCATATATAACATATTGCAATAGGTTGGAATTTTTATTATTGCTATTATTAAATTAATTAATTAAAAATGTAGGGGAAAGCAACCTAATACGGATACTTTAACAATAAATGGTCTTAACATTTTATGACTCATTATTTTAATTCAAAAATTACAAAATATTAATATTATATGATTATAGATATTATTGTGATTTTAAAATTTTATTTAATCTTTTAATTCCATATATATCCTTACCTATCCTTGCAATATTCATCTTCTAGAGCTTTATTCATTGTGCAACATAAGATCTACAAGTTAGAAACTTCCAAGTTGAGTATCTCCTCCAAAACCAGCATTACTACCATCTATAACTAACATGTCACCATTACAATTAGGATGTCTCTTCTCAAAAAACATTTTATAATAATATTGACTCCATCATAATAAAGATCAAGAACCATAACTATAATGACAACTATCCTTCAATCATAGTTACCCCAACTATATCTACTTTCTTGAGTTTTTTTTCGTCCGCCACTTATAATATCCAATATCTATTTTTAAACTTTACTCCGATTATCTATGTCCAACAAGTTGTAATATCCCTCATATTCCCTACATTCCGGTACTGTCCCTTCTATTTAAAAAAAAAAGCAATAATCACTCCGATTCTTAAAAAACCTTCACTCGATCCCGAATCACTTCTCAGCGTTTCTCAGCTACCTTTGGTGAGTAAAATTTTGGAAAGAGTTATCTCTCATCAACTAATCTCCAATTTAACCGCCAATAATCTCCATATTCCTCAACAAAGTGGTTTACGCCGAGGACACTCCACAGAAACAGCACTACTAAACGTAATTGATGTCATCACTTCTACCTTATACTAAACATTATTTACAACTAGAAATGCTGGACATACCTAGTGTTTTCGATATGTTTTACCACCACATTCTACTGTCTCGTCTATACCTGCTCGGAGTTAGAGCCATTGCCCTATCATGGTTTACTTCATATCTATCTAACCGTAGTAGCAGAGTAAACATATATAATATTTGTCTTCCCCTTATCCTATCGACATATGGTGTTCCCAGGGATCAGTACTCGGTCATTCACTTTTCTCTATTTATTTATATCCACTACCATCCATAATATATAAATATATAAATATATATTACCATATACATGCAGATGACATACAACTATATATATTTCTTCCCATTAATTCATCACCAGGTCTCAATAATCAACTCCCCAATTGTGATAATTACATTAAATAGTGGCTTATTTATATTAATCTTCTCCTTAATACCTCAAAAATTACATTATTGAATCTTTCTCCATAACCATCTTAGTTCCCTCCTTTTATTATTGATAACATTATAATATCTCCTTCTCCTACTACATCCATCTTTGGTGTACTTTTTGATTCTATTCTATCCTTCATTCCTCATATCACTGCCATCACTAAATCTGCAAATTATCATCTTTTTTAGAATTAGAAAAATACGAAATTCAATTAATGTATCTCTTACTAAAACTCTAGTTAATTACCTTGTTCTCTCACGTTTATATTACTGTTCATCACTCCTCATCAATCTTTCATTATCTTCTATATTTCCCCTAAATCGAGTTATTCGTACATAAACCGAACAGTATATAACCTACGTATTCGAAACTTATAAAAGTAATACAAATCCTCTACTAAAAAGCAATAAGCGCAATATACTATGAAGGTAAAGTCGGAGAATGTCACCACAAAAACCGGTGTACGCCAAGGATGTCTATTATCCCCCACATTATTCAATATAATGCTGGAACAAATAATGAACGAAGCTCTACTAGACCACAAAGATACAGTATCTATTGGAGGAAGAGTAATTACAAATCTAAGATTTGCGGATGATATCGACGGTCTAGCAGGAAGTGAACACGAACTTGTTAATGTGATGAATAAAATAGATTCTACTTCTAGAACTTATGGCATGGAAATCAATACAAACAAGACACAAATCATGACAAACTGTGAAGGGCACTTCAATAATAGTATCTCCTTACATGGCGAAATAATTGAATCTGTCGATACTTTTAAATACTTAGGCTCCATCTTAGATGATAATGGTTCCACAAAGGAAATCCTTTCAAGAATTTCCCAAACGACAACCTCATTAACAAAACTTAATCCGATTTTGAACGACAGAAACTTAACGCTAAACTCTAAAATTCTTCTCTTACACTCACTTGTAAGTTCAATATTTTATATGCATGTGAAACGTGGACAATCAACAAATAACTTCAAAGAAGAATAACAGCAATGGATTTCAGATGTCTAAGAAAATTACTCAAAATATCATATAAAGACAGAATTACAAATAAGGAAGTCAGAAACAGAGTTTTCATGATAATCGGCAATCACAAATACCTACTAACAAAAGTGAAAGAGAGAAAGCTACAGTGGTATGGTCATATCATTCGCGACGATTACTCTATGTAAAAAATATTCCTTCAATGTACTGTAAATGGCACAAGAAAGAGAGGTCTCCGAGACTGAAATGGTCCGACAACATATACGAGTGGACAGGACTAAATGTATGTGACGCCATGAAAGCAGCAACAGATAGAAAAAAGTGGAGGCAAATTGTGAGAGATTCATCAGCGCCCCTACGGCTCAACGCTATGGGATAGGTAATCAGGTAATTCGAGACCATTTCTCTATATTATCATACCAACACTTACCGTCCTGGTTCCCATTTAACAAACGCTATGATTATCGCATACTATCTATTGTTCATTCCTCAATATACTCTTTGAATTGCCCCTCCAATATGTCTGCTTCTCTAGTACAAAGATCTTCCCTTATATCTCTTAGAAACCATGTATCTTATCTTCTATTTACCCCTGGGTATATTCTCCGTCCCTCAAAAATTAATACTCGGGAACTGAGTTATATTGGTCCTAAGCTATAAAATCCATTCCCACCTTATATTAAATCCATAAAATCGCATAAAACATTCAATAAATATATACAACAATTTATCTCAGGTGGAAACCTGTAATTTTAATATTAATTTCCATACGATTTATTCTATTTTATTTTATTATTTGTAATGGTATTTATTGTTTAATCTACTTTTATTATTTGTATTCTATATATAAACTTTTGAGAAATAATGTATGATTTATTTAAGTGTTTAAATAAACTTTAAATTCAATTCAATATATATATATATATTCATAATTTAAATAATTGGATCTTGTTTTAAATTAATTATAAAAACCATCGATTTTCAAAATATATATTTATCAGTCGATGTAATATCATATTATATTATCAGTATATTGATTACAGATATGTTTGAAAGGAGATTGCTTCGCAAAATCTTTGGTAATTATATCATATAATATATATATATATATATATATATATACATATAGGTATATAGCATATATTACATATTTGTAACCTACTTGGCAGTATACAAGACTATATACTATATATATATATATATATATATATATATATATATATATTAGAATAATTATCATTATAGGACTTATATAACTTGTATGGCTTCTGAATATACTTCTGTATATTAATTCAATATTCAGTAAAATAAATATTCATAATCATATAATTATATATTATTAATATTCGTATCACCAATAAATGTATTAACATACGGCGTACTATAGTACGTATATATAGCGTACTATAGTATACTACTACTACTACTGCTACTACATCACTAGTATATGCACGACATTGACAACGTACGACAACGTACGACAAGTTACATTATTGTACTTGTATATAAGTGGTATACTGCACAGTACAAGGGTATAATTACACATACATTATATGTGAATTACCTCGTGCATTGTATGTGCAATTATGCATTTTATACTATGTTTCTATATTTCTATATTAATATATATATATATATAATTATCTTATATACAATAATTGTTATATCCAAATTTATATTGATATATATACATTAATATGTATAGATTCTTAGGATATAATATATTGTGATTCAGCTAATTTTCATATATTTATCAACGAAATGTTAATAACATGTTATATACATATATGCATATACAAATATTTATTTCCGATCATATGATATGCTTAAATTAATCGTGAATTTTCATTTTATATTATATATAATGATTTACATTATTTACCTAGCAACCAAAGTGTAGTCGTATTCATTTAAACTTAGCTTATAATACCTTTTAATTATATTATTATTATAAAGATATATCTTATAAGTACTTATTTATTTATGTTTATACTATTTATCATTGTAATATCATTATATGTATTACTCCCTCAATGGTTTTAAATAATTATAGTAATTTTGATTATATATTTTACTAAAATATTATTTCAATTTTTATAAAGTAAATTGAATATTTTATTTTTAATAAAATGTTGGTGTAACAACACACAGTAAGATATATACAATTATGTTTACTTATTTTAATTAAATTTCTTCATGAACAAAGTGTATGTGTGTAAATACATACTGTGTACAGTATTTTATCTATACTTATATTTGATGAGATAAACAGGTTGACGGTATTTCCCTCCTGACTATATTACCCTCCTTGAGGTATTTCCCTCCTGATGTTATTACCCTCCTGGTGATATGATCGATATTTACCTTATCGGAAATAATAATATATATAGATATATATATATATATATATATATATATATATATATATATATATATATATATATATATATATGTATATATATATATATATTACATTTTCTAAATAGTAATGTATTTTTGGTTTTTTGTACATTTAAGTAGTCCTTACATTATCTATAAGTAGGGGTGGATACAGGGGGTATATTGACAAGTGATCTACCCCAATATATGTATTGTTATATATCAATAGACTTTTATATATATATATATATATATATATATATATATTAAAAGTAACATTAGAGCCATATATGGTTATACGTGAAAACTTCATCTAAGTTCCTGGATGGGATGAAAGGACTTCACCAAATAACAATAACAATAACAATAACAATACATATAGTATCTAATATATATATATATATATGATATAGAATATTTAACAATAAAATAAAATGTGTGGTGACATGCCGATAATTACACCTTTACATTCCGTGATTTCCTGTCAGCCGAATTCAGGATAACCGGCGCGCGCGCACAAAAGTCACGTGACACAAATCACTGTAATGGATACACTACCCGTGGTCAGTTATCGCAAATCACTGAAATGGATACACCGAATCTGACAGTGATCGCGGGCGCCCTACCTATATAATGAGTGGTCACAGTGGTGTTGGGTAGTGTGTACTCAACACCAGTAAACCAATACAACCGGTATACGACTATCTGTGAGTGCATGTGTGGTGTGGGTGTGGGTGTGGTGTGTGGGTGTGTACGTTGCGTTGTGTGATATATACGACCGTGATAAGAATGCTATTAAATAATAATATTTTATACATATTATACAATATATATCTACATAATTATTTTAAATGTTAAATTTTAATATGAAATATATTTAATATACATATATATTTATATATATATATATGTGAGAAATTTTAATAATATTCATAATATATATATATATTATGCGAATTCGTAATTATGTTATATAACTTTATTTTAAATCTAGCCGTCTGATAAATGAATATCGAGATGTGGCCGATAAGAACGACACTCGTTGTATTAGGATACCTGACCATGCCTATGCTCGTTAGTACATTACTAGGCATGTACCAATGAATACACGCGCTGTATTGAATTACTATTGAAATAAATACAAATACATAGCATAATACAACGAGACGCGAAACAATCATCTCTTAGGTAACTATTTCTGTAATACATATATGCATATATGCCTTTAAAACAATGTATTAATAATTGAATAATATATTATTAATAATTATATAATATATTATTAATAATTAAATAATATATTATTTTCACTATATTGTATGTTTGTATTAATTGTTAAGTTTAATTTCATCTTAACTGTAAAATATCTAAACCACTACTTAGGGTAAACGTGGTAGATCTATAAGTTAAAGTGTGTACACTATATATACACTATTGTTTAATATATTTAGTTACCTGTATAGTTATTACTATATATTATTATTTTTCTGTATAAAGTTATTTATAAAACAGATAATCTTAAGATGTATATAAAAATCTATAATATCTGTATATTCTGTATATTAATTAATTCAGTATCAACTAATTTATTAAATTTAATTACATAACTTCAAGTTCATTTTAATAAATTAAAGTAAATAATGTATTGGGATTAGTATGGATTATCCATATTTAACTTATATTACCTTATATGGCTGCATTTGGTAATGTATTCTCGAGAGTGTTTCATTTATCAATACATTATATATAGGTTATGTATATCTGTATTACTATTTTATACTATATTTATTTATACATTATATTCTATATTAATATAACCAAAGATTTTGCGAAGCAAATATATAACACTCCCTATGCATGCAACGTAATTTAGTTATAGCCCCAACCGCTGCTAGCAGTAGTATCGAAATCACTGAAATAGATTTAGGTTCGGCTCTGTTTGCATACAACAATGTTTTCATTGCTCTATTAAATTACATGCAATATAAATTAGCTTTTACTCACTAAATATATACTTATAGCATTTAAAACATACATATCATATTTGTTTGTTATATATTAGTAATGAACACTTAGTTTTCATCATATAAATATTAATTTAAAGCATATTATTTAACATTTTAAAAGTATATAGTTAAATACGAATTTACATTATAAACAACGCATATTTCCTAAAAGTAACCCGCTATAGGTAGCACCAGGGTATTTTGTATACAAATTCGAATTACACGATTTCGCGTAAGTGTTATATCTTTCCTTCGGAAAATCTTTGATATAACTATTATTAAGAATATATAATAATAATATATTATTAAGTATAATTATACTTAACATGATAATTATATTGAAGACATCAAGTTTTAATTGAGATAATTATTTATGTCAAATAAATATGTGAATATTCAAAATAGTGTATTGTTTAAACATTTAACTCAACTTTAAATTGTATTATATGTATAAACTATAAAATGTACTATATCTATGAATATAGTATTGTAATATAACAAGAATATATATATATATATATATATATATATATATATATATATATTATTTTATTAATAATATTATATACATTTAAATAAACTTTTCTTTAAATTCTATTATTTATAAATATATAGATGTATTTATTTTGTTACATAATATGCCTTATGTATTATGTAATATTTATTACAAAGAACACATATTTCATATATAGATCTAATTTAGATTATTACTACTATGTATAGTAATTAGAACTCAATACAAACTATATTGATTTTCCTCATTGTAATGAATAAATTAACAAAACAAATGATGATAATTATATTATAATGCAACTATTATCTAATATGTATACTTTTCACCTAATAGAGGCCATCTTAATTAGTTAATTCTATTGAAATAAAATAAACTGTACTATATTTACTATAGTATATAATAATAATAATATATTATTATTATAAATATTTATTAGATGAACTTTATTTTCAGTTATGTTTTCTTATTTATAATATTGGTATGCTTTTCCTGACTACCAGAAAGTTAGGACGATAAAACGCGAACCACTTTTAAAAAATATAAATGTGGTAACATGTAAATCAAAAACATAAAAGTGGTTCGAGTTTACTGGTACCCCTTTTCCTTGTAAATGGCTTCATAATAATAGAGAATATATTCTGTTTTGTCGCACGCGTACATATAAACTATACTATATTTAATATAGTATATATATACTTATACTAATCATATATAAACATAAATAAAAAATTCAATTCAATATATATATAGTCATATATATGATATTGTGATACCCTGTGGTAATACCCTAGTTCTCCAACACAACCGAGTCGAGCGAGATGACCACACCTAAACCTTCGTGGAGAACCCTTAAGGAGGCGAGGGTAGGTAACGCCCTACTCAAGTACAGCACCCCTCCCATCATACTCTTCGGATTAGTCGGTTCAGTACGACTTAATGTATAGTATAGATATATGTTTAGTTAAATAGGTAAATATGTACAGTAAAACGCACTTATATATAATATAATATATTATTGAATTGTTTTAATATCGTCATTTTATTTAATAATGTAAATTATACATTTCATTAAGTTAACATAAAAGTTAGTAATCGATAGAGCACATTGTTATGTTTATTAATTAGTCAGTGATAGTTTCAGTTGCCTCTATACATTCAAGCACGACTCCGATACGAATATTATAGTATGCTTACTTATAGTATACATACTACAGTTTATAAACGATAATAGTAGATTTCATAATTATATACAAATATAAGTTACAACTATAGTAGAACTAGTACTATAGTAACATTATTATTTAACAACATTATTGTTCATATCATAAATCGCGTATACGTATTTATGATTATAACTAACCATTACATTTTACCTTTACATAATATCATATATATATATATATATATATATATAGAATAGTATGTTATAGCATACTATTCTACAACTAGAGTGCGGAGATACTCCAGTAGGTGGCGATGTCGTCATTTTATTAACCCACGCAACATTCCTCATTATATGAAACTTGTTATATTAATAAGAATTTATAATATTTGTTTTTTCTTGATTTTTTCTTGTTCTTCTATAATATCTTTATTCTAAATATATATATATATATATATATATATATATATATATATATATATATATATATATATATATTCATACAGGTAGAATTATACTATATAGAAATATTTTAAACAATGAATATAAATACATATATTACAATTATTGAATAGATCTTCGAAAACTTATCGATGTGTGTATCTTTTGCAAACTATATATACCCGGCTCCCTTAATCCACCCCACACTCCTCGTCACAGGCAACTCGATGACGATAGCGGTGATGTCTCTACCCTCCAATAGGAAGATCTCCTTCGGTATCTATCTGGTATCTCTCGCCATAGTGGATAACGGGTCGCTGTTATCGTGGGCCTATCGCTATGCTTATCTGATAGTGTTGAACAGGTAATGGCGGGGCGACGGTGGTGGTGTCAGTCTAGTGTTATGGTGTATTGTTATAATAGTACTTCATATTATATATAATACTTATACATATATATATATATATATATATATATATATCTCTTTCACTTCCTGTTTACAATTCTATAAACATTACAATATTTTTCAATTTACTTTATCTCAAATCATCCTTATCAAGATAAGTTTATTGTATATTTAATTTAATATTCTATATGCATGAATATATAATACATTCATTTATATAGTTATTATAAATTTATCAATTGTTATAATAACTATATTATCACTTTTAATATAGTATTTATTGAAATCATTGAACCGTGACTATTTTTCTTGTTTACATTTCTTATTTATCATTAATGTATTTTTCAATTTATATTATATATCTATAATCAATTCATATATAAACATAGTATTGTCTGTCATTATGCCTATTACTAATACAGCATTATATGATAAAATTACTGTACTAGAAAATATTATAAATAAATTATCTGACATAATTAGTTATCAATCTAAGAATATCGAATCTTTAAAAGACGAAAATAGTATTATTATTCAAAAAGTTATCAATCTAGAAAATAAAATAGATAACAATAGTATTATACAGGCTGTAAAAATAGATTCAATAGCTCCCAAAATTAACAATAAACTAATCAATAATAATATATTATTAACTACTGATATTGAAGATACTATTGATTATTCTATAAAATCAACTTATTTAAACTTCTTGAAAGAGAAACTTGATATAACAATTGAAGAAGAGAATATTATTAAAATCAAAAAACTAAAATATAAAAGTGATAATAATAAACCATTAAAATATAATAAATCTGTAATAAGTTTAAATAACAGTAAAATCAAATCATCAATATTAAAAAATAAAAATCAATTAAAAGATACGAACATATATATTCAAGAATTCTTAGATAATAGTACTAATAATATATTCTTTAATACACGTAAATTAAGATCGGAGAATAAAATTATTAATACCTGGATATATAACAATAATATTTTTATAGAAACTAATGATAATAAAAAAATATAAATTATAAATAAATTACATTTAGAAAATATTATTGACAATATTAGTTTATAATTTGTATTTATATATTTTTTAAATTTTTTATTTTTATTTTTAATAATAATATTTATTTATTGAAATCTCATATATATATTGAATACAATACAAATAACGGATACAAATGGACCCCTCAAGAAGTCATAGACTTGTACATGTTATAAATAACTGTGAGAGGCCCCGGACAATACAATACAAATAGTAACATTTTTTTTCTTGTGTTTTGATTTATAGTTTATTAAGTTCTTTATAAACATAAGAGAAAATCAAGAACTGCCTGGAGTCGAACCCGGGACCTCTGGCTTACTAGCTTTTGGTTGTCCCACTGAGCCATCGACCCCAGACAAATAAATTTTACCTATAACTAAAGATATCCTATGACTAATGATACATATAATATAATATTAATATAATAATAATATTAAATTTTCATTTTAATCCATATATTTTACATTTATATACTTTTTTATATTTTGACTATTTATATATTAATTATATTTTACTTGAATTTTATAATGACAAACAATGTTAATTGTGTTTCCGACTTTAATGCTAATGAATTTATATATAATGCTTATAATAAAAATAGTGATAATTTCTATAACAATAATAAATATAGTATTCCTATGTATCATGAATTTATGAATAATCCTAAAATTGATTGTAAATACATTGATTTAAATTCTATAAATATTGATTTTTGTGAAGGTATTTCTATTATACATATAAATGCACGAAGTTTAGTAAAGCATTTCGATGATATAATATTATTATTAGATTCTTGTACTTTTAAATTTAACATTATTGTTATAACTGAAACATGGTTACATGATTTCAATAAAGACTTATATAACATTGACACATATAATTGTACACATGTAATTCGAAAAAATAAATCTATAAAAAATCTAAATATAGGAGGTGGTGTTTCTATATATATACAAGAACATTTAAATTTCAACACATTAGATAATTTAACTTATTCAATGCCAGATTTTGTAGACATAGTTAGTATATCAATGCTTATAAATAATAAACAAACTATAATTAGTGGGATATATAAATCTCCTAATTCTGATATTAAACGTTTTAGTGATTTTATTTATAATAATTTTAGTGATTTTTCAGTCAAAGGTGATTTATTTTTAGTTGGTGATTTTAATGTTAATATTTTAATTAAAAATAGTAATAATGATTATTTCATTGATACCATTTTCAGTATGGGTTGTTTTCCACTAGTAACTAAGCCGACCAGATATGGTAATAGTATTAATTCACTAATTGATAATATTTATTGTAATATAACATATAAACCAGTAAGTAATGGAATTGTATTTAGTGATATCAGTGATCACCTACCAATTTTTGTAATATATGACATTTCAAATAAAAGTAATACAAAACATAATACATATAAATATATCAGAAAACTAAATGGTCATACAATACATAAATTTAAATGTAGTATTAATGCTTTTGATTGGAAATATATCTATTCTGATATGGACTTAGAATTATTATTTGATAAGTTAATTAATGATTTAGTAGAATTATTTAATTTAAATTGTCCTATTATAAAAGTTAAAGAAAAAAATAAAAATAATAAACCATGGTTATGTATAATAGTCTGATTAAATGTATAAATAAAAAAAACAAAATGTATAAAAAAATTATTAAAAATAAATCATTTACAAAAATAAATTATTATAAAAAATATAAAAACATACTTACATCATTATTACGCTTATCTGAAAAATTATATTATTCAAATAAAATAAATAATAATAAAAATAATATTAAGTATACATGGTCAATTATTAATAATTTAATTAATCCTAATTTAGGTAAAAAAAGGTAATAATTCTAATTCTCCGAATGCTAATGAATTTAACACATTCTTTAGTAATATAGGTATTAACTTATTTGAAAAAATATCTGCACCATCTCTTGATAATGATATTTATAAAACTATGCAAGGTAATAATAAAAATTCATTATTTTTTACACAAATTTCAATTTATGAAATTTTGAATGAGGTACGAAATTCTAAAAGTAAATCTAGTACAGATGTTACTGATTTTAGTATGTTTATCATTAAGGAAATTATTTTAGAAATAAGTCCTTTATTAAAACACGTATTCAATAGGTCACTAGCTGAAGGTATTTTCCCTAATGTTTAAAAAAAAGCTAAAGTTATTCCAATTTTTAAATCTGGAGACAAATCATTAGCTGAGAATTATAGACCAATATCCTTACTGCCACAAATTTCAAAAATATTTGAGAAACTAATTAAAAGCAGGATTTCAATTTTTTTAAATAAATTTAATATATTAAATGATAATCAATATGGTTTCAGAAAGAATTTATCTACAGCTGATGCATTGTCTGATGTATTAGAATCAGTTAATACAAATTTAGAAAATTTAGAGAACTGTGCTATTGTTTCAATAGATTTACGCAAAGCCTTTGATACACTGGATCATGATATTTTAATTAATAAGCTTTATATTTATGGTATCAGAGGTATAGCGCTAAAATTAATAAAATCGTATTTATTAGATCGTATTCAATTTGTTAGATATAATAATACTGACTCTTATTATAATTATATAAAATGTGGTGTACCACAGGGATCTGTACTCGGTCCGTTATTATTTATTTTATATATTAATGACCTTCCGAATATATCAGATACTTTTAAATCAGTTTTATTTGCAGATGATACAACTTTAATTTTTTCAAATACGTCTATTTTAGAATTAAAAAACAATATTCAATTTAATATTAACAAACTATATGATTGGTTGAATGTAAATAAATTGTCACTCAATATTAGTAAGACGAATGTATTATTATTTAATATAAGAAATAAAAATATTAATATTAATATGGATTTGAATATTAATAACATTAAAGTTAAACATGTCAGTGAAATAAAGTTCTTAGGTGTTATTATAGATTGTAAATTGAATTGGAAATTGCAACTCAATTATGTTTCAAGTAAACTTTCTAGAACAATTGCAATTTTACACAAAGTTAAAAATAAATTAAATATGAAATCTTTAATTTTATTATATAATGCTTTATTTTTATCACATCTTAATTATTGTTCAAATATTTGGGGGAATACCTTCAAATCCAGTTTAAAAAATATTTTCATTTTACAAAAAAGAGCAATAAAATGTATTTGTAATACTCATTCTATGTATACAAATTTCTATACTATTTCTAATTCTCTTAAATTTGACGATATTGTAAAAATGAATAGTATAAAATTTATGTTTCGAGCTAGGAATAATATTTTACCTAAGAATTTACAATTATTATATAAAGCTAAATCTTATAATGGAAATCTGTTTCATAGAATACAAGTACGAACTGACCGAAAAGCATTTTGTTTATCGAATACTGGTCCAATGCTGTGGAACAGATTACCACAAAAAATAAGAAATATTACGAAATTGAATAATTTTAAAACAATTTTTAATTCATTTATGATATCGTCTTATTAATTTTAATTTTATATTTTTATAATCTATTTTTAATTATTGTATTATGTGATATATTAATTTATTTGCTACCTTATATTATCAGTATTTATTTTATATATTTTATTTTTATAGTTTTATAGCTTTTATAGCTTTTAGTTATAGTTTTTTTTTAATATATTTTTATATTTTGTTATACAATTTTAATATTTGTGTTTTATTGGTTTATATTTTTGTAGGTACATATTATTCAATTATTTATTTTAAATACATGATGAGAATGATTGTGGGGTTTTTTGCAATTTTATTTTATTTTTATTTTTGTATTAAGTTTTTAATTGTACATATTTGTTATTACTTATTTTTAATTACTTACATATTAAATTTTATTTAAATTTTAGTTAACATTCAGTATTATTTTCTATTCAGGAAGTCAATTTTTTGTTTTAAATATTAAATATTAAATATAAGATATTCACGAGTACTTTGTATTGATTATTTATGTTGCCGGTAATGGTTCGTGTCTGGGATGAGGATGCAATTGTTGTGTGGGGGCAATTGTTGCCAGTGCTCTTACTCTTGGCGAAAGTGAGTTCCTTAAGGCATTGGATATAGAAACCCCAAATCCTCCAAGTTGATACACCTTTATCGACTTTCATTGGCAATCGATATAAAGTATTCTAGGTAGATTTTTGTATGACTATTTTTTTACTGATATCCTGGATAGAAATTTATATTATAATCTAATATTTTATTTAATATTATTTTAATTTTATACATAATTTTTCCCCCCACAATCACATTGGGTGAACGACTTGATAAGCTCTGCTTTTTCGTTCATCCAGGCTAATGCCCAAACTCTGATTATTATTATATAATATTTGTGTATTTATGAAGCTGTTGGTATATTAATTGAACTATAACGATGTCGAACAGTTTAAATAAGATTCGATTGATTTTTATTTTATTGTAGCTTAAATTGTTCCTAGTAAACGCACGACAATGCGTCGCAACTACAAACATCTATTAATAGAATACATTCATCGCTACCCGTTAGGCAACTTGCGCTACATTACATTGCACACATTTACAGCGCGTGTTTCTCGCACACATGGACAATTATCTATATATAATAGCATACGAACACACATAAGAGCATAGACACATACATGCATATTGCATGTACACTATGTATACACTATGTATACATTTTACACCTGAACGATATTATTACCGTATACGGTAGTATACTACAATATATATATATATATTTGTATATATTATTATTAATAACTGGTGTATATAATAAAGTGAAAACATATAAATCCATAATAATTAATTAAAACAAAGTATATCGCGATTCACATTATGTTTATATCGGTAATATTTCCGTGTACATTTCTAGGCGAGAATGCTCGATTTATGGAATGTCATTGTTTTGTTAGCGATTCGTTTTATATAGTTTATATTTGCGTATACATATAACCGGTTTCAACCGGTATCCATCCTATTTGCAAACGCGTTATAATACCCGTTCCGGCGTGTTATTTTAGTTTATTATTCTAACTACCTATAGATAATAATAAATACCTATAGGTAGTATATATAGGTATAGTATATATATAGGTATCGATCTGGCTGCGAAAGAATGGCTGAGTTGTGTGTTTATGCTCTATATCTGATATATTAATTAATACACGACTGGCTAGGTATATATTTATTTAGAAGAGCAAGTTAAGTTTAATATGTCAAGGGTCGTAGGTCATGACATCGATGACAATTAATAATAATACGACATGGCGTACAGCAAGGACATGACCCATCTGGAGTGCAAACTGGACCTGGGCTGCAAGTACGCGTTCAGAATGGCCGGCTACCTCATCATCTCTCTGTTGACCGTCGATAGGTTCATTATGATCGGATACCCGTTTAAAGCGCATATCTGGTTAGCATGTTCAGTGTATATTGATCGTTTGTTGAAAGTTATTTCAGATATATGACATTATAATATAATGGGCTGAATTTCAGGTTGGAGTGAATTTTGAAATAATTATGGCCGTCTGGTTATGTCTCGCGATAGTGATGTAACGTTATATGTGGAATTCAATAATGTCATAAATTAACATATAATGTTATATCACTATCGTGAGACATAACTAGACGGCCATAATTATTTCAAAATTCACTCCAACCTACATATATATATAATATATATATTTATATACATATATATATATATATATATATATTGAAACTATTTTTTGAAATCCTATTTTTATAACATCGCCGACCGTGTGTCGATCACAGCATAATGTATGCATCACACTCGGTGTGTTTTTTAAAAGTAAATTGTCTATCTATCTGTAAACCTGTAAATAAATAGTGTAAGTACGACGTCTACTGTTGAGTGGACATAGATGTATTACATTTGTATTTAATTAGGAGTAGAAATAAAATATCGGAGTTTTGCGCATTTTTTAAATATAATCGTCGATGTAGTTAAACTTAGTTTTAGTGGAGGAGAATTCTAAATAGGTTAGGGTTAGATATATATATATATATATATATATATATAAGCTCCTTTTAGATATAAACTATAGTTTACAGATTTATTATAACGGAATTTCTAACATATAGAATTACATAATACATCGACCTAAAGTAACAAATCTCAATAGTAGTAGTAGTAGTATTATTTTATATTACAGCATTTGCATTACAATATATAGTAAACATTAATAGTATATAATAATATAAACATGATATATTGATCTAGCGATACTATAAACATGATATGTTGTTTACCTATTAGTATGACCTTATTAAGAGACATGTCTCCGTGTTAGTTACAATTCAATTGTTCATGTTAATATATATTTTTAATTCATAATATTCCGTTTATTAGTGATATGTATAGTTATAACAATATATATATATATATATATATATATATATATATATATATATATGTAATATACCTATTACTTATATGCTATAAATAATATGGAGTGTTGTCGTAAAGTTATGTATGTGTAAGATTGTTACGACTAATTGTAAGCTATATATTTATGTTAACCTATATATAGGTTAACCATATATGGTAGTATTTTGATAGAATACATTAATAAAGTCATTGAGAATTTATCATATTTACGTTTATTACAAATTAGTTTAGTATTTGAATTAGTGTCCGGTTACTGAGATATTATTTAGTTGAGTGCATGAGAATGATTAAACAAGTCTAGTAAATTCCAAATAATATCAATTTTAGAAAAATGTAGATTATTTCTAAAGGGGGTATCCCACTACAAGTATTTCCGGAAACTTGACAGAAATATTGTAACTTTAAAACGATTTTCTATCTTAGTAAGTAGATATTTTATAATGACAGTTATTTAATAATTTTACCAAGTTAGATGAAGTGATTAGTATCTATTTTACCCTTAAGTTAATAATATATATATTATATATATATTACAATATATATATGTATTCATCGATAATATTAAAAGCGTCCCCTGGTTATAGTATTGTTCAAAATAAAGTTAACATTACTAATGCAGAAAACCAAAAGTAGTATACTTGTATGTTATAAAAAATAAATATAATATGCAAAGAAACTTAAATTGGGAGACAAACAATTAGTTTCTAGATTATTTATCTAGTATTGAATTAACTGGGAATACTAGATACTAGATACTGAACCGTGGTGAACTCGATGTAAATACATACTATAGTTAGGTGTAACTTGTAATGGTGAGTACTGAACGATATATATTAAAAAGATAACATAGGATCCATAGATTACTGATGTTATACTGAAAATTTCTGATAAAATAAGAATATGAAGCCATTGAAAATAATAAATATTTAGGAGACAGAAAAATATTGGGAAATACACAATTTGATATGAAAAAGAAATTCACATATATAGAAAGATATTCACATTAAATAAATGTATACTATTTTAAAATCTATTACAAAGAATAATTCAATATTAATTTCTATGATCTATGATGAATATGGTAGTTCTCTTTTTAATAAAGATTACCGAGTACGTATGTGGACATATTATTTAAAATATATACAAGGATTAATACAACTTCACAATACAATGATTCCAGATAACATAGAACAACCTGACGATAATGAACCCATATAATACTCGGAAGATCAAAGGGTTATATAAGTTATAAGACAAGACAAATAAAAACTACCCGGAATTAAATATCATTAGTGAATTTATCCAAGATGGTGATACACCAATAACTAACAAAACTATTTCAGAAAATCTGTAATATAAAATATTGGTCAACGTAACTTAAATCAAATAAAGGTGACCTTCAAAATAGTTACAACTATCGCACTATTAGTTTGATCACTCTTGTAAATAAGATTTCTCTTAGAATATTCTCAAATAGGCTAAACAAAATATAATATATAATTGCAGATTAAAGGTATACTTCAGAATAAATAGTAGCATGGCCGATAAGGTATTTAATAAAAATACGGACATACAAAGAATTGTATTTCTAATTCATCGACTTTAAAAACCTTCCGCTAGTATAGCCTATATATATACTGTATAGGGTCTTTATATTCTATGTATTATGGGAGCTAGCTTGATATAATAAGATTGTAACTAACTTGTATACAATAAGTATATAATTATCTTATTTTATGAGCAATAGTGTGATTCATATTTGTAAGTACTCTTATAGGAACAATGTTCGAATATTTTATAAAGACTAATTTGTTTAATAAGATACGTTATATCATTATTGGCTAGGGGTGTATAATTATAAATTATAGTATACTATACTATACTATCCTATACTATACGACTATATATATATATAGTCGTTTAGTTGATTAACATGGCTAGGATATATTTGTTTTGGTTGCATACCTTAATACTTCCTTCTACTCGTAAAGTTATGGTAAACTTTCGGAGTTAATGGCAAATTGTTAGTACTTAACTTGGTGATGTTATTTAATATCTTAGAGGCTATGTGTACATTTGTCTGTGGATTATTAGTTAACGAAAGTAATGTATTTTGATGGTAGAGATTATGTTTATAATAATTTGTTTTTATCTCTCGGGTAGTACATCTGTTTAATTGTTCAGTAGTGTTATTTATGTGTAAAGTAGTTTATGCTGTATAATATTGTTTAGACTTTATTTAGATGCTTGTTATCCATGATGAATATATGTTGAATTATATTATACATTATAGTATTATTATGAATGGTATGAATTATATATTTTTATAAATATATTAAATTGTTTACGTTCTTGTAGATTAATGAATAAAATTAATGTATTGTTAAAGTAAGTTTATTTAACTTTTGTAAGTATTTTTAAATTTAATGTACACTTAGTATAGTCTTTGAAAATAATAATGTTTATGTAGATATATAAATATAAATATTACTATAGATTTATATTAGTAATGTACTACACTATAATTTATATCGTACATTCTAGATAATATATTGTATACAATGTATATTAAACTATATGAAAATATAGAAATGATCATATTGATATCATTATATCACCCAAGTGTAAAATACAATAATTGCTATTTAATTGTAATACATTGTTTACATTTTAATTGCCTAAACAATAATACTTGTAAACGATTGGATATTGAATGTTATCACTCATATTTTAGTAAATACATTTGTAGGTCCTAAATAACGATTAAAGTGTTAAGAGTAAGTGTAAGATTAAGTGTAAAGATTAAGTGTAAAGATTAGTGTAATATTAAGTGTAAACAGATAGGATATACATGTATGTCCCTTCAACATAATGCACATCATTATACATACTATTAATAAATTTAATACATTGAATACATTGCATACAGAGGATGTATGTTATTATATATAGGGAGATATACTAGATATAAATGTGTGTAAAATCGTGGAGAGATATTTCTAATATATATTATATTTCATATATGAAGTATAATAATGTCATATAATTATTTAAAATTATAATATATAAATTATATATATAATACATTTATTGTATGTTGTCCAGTATTTCCAGTGCTACATATTTTAATGAATATAATATAATTATTTGGTATAATGCTATTATTATTAGAATAATAATATTATTCATAATCATGTTAGTTATATATAATAATAATATTAGGAAACTAATATTATTCTGGATAATTAGATAAAATTAAAGTAGGTAAATTAAACGTTACCTATTCATCAGTTGTAGGGGGGTCCCCGTATCTCCCCTGTCACCGTGCACGTACACACACACGCGTTAACCTTTGACCCCTAGGTGTACGTCGACCAAGGCGATCAAATGGAGCGTCGTGATAACCGCCACGTCGTTCGTGTACGCCCTACCCTACCTGGTGTGGGGTAGAGCTATCGCCGGAACCGGACGTTGCGTAATCCATAGTAACGGTAACTCTTACGCCACCGGATACCAGTGGACAGTGGTGTTCTTCGGCCTCGTTATGCCGGCCTCCATTATCATCAGGTAGGTATCGGTCGTTATCTGTCACGTGATGGGTCGTTATCTGTCACGTTATCGTGATCGAGTGTCACGTGATGGTCGCACCCCGTATCGTATATCGGCCTCTTCGAAGGACGTACTTAATTGATGCTAATATGTTACAGTCTATATATATATATATATAGGTGTAGGTTCTTCTACTCATATTTGTGTATTTAATATATAATCATAAGTATATAATTATATAATATTGATTATATAATTAAATATTTAACTTGATATACTATATATATATATATGAAATATCAGTAAATCATACGCCTGTGCATGTATAAGTATAGAATATGAAGGCGTTCACCAATGTATTAGAAACGGGTAATACATTAGCATTGCATTAATTTAATAAATGTATATCGTGTGAACGAGAAGTATTGCAATGCTCTGCACATGTCGATGTAATACACACACGTAGCGATGTAGAACTATATAATAACACCGATGAGGTCGTTATTTTACTACTATATTAAAGAATATTTTTAATAATATTATAACGGAATGATAATATGGTATAATTACCGTTATATCTATTATTAGTATTATTAATATTATTATTATTAGTATTATTATTATTATCAGATTTAGGTATAAGTACCTAAATATACCTATATATATATTTGTGAGTATGTGTACGTAAGTTAATAGTATATATATATATATACCTATATTTATTTGTGTTTATATGAGTGTATTTTTCTGCGTAATTGGGTATACATATATATATATATATATATATATATATATATATAATATATATTGTTATTGTTATTGTTATTATTATTTGGTGGAGTCCTTTCATCCCATCCAGGAACTTAGATGAAGTTTTCACTTATAACCATATTCGAAGCCGCTCTCATGTTAAGGCATCCATGGTTTTAACGAGAGCCGATCATTTATTTATACACATTTATATAATATCACTTCTAAATAATATTTTAAGACCCATTTTATAAAATTAATTAATGGTCCGGACGAGGCTCGAACCCGTGTCCTACTGCTTGTGTGTCTGACGCCTTAGCCACTAATCCACACAGGCAGTAATGTACAATTTTTATATATATAGAACTCAGAAGGTTGTTATTGAAAAATCAATTAAGCAAATGTGTTAGTTTGAGCTTATGGCCTCTTCATCATAGGTAGTGATCCTAAAACTAAAACGGAGGTAAACGGTATAAAAATATCTATAATAATTAAACAAAATAAAAATTTATAAAATATGTAAATAGAATTTTGTGATAAAAACAGTTAAAAGTAGAGAATAAGATAATAAACTAAAGATACAATATAAAATTCTAAGTAAAATAATAAAACGCTATAAAAACAATTGAAGAATTTCGATAATATTCTTCCCGAACCTTCTATTGATTCTTTAATACTGGCGGTCTTCAATATTTTCCAGGTATTTGAAGGAAAATTCATCTCTGTCTTGAGAATTTGGTTTCCCGAGTATCAAGAGCCCAAAGAACCAACACAGAAGGGAATTACATATCCGAGGTGGCGATTCACGATCTTCCTGTTAACGGCAGATTCCATGTTTTCAATCGAGTCGTAGGGAATTGTGATGGTGACAAAATAACATAAGTTGTTATATTTGATAACAAGATACGGTTTTAAATTATCTAGTGAGATGTAGCTAGTATCGTACTCAATATCGCATTCATCTAGGAACTTAATTAGTACTACAAGGACAGCATCATGTCTTTCTGTCATCATTGTTAGTGATGTAGTACACATATTCAATATGTGCATCGTCGTTTCATCCTTGGAGTAGCATTGCCTATATTTTTTATCTGTTGAGCCTGGAAAAGCTTTTACTGGAAGAGTCTGAGTTCTAGCCATGTGCCAATAATTCCAGGATTTGAAAGATAGTGTCTATTCTTGTGATATTAGTTTTGTGATTACCTTAGAATTTGCATCCTGGGATAAACACTCAGATACACTGCCTTGTAACGGAAGTTCCACGAATGTTATGCTCCATTGCTTTCTCAGTCGCATGCTTTTGATAACCTTAGCAGGAGTGGAGCAGATATCATCGATGGCTATGATTATGTTCCCATTGTATATATCAATGCGAGCTCGAAGGTATGTTGCTAAATGTCGAGTGTGCGTCCAACGATTAGCACCTTTGCTATAAAATCTATAAACATATAACCCATGCGTTTGGCTACCGGATAGAAATTCAGTGAGTGGTATTTCATGATCATGTCCGATAGCACAATTTAGGGTATTTGATAGTTGGTGATTAGCAATTGAGGATATCATATTATCCCTAGAAGATAGTAATTACGTTAATGACGCCTTAGCCACTGAGCCACACAGGCAGTTATGTACAATATATATATATATATATATATATATATATATATATATATATATATATATATAGATACACCTGATTACCTATCCCGTAGCGTTGAGCCATAGGGGCGCTGATAAACCTCTCACAATTATCCTCCATTTTTCTCGATCTGTTGCTGCTTTCATGGCATCACATTCGTGTCGGACCATTTCATTCTCGGACGACCTCTCTTTCTTGTGCCATTTACAGTACCTTCAAGGAATATTTTTTATATAGAGTAATCATCGCGACTGATATGACCACACCACCGTAGCTATCTCTCCCTCACTTTTGTTAGTAGGTCTTTGTGATTGCCGATTATCATGAAACTCTGTTTCTTACTTCCTTATTTGTAATTCTGTCTTTATATGATATGTTGAGTAATCTTCTTTAGACATCTGAAATCCATTGATGTTATTCTTCTTTGAAGTACTTTGCTGATTGTCCACGTTTCACATGAATATACAAATATTGAACTTACAAGTGAATGTAAGAGACGAATTTTAGAGTTTAACGTTAAGTTTATGTCGTTCCAAATCGTATTAAGTTTTGTTAATGAGGCTGTCGTTTGGGCAATTCTTGAAAGGATTTCCTTTGTCGAGCCATTATCATCTAAGATGGAGCCTACGTATTTAAAAGTATCGACTGATTAAATTATTTCGCCATGTAAGGAGATACTATTATTGAAGTGCCCTTCACAGTTTGTTATAATTTTTGTCTTGTTTGTATTGATTTCCATGTCATAAGTTCTAGAAGTAGAATCTATGTTTTTCATCAGATTAACATTTTCGTGTTCACTTCCTGCTAGACCGTCGATATCATCCGCAAATCTTAGATTTGTAATATCTCATCCTCTAATAGATACTGTACCTTTGTGCTCTAGTAGAGCTTCGTTCATTCTTTGCTCCATCATTATATTGAATAATATGGGAGATAATAGACATTATTGGCGTACACCGGTTCTTGTGGTATCCGACTTTAACTTCATAGTATATTACTTTTTCGTATAGGATTTGTATTACTTTTATGAGTCTGGAATTGATATTAAATCTTTTCATTGTATCCCATATCTGCATGCCATATCCTATCACAAGCTTTTTCAAAGTCAATGAATATATGATAAAGCGGTTTTTGATGTTCGGTTTATTTTTCTTGAATTATTCTTAAGTTGAAGATTTGTTCATTAGTGCTTCTACCAGCTCTAAAACCTGTTTGTTCTTCTGACAATAGTTCTTCGGCAATTGGTTCCAGTCTTCTCAGGATAACTTTCAGCATTATTTTAGTCATATTTGAAATGAGACTTATGGTTCTATAGTCCTTACACTTCTGAATATGTATTTTCTTATGTATACATGTAATTAAGGATAGGGTCCAAACCATGGGACAATCCCCAGAGTTCCATCTTTTATTGCATACATTTGTTATCACTGAGATCATATTTTCACCTCCAGATTTCAATAATTATCCAGTTATATTATCTACTCCCGGTGATTTACCACTTTTTAGTGACTGTATAGCTGATACAACTTCGCTTCTTAAAATAGGATAATTGACATTATCTGTAGGTTCTGTCGCATTTAGTATAGATGTATATTTATCGTTATATATATATTGTACAAC
The DNA here is from genome assembly GCA_964019155.1 of Osedax fenrisi. Lineage (NCBI taxonomy): Eukaryota > Metazoa > Annelida > Polychaeta > Sabellida > Siboglinidae > Osedax > Osedax fenrisi. The sequence continues at coordinate 82,439,927 of OZ025240.1, read as the reverse complement.
TCTGAGCAGTATTCCGTCCATCTTATATTCACGCCCTTTTTATCATTAATGCAATTACCATCTTTAGTTTGAATATTAGTTGAAGCTCTCTGTTTAGGTTTTGTTAAATCTTTAACGATTTGATAGGCTTTCTTTGTATTATTATACGTAAAACAAGTGTACATTTCCTTACATTTACGATTAACCCAGTATTCTTTTGCCTTCTTCATGGCTCTTTTGATTTGCAAGTTAATTATCTTGTACGTTGGGGAAAGTAAGCGAATACGGACAGTGCTCTAATACGGACACTCTCGGTATCTCAGAAACCATAAATCCTACAACAAAATGTTGAGTGAATAAAATATTCATAATTATATAAATAATCTAAAAAAAGTAATTTTTATTTTTTAATTATTCAAAATATTGCTGATATATCCAATAAGCTGATTTTTTTATTACGTTTTTAAATTTATGAAAAAAAATTTCAACTTAAAACCTTCTCAAGAATATAGAAATTTATCGATATAAAATATAAAAATATATTATTAAAAAATAAAGCATTCTATAATTGTATATATCATTTTCATATTTGTTATCAAATATTCATTAAGTTATAAGCATATATATAACGGTCATATAAGTTCCTAATAAGTACGGACACTCTATATGTCTTAATACGGACACCATATAACCAATTATCGCGCAGCGTATGAACTATTCTAATTTTCATAAAAATCGCGTGCGTTATAATATAAATACCACCAATAAAGCTAAATCTAAAAATGTTATTATTTAGATATTAAAGTGTATTATTAATTAAAAAATAAATAAATTATTAACTAATTAAATTAGAATATATTGTTCATAACATTAATTATAAATAATGTAATTGTAATTTGTCTCCATGCATCTCCATTCTACTTTATATATTTAAGTATTACTTTATTTTAATGCATAATTAGAAGTTGATTTTTTCCAAATGTGTGTATATACATATTAGTTATATGTGGTTTAAATTTGAAGCGATTCGTATATGTATATAGTGAAATATCATCGATTTTGTAGTCACGTGACAATCGGGGACGATTTTTGGAATGGGGACGATTTATTATATGACACCGGCATGAGTTTATTTTTGTTTTGCGAGTTCATCATTTGCGTATCTTGGGCATTTTGAATTTTAGCGGAGCCCATCCCTCTCTAAAATCCCCTAAAGTATTAGCCTTCTAACTGAATAGTTTGAAAGGGTGTGGCACTTGGAGCCTGCTGTTAGGGTTGTGAGATGCTATTGGATAATTCAGAAATGATACTTAGTAGGATACCTAGTTAAGCACAGCTATCAATCATGAATCGTATTATACCAATAACACCATTACATACACCCCTTTATATATATATATATATATATATATATATATATATGTATGTATGTTTATTTATTTTCATTATATAATTTTAATCAGAAATACATATGTAATGTAGACCATATATATATATGTATGATTATTTATGTATTTATATATATATATATATATATATATATATATATATATATATATATATATGTGTGTGTATATATGGTATACATTACAAATGTATTTCTGATTAAAATAATATAATGAAAATAAATAAACAATAAATAATGTAAATATAATGAATTGACTGAAACAATGACCTTCTTTATACGCATGCGCACGACGTACTATAGTCTTCAGAAATCAATACGTGAAATAGCGCTAGATCCGCTTTCGTGAAATCAACATAACTACAACAATATAAATAGATATGAAATAACCTAAACTATAAATACATTAATTTATATTGTTTATAGCATGTTTTATATTGTTTAAAATCATCGCGTAGATCATATAGATATATATATATATATATATATATATATATATATATTTATATAACCAATACGGATGTATCTATATTATGCAATGACATACTTCTAAATTGTAACTGCATATAGTAACAATTTTATTTGTAATTACTTCGGTAAAACATGTCGTAATATACGAATAAATATATTTATTACGTATACGCATTTTATTTTTATTTGTTACATAATTGTAATGTATTTATCTATAATGCCATGTAATATTATCACTAATATTTACATTAAAAACGCTTGTAATACTCCGTAACTCCTGCCGCACGGTTAATTGTATGATATGTTATAATTATGTTATTAGCGCGATAAGCAATTGTACGTACTATAGTCAGGTTTTAGATATTATGAATTATTCGGATCTAAAACTAGAGTTTAGGTTTCTCGTCCCAAAAGAGCTGATACGAATGCACGTAGTATCCTATTGGTCCATTTAGGTTATTAATAATTGATAAATATATCATTTAATAAAAAGGTTCGTTTTATATAAAATAGTAATTATTGGTTAAGGATCGTATAGTCGCAATGTAGATACCCTATAGGGTATCTACTATATAAATATAAGGGAAAGTAACCCAATACAGACACTTTAACAATATGTTGGTCTTAACATTTTATGACTCATTATTTGTATTCAAAAATTACAATATATTATATGATTATAGATACTATTGTGATTTAAAACTTTTATTTAATCGTTTTATTCAATAGATAATGGGGGTGTCCGTATTCGGTACCCGTGTCCGAATACTTAATCTTATAATATTAATATATTGTAATTTTTGAATACAAATAATGAGTCATAAAATGTTAAGATTTATTGTTAAAGTGTCCGTATTAGGTTACTTTCCCCTAATTGGTAATATTAAATAATATACATATTATAAGAATAACTCATGTGTATATTAGTATGGTATTCTGTTAAATTATAATAATTGAAATAAATAAATATGCTAAACAGAATTATTTTCTTTTTAATAAAATATTATAAATATTACCTTATTTTGTGTAATTATTGGTAATATAATATACATATTATAACTTTATGGATATGTTAGTGTGGTATTCTATAATATTATAATACTAGAAATATTGTCAAAGATACAAATAATAAACATATATTACAATAAAATGTAAAATAAATGTAGTCAAGCTTTAAACTCGATTTACTCAGAATATTGAATTAAATTTATTTTTAATCTTAGAAATGTTCAGCCCACTCAATAATTATACAAACTTTATGAAATGTTCACAGTATCTTTATTATTATATGTATAATAAAGGTTACCTTAAATAAATGTATTACACATAGTATAACATATACAAATTAAAATAATTAAAAAAAATAACTTAATTTAGTATCATATTTTGCCTAAAAATATTTCGGGTTTTCGGTGAACCATCTTGTTAAACATTAGATAACGCTTATTAACAGTATATTGGTTAACAATATGCAATTTACAGAATTGAAATCGGATCAAAATCCTATATGCTGAAAAAATGTTAAATACATTACAATAATATCTCCTGTCTTAAAGTATTAACTACCACGTATACATAACAGGACGCGGATCACCTTAAAAGGAATAATACCAATATCATAAATAAACAACAAACAAAAAACCAGAAAACAAACAAAAATTATTATAATAAATATTATTATAATTATCGAATGCCAATAGAGAAATTTAATTTGTCGACCGAGGAAGAACATTTCATATATATATATATATATATATATATATATATATATATATATATATATATATATATGTGTGTGTGTGTGTGTATGAATATACTTACATATACTATATATATATAGTATATCTCTATCTCAACAGATATAGGCTACGTTACAAATATGCACATCTTAAATATAGTAAATATATATTTATTTATATATAGTTTATTGACTTCACAAACACATGGTGGACCACCATTGGTGGTTATAGGCGTCGTTAGATA
>OZ025240.1:82413589-82431089 GCA_964019155.1 Osedax fenrisi | reverse complement strand
GTATACGTTTGATATTATGTGATATTATGATCACTATCCACTATAAATAATGGTTAATTATAAGCAGAGGATCTATATAATATGGTTACTACCAATTCTATATTTTACTACACATAATATAATATATTAAAAATATATATTCTTAAAGTTAATATATATTATGTAATTTTATTAATCAATAAGGAGCTAGATCGGGTAATGGATTGAGGAGCGGGAGTGGATAAGAGTAAATGACTGGGGATCGGGATCGGTGCCCATCACTATGTTCACATATACATTCATAATAAACCTATGAAATGTGAGGCAACACACGCGAGTGTCGGCCTGAAACATTCCGATATTTACGAATGTACGCAAAATGTATTAACATATTTCCTATCTATTAATTTTAATATTTAAATATATTAAATGGTTTGCATACTGCTGTATATTCTTAAGACATTAATTTCTAAGTGTCCTTATTTCTCAGGATTAATGTAATGATTAAAGTATATACGTATATTAGTGTATCAATACTGCATCAATATATTAGTGAATTACCTACGTCTATTAGTGTATCAATCTAAGGTTTTAATTATAAAAAAACACGACTATTGGGGAATATTTTCAAGTATTGACTCAGCTTAAATAATACTAACTTTACCCTTAAGGGTAATTACCAACTCAATACACACCCCTGTCTCCGCCCACAGTTGATAAGAGTGGCTCGTATCTACATCTGGAAGACGGTGCGAACATCATCGGGTAGCGACCATCAGAAGTCCATCAATCACCTGGCGTTCTGCGTGACGAACATCCTGAACACGGTGAACTACTCTTGTAACTTCGCGCTGTACATGGTGTCGGGCGCTAAGTTTAGGTCCGATTTGTACAGTCTCTTCAAACGTTGACCAGCGGTCTCGCCATCTACCGGGCATCTCGGCTGATCTTATTGTTCACATCTAGCGTATACACTCGATATTAACGTCTCCTATCGAATGTATACCTCACAAATTCATTATCTGTAATGGTTATTCACTCTTTTGGATATTTTCATTCAAATATTATCACATATTATCACATAGTATTACGCATATATATATATATATATATATATATATATATATATATATATATATATGTACTAGGGGAGCTGGAATGATTGTGTATGTAGGGGGGACCAACCAATCAAAATAAATGTTGTGGTAAAAATGGGGGGGACCAATGCATAGGAGCTCCCTCTAGATTTTAAAGTGGGGGACATATCCCCCCTGTCCCCCCTGTTGCAGCGCCCCTAATATATATATATATATATATATATATATATATATATACCTATATCTAGCCAAGACACGACCTCATCACGTTGTAGTAACGTATTCACATATCACTGAATAATCATTATTGTTAATAAACATACATTTTTGTCGACTTTTTATATGATATTTATATTAATAACTATTTATATTTATAATTTCAAATATTTATTAAACTTCTATTTCTAAATTGCTTCAAATAATACACTTATTTATATCCTCGCTTATACGTCTATTTTCGGCCTATTTATATATATATATATATATATATATATATATATATATGTAAATTACTTTAGATATCATGTAAATGAGTAAATTAAGCTATACCTAAAGTATGCAATAAGTATACTATAAGCATACTATAGTATACTATTCCATTAGGTAAAATTAAGTAAAATATTAGAAAGAATTGTTTCCAAACAACTCATTGCCCATGTAAATAAAAATAATCTTTTCGACCCGTTTCAAAGCGCTTTTCGTAAGGGTCATTCATCCGAAACAGCTCTCCTCCGTATTACTGACACAATATTATCTACCTTAAATAGCAACATGTGTTGCCATCTAATCCTAGATCACTTTATCTCTCATCTGCTTTTGATACCCTGGACCATAACATATTAATCTCGCGACTTACTTTGATGGATATATCTGGCGTAGCGTTAAAATGGTTTACTTCATATCTAACTAACAGAAACATCTCTATTATGATTGACAAATCTTACTCGCATCTTTCTCCTCTTAACCACGGTATTCCCCAATGATCTGTTCTAGATCCAATCTTCTTTTCTATTTATATCCGCCCTATTTCTGATCTAATTAAGAAATTTCCAAATATTCACTACCATATTTTTGCTGATAATATTCAAATGTTTACTTTTTTCCCTATAAATTCTCATAATACCATTACATCTGAATTAATTGAGTGTGCTAACTCCATAAGATTGTGGCTCCTCTCCAATAAACTACTAATTAATTCTTTTAATACTACTGTACTTAACATATCTACTTCTGAAACTTCCTTTCCAAACTTTACTCTAAAACTCTAATTAATTCTCTTGTACTTTCCCGAATTGACTACTGTTCTTCCCTACTGAATTTACTTCCTGCTAAAGCTACTGCTCCACTTAATAGGATTATCCATTCCTCAATACGTACTACTTACTGTTTAACTCGACTGGATCACTCTACTACAACATCTCATCAATCATATCGTATGTGGCTACCCTTCTCCATCAGGTGTAAATTACGTATAATATCTATAATCCATAAATCAATATATTCTTTCACCCCTATCTATATCTATGATCTAATTAAAAAACGTACTATATTATCTTCTCTTCGTTACCAAAATGATCCTCTACTTATCTCCCAGAACTCTAATAAAACTTCCCTAAATTCTAGAGCTTTTAAAAATTCCGGTCCAACCCTATGGAATTCCCTCCCTCCTACCATTCGTTCTATTAGATCCCACAAAAGATTTATAAATCTTACTTCTTCTTTTCTCTCTACCCATTATCATTAAATCATCCAACTTATTATTTTTGTCCGTGTTATATTAAATGTATATCATTATTAAATTGTTATTGTAGTATTATTATTTTATTATTATATAACACTATACTATATCAATGCAGTCTGTAGTATATAACACTACACCATATCAATGCAGATTGTAGTATATAATAGTCCTTTATATTATTTAGTATTGTTGTCCGTGGTATATTGAATGTATATTATTATTCAATTATTATCGTATTACTATTATTTTATTATTATTTTCTTCCCGCACGAGCGAAGGGGTCTGACATGACCCTATTGTAGTGCTAATAAACTTAATATCATCATCATCATCATGAGGTATATATTATAATATTAATAATAATATACAATATATATATATATATAAGTTTAAACATACTTAACATTAACTTATTTAAACTTACTTTAAACAATTGTAGAAAATCCTAGTATTGTATAATTATCAATAGTTCAACTGTTTATAATAATAATATATCATAATATTCGCTTGTTATCTAAAGTATATTACATTCTATGGTGATGAAATATAGTTTATTTAGCACTTCAAATAAGACAACTAAGGCAATGCACACACCTTCGCTCGCGAGGGAACTAAATAATAGTTAAATAGAAATAAAATAACATAAAATAATTTCTGATAAAAAATGGGATATAATAATAATTCGAAGATAAAAAAGAGATTCCGTGGAGTGAGAATTCGTAGGTACAAGATGAATTATTATTTTATCATTTATAATATATATATATATATATATATATATATATATATATATATATATTTCAACTTTTCGACTTCGTACAGTGCAGACGTGTTTTTTTTTACATAGTGAATTATCAAATAATTCTATAAAATTTAATTCTTGCTATTGGACTACATAAAAGCTTTGTATACATCAGTTATATATTCTATATAACTAATATTTTAGGGTGTAATATGTATAACTATCCTTTAGCATATTCAATATGTTCCATGTATGACCTCATAATAAGTATATATATATATTGAGCCTACTATTTTGTTTTTAATTTATACTTATTTTTATTTATACATGTTTGTTGCTATACGTGATATATATATATGTATTTAATTGTTCATATATGTATGTATACATAATGTGTATATGTATATATATAGGTATATGTATGTATATGTATACTTGTTTTGTAAGATAAGCTATATATTATGTAAGGTATTAAAATAAATGTTAATAAGAAAAACCAATAAATTTATTGTCACGCTCTATCGATTTTCTATAGAATTAAATTAATTGTAATTTATTTTTGTATTTGAATTTATATTTGCTTTATAATGGTATATTTCATTCATACTTTGCAATGGAATATTTAAATATTACATTTCACCTATTTCTACCTCGTATTTATATAAATAATTTGTATTTGTTTCTATATATTGTTTTATTTTAATATCTATATATTGGTGTGTGCATGAGTGTATGTTTGTATGTGTATAGATTTATATATATATATATTTATTAAAAATAATTATTTACATTATTTTATTTATTCACTGACTTATATTATTTAATTGTTTTTATATATTTATTTTAAACCTGTTTTTAACCTACATTTTACTTTTTATTTGCCTATAGTATTACCATATAGTATTATTTACTCTGATTTCTATTATCAATATGAATTCTAGTTTATCTAAAACTTTCACATGTCCCATTACACATTGTTCTAGCAATTTTTCTAACGCGCAGACTCTACACACACATGTTAATTCACATAAAATCCGTGATGAAAATGTACCTGATACGTATTATAAATCTTTTAATAGATCTTTTTGCCAATCATGTAATAAATCTTATTGTTTAGCACGTAATCATAATTGTAAAGGTCTAACTCAATCCCAGATGCAGCCAATTATAGATGATTTACTAGATAATTCGGATCCTAATATTTCTTCCAACTTTAATATTCCTGAAATTAATGAAATACTTAATTCTAAAATTCCGATAAGAAAACATATCCCAAAAATGTGTAGAGATCTATTTGCCGAAGCTTTGACTACTTTATTCAGAAATATTTCCCAAAATCCAATTGAAATGAACTTTCGCTTATTAACGCTATTTCCAAGAGCTGTTTTACATCTCCCAACTCGGTCTGGTAAAAATAAAAGAGTTCAAAGCGCTCGTATCTTAAACGATCGTTTAAAACGTTGGATTTCTGGAGAACATTATTTTCTCTGGTCTGAGACTAAGCGTGAAGCTGATAAATATTCGGAACATAAAAAGTCTACAAATACAAAAAACAACATAGATCGTGCGATTAACTTAACACAGGAAGGAAATGTTGGTAAAGCATGTAAAGCCCTTCTATCTAATTGTATGGCAGATGCTTCTCAGGATATTATATCAACTCTACAGGATAAACACCCTAAAAGACTTCATCCAATTGATATTCCTTCTACCAAACTAATTCGTCAATTCAGTTTACTACAAAGGAAGTGATGTTTATGTTGGATTCCTTTCCTGTATCTAGTGGTGCAGGTCCAAGTAAACTTTCCCCTGACCATCTTCGTGAAGCTCTCCGTGGTATAACCCCTATGAAACAGGAATATTTGATTAAGGCTATTACTGATACAGTAAATCTATTAGCAGCTGGAAAAGTTAATCATAATATTGCTCAATATCTCTGCGGCGCTAATCTTTATCCACTGAAAAAAAAAGACGGAGGCATAAGACCCATTTCAGTTGGTGAAACTTTAAGAAGACTTGTGTCTAAATGTCTAAATGTATCAGTTAAAAAAGAAGAAGAAATATTGTTCTCTCCTACACAGTTAGGCGTAGGTGTGAAGGGTGGATGCGAAATTATTGTGCATTCGGTAAGATCCTTAATTGATATATATTCTAGTTATAATGATAAATGTCTTCTAAAAATAGACTTTAAGAATGCATTTAATCTTATATCTCGCGAATCAATAATTAGCCAAGTTGCTAAATATTTCCCAGGCCTTTTAAATTGGACATTATTTACTCTTCTCCCAGAATCTAAATTATTCATAGGTAATGAGTTTATTCTAAGCTCCAGAGGTGTTCAGCAAGGTGATCCTCTCGGCCCATTACTATTTTCATTAGCTTTAAAAAAACTTACTGATATAATTACTACCAAATTCCCTAATTTGAACCTATCATTATTTTATTTAGATGATGGTATTATAATAGGAGATATAAATGAAGTGAAATTAACATTGGATACTATTCTACAAGTTTCTTCAGATTTAGGTCTCGAAATTAACATTAGCAAATGTGAAATTTGGTGGCCAAATTTCAATGACATCTCGTGGGATATATTTCCTGACTCAATTAATAAGATATATGGAGAAGGAATTGATTTACTAGGTTCATCAATTGGTACTTCCAAATATATAAATAACCAAATGGATATTAAAGTTAATGACTGTATTAAATTGCAACAGGTAATTTTACAAATGGATAACCCACAGTGTGAACTAGCCCTTATTCGTTCATGCGCAGGCATTTGTAAAATTAACTATGCTCTTAGAACTTCTCCTACTAAATCCATATATAACTCTATTGATAAATATGATAACTCTTTAAGATAATCGCTTGAAGAAATTTGCCAATCTAGCTTGGATGATGACTCGTGGTGTCAGGCTACTCTTCCAATCCGTGAAGGTGGTCTAGGGATTATTTCTGCATGCAACATAGCTCCAGCAGCGTATCTATCTTCTGTAAGCCAAGCGATACCTTTTATTTCAAATTTATCAATTTCTTTAGACATAGATGGTATTTTGAAGGATTCAATTTTTAAGATTACATCTTTGGGTTGTTTAAATGCTAAGGAAATTCTAGATGAACGAATTGGCTTACAGAATAAATTATGTACTCCTATTTATTTAAAAAGTAAAGGTAACCTACTGAACCGTTCCACTACTCGAAATAAAGCTAGGATACTTTCGCTATCGGGAGATCATGCAGGTGCATGGTTACTAGCAGTCCCAAATCCCTCAATGGGACTGTGTTTTAATTCCACTGAATTTAGAGTACTCCTTAGACACATGTTGGGTCTACCTCTCTATAGCATATCTCGTACATGTCCAGCTTGCAACAAAGCACTACTTGATATGTATGGAGACCATAGCCTGATATGTGGATCTGGGAGCGAAAGAACTAATAGGCATAATTATGTACGAGATACTCTATACCATATAATGAATTCAGCAGGTTTATCCCCATCTTTAGAAACGGCTAATTTGATCCCAGGTACTATTCGAAGACCTGGAGATGTTTCAGTAACTAACTGGTCTTTAGGAAAATCAGCCGCCATCGATGTATCAATCACCTCACCGCTGCAGAACACTACTATTTTAAGTGCGGCAACTGAGGCTGGTTTTGCAGCTGGTGAGCGTGAAAAATCTAAAGATGAGAAAAATTTTAATAATTGCCATGATGCAGGTATTATTTTTCTCCCTTTCGTTGCTGAAACATTTGGTACTTGGGGTCAAATTGCTAAAGATATAATTAGCTATATTTCTAAACGATGGGCTGATAAGCATATGGAAAATAGAGATAAATCGCTAAACTGGATTTATCAAAAGCTTTCTGTAGCCATGCACCGAGGAAATGCCAATATGATTATTTCAAGAAGCCCGATAGTTGAATTTTATAGTTAATTTATTTTATTGTTTTTATTAGTTTTATTTTAATATTTTAATATTTTAATATTTTATTCATTTTTTATATATTATTTTGCGTTTATTATATTTTATTCAGTTTTATTTTAATATTTTATTCATATTTTTATTATTAGTTTGCGTTTATTATATTTTATTTAGTTTGGCTCAATACGATGATGAAGAGGTCGAAAAATTCATTTTTAATATTCCATATATTTTTTATTTTTACACCCTTCTGAGTTATATATATATACAGAGCTGGGCAGTATCGCCGATACAGTATCTATTAAGGCAAAAAATCAGTATCGTAGATACATTTGTATTTGTATTTGTATCTATTATAAAAATTATAAAAGTATTTGTAATCGTATCTATTAGTCATAAATAGTATCTACGATAAGTATCTACTAAGACAATTATTTAAATAGATACATTTTATTAAAAAATATATCATTTGGACATCATATGTATTTTGTATCAATATTTTATATTATCATATTATAAATTAATTTTAATATATATAAATCATCAATATATTTTTAATCAAATATATTTTGTAAATATTGAAATTAATGCATTGTTAAAAATTATGATATATCAATTATAGTGATATTATCAAAAACCATTATATACATTTAATGAAAACAAAGACATTATTTATATAATATATTTTATATACTAATTGATTTATAATTCAAAATTATATATTACTTTGAAAGATAAAATCATTTTAATAAATATGATTAATTTAAATAATAATAATTAATAATATATTAATAATTTATTTTTTGTATATTTGATAATTTACTATATTCGTGTTGAACATTCGAAATTAAAGGTCGCTGATTATTTTGAGTTGAAAAATAGTATATTGTAATAATGTATATTTCTCTATAGTATGTAATGGCTCATAGTATAATTTCAGATGAAATAAACGCTGGTGTACCAACGTGTGTACAACCAATGTATACACTAAAAGATTCATCGTTGGTATCATTAAATGTCATTAAATGTCAACAAATGTATTCTATATCATGTATTGAAGAACATGTTATAAGGTGTAAGTATTTAATATGTCCTTTTAAAAGGGGTATCCCACAACCAGTTTTTCCGGAAATAATGTTCGGAATTGTTTGATAGAAAGTTATTTTCTATCAAGTTAACTATAATTTTAGTTACTTGTTACCAGTTACCTAATTCGTTTAAGCACTTCCATCAACTTCTTTATGGAAGTTTTCGGACGTGCTTTTTAATGTATTTATTGAGAAAACGGCATGTTTTGAGATTTAAATTGAGTATTACAGTTGAGTCAATTGACCGGATATGGTGAAGTAGATCATTCCAGATTTTTGGAGCATGAACGGAGAACGATTTATGTTGGGAAGATGTTAAATATGATAGAACTGGAGTTTTTAATTTGAATTTGTTTATTTTTGTTGCTGTAAATAATTATGTTGGGAGTTAGTAAGTTGTCGAGATAGTCTGGTGTGTTATAGTGAGTAGATACATATATGATGAGTGAAATATTATAAATTATACTGGATTTTATTGGCAGCCAATGTAAGTTGGTTCTTAGAGAAGATATATGTTGTCTGGAATGTTTATCTATGTTGAAAAATATATAAATCGGATAGCTGTGTTTTGAAGGCGTTGGAGTTTATTTATTAGATTGTGAGGAGGCATATATGTCCCTATATGGACAGGAATTACAGTAATCAATGTGGGGTAGAATGAGGGATGTAGCGAGAAGATTGCAGTATTAAAATTAATGAAAAGTATTATTGTTCGTAAGTTTTGTAGTATGTAGTTAATTGAATGTGATAGTGATTTAGTCGGAATTTGAAATGTTAGTGTTGGGTCGATTAATATACCAAGGGTTTTTACTTTATTAGCATAAGAAATACTCAAATTGTTAATGGTAATTTGTGGTGGAAGGAATATAGTAGTAGATGTTTTAATATGCAATGATTCAGTTTTAAGACAGTTTAGTGATAAGGAGTTTTTGGTGAGCCAGTTATGTATATCAGTAATACAGTTGTTAAGTAAATGTATTGCATTGTTAGGGTATATCAATCTACAGTGTAATATATCATCTGTATACGAGTGATAGTCGATTATAGATCTATAGTTGGGGTATTTGTCAATAATTGTAAATAAGTGAAGTAGATTGCTATTGAATAGGAGTGAACCAAGGACAGACCTTGAGGTACTCCATGAGTAACTTTACGAGGTTTATAAATTAGTGAATTTATGCTAATTTCTTAAACAAATGACCAGTTAGGTATGAGATGAACAAATCTAGTGAAGTACCATATATTCCGATAGAGGATAGTCCATTTATAAGGATATTATGGTCAAGGGTATAAAAGGCAGCTGATAAATTAAGGAGAATGTAGTGAGTTATCCCATTACTTTCCGAAAATTTTCCGGAAATATAGTGACTTAAAAGGGGTCCCACTACAACTTGCTAGAAAATCACTTTATAGCAAACATTTCGGGATATTATTCCGTGTAATGTACCTTGATATGTACTATCGAATTCGAAATCGATGAATATATATATATATATATATATATATATATATATATATATATACATATATATTATATGATATAATATATATCTATATAATTTATAAATCTATATGTTTATATATATTTTATATAATTATAATGTATTTGTATCTACTAAGATGTATCTACTAAGAAAATTCTGTATTTGTAATTGTATCTACTATTATTTTTTTTAAAGTAATTGTAGTTGTATCTATTATAAGAAAAAAGTGTGTAATTGTAATTGTATCTATTATACATCTTTTGAGTATCGTGCCCAGCTCTGTATATATATATATATATATATATATATATATATATATATATATGTATATGTATATTGTAAATAAATGTATATACATTTCCAATATAATATATAAAAAACATATTTATTTAGTATAAAATATAATAGAATTATAATACAATTATATTTTGTAAGTATACTTACTTATATCATGTTGTTAGCCTACGCCGATATTGTCACGGGACTAATTAGTTACGTAACTATATTTATGATTTAATAGTTATGGTGTAATAATGATGATTTAATATGCTAATGACGAACACAACTTCCTCCATTCTTCACTATAAACAGTCTTATTTAAGATTTCGTTCAAGGGAAATTTGATTAGTCCAAGATATCATTCATCCAGTATGTCTTTATACTCCCTTAAACTGAACCTTGTTAACAATCTAATCTTAGCTAGACATTCAAGTCTAGAGATGTGCCCGACCAAAGTACATTTTGTACGTACATTCCTTTCAAAGAGAGGTTCATAGTTTACTATTTTCCTTCTTAGTTCGGTGAATACGTAGAATTTAATTTTTCTTTGTTTGTATGTGATATTTAAGAGACGTATATGGGCTTTCGATGTGAATATACATATCTTCTTTTTAGACTATTCTAACTAGTGGCGCAGGAACGATTTTTTCATTGGGGGGGTCATGTGTTTAAAATATTTATAACGCTATTATATTTTTAGTAATATAATATATTTATATTAGAAGTATATACATATAGAATATAAGTATTCAATATCACCATCGATGAGAATATAGAATTATATATAATAAATAAATAACAATTATATATCGTTGTAGTTATTTATTTAAAAAATTTTGATTTTCGCCAATCATTTCTACTGATAAAATTATCTAGTAATTTATATATATCAATATCATCAATATATCCTTGATGAATATGGCAAATTAATAAATGATTTATCCTTTCTTGTTTCATTGTTGATCTCAGCCATGTTTTAACTCTTCGTAGGGCTGAGAAGCTTCTCTCACAGGATACTGAATTTGTAGGTCGTGTCAACAGTATTCTTACCAACTGTTCACAATTTGGTAATATCGTTCTTATAGATTCAGAGAATTTCAAGTATGTAACTACGTCGGCAATGCTACCATGTTTACCTCTTTTTAAAATCGGAAGCTCCAAATTCAAATACCGAATATTAAATTCAGGATATTTATTGATCTATTAATGCAATTATTTAAAAGTAATTTACATATTATTATTATCATTATTATTATATTATCTAACCTCTTCCTCATTTATATAATCGATCTTTAAAAAACTTTCCTGGAGTTTATAATATGATGCCCAACTATCATCATCTTTAGAGAAACGTGATTCGATTTCGACAATTGTTTTGTCAAAAAGTTCATAGGATTTATTTCTGTAAACAAGCATAATTATATATATAATTAGGAATTATTATATATTTATATATATATATATAGATTATTAATAATAGTTATAAATATTAAATGACTCCATCTAAGTTTCTGGTATGGTATGTAAGGAATCCACCGAATGTATACAATACAATACAATAAAATACAATATATATATTTATTTATAAATTTATATATGTTATGTATATATAGAATGTTTTTTTATTTATCCTTAAATACGTGTCAACATCGGGTGGATTATATTCGTCTGATGTACCATTGTATTTTTTTATTGAAAATGATCTTCTTTTTATTATAGATTTTTCAATTCCGTATATATTTCGTTTTTCCTTTTATCAAAATGTAATCTATAATCTTTAATTTCATCTTTACATATATCAATCGATACATTAACATTATCTAAAGTAGATGTCGAACACATAAAATATTTTACTAATATATCAAGCAGGTTGAATATTGAAAAAACCAATTTTTAGCATAAAATATGTTGTATCTTTTTTCATCATTTTTGAATATGATTTTGCAATTATTTTTTGGTCATTCGAAATATCGTTTATTAAAGTAATTTCTTCTAAAGCAACCATGATATCTTTATATTTATCAATAAATATACGCATAGCCTCCTTTCTAACAGTCCAGTTATATATATGTATATAATAAATATTTAAATTTTTTATTAAATTATTAAATGTTATTTAATTTTTTGTCAATATTATTGAGGGGGTTCAACCCCCCCATCCAAATTATTGGGGGGGGTCCGAACCCCCCCGACCCCCCCTATTGCTGCGCCACTAATTCTAACAAGGTCCAGGTTTCAGAGCCATGTAGTAAAATTAAAGATGCATACAGCTTGTACTTTAGATTATCTTCAATTTCTCTAGATTTCCAAATCTTCTTAAAATCTCACCATTGCTGTAGTTGTTGTGGCTAGTCTAATTAAAATCTATTTCTTGCTCGTTCCATTTACAGTAATCATCGCTCTAAGATATTTGAAGATTTAACATTCTCGTGCTAATCTCCATATATGATGATGTTTTGTCCATATACATCAACGTTTATGAGTATCTTGTTCTTCCAGTAACTTATTTCAATATAATATGATACAGCACTTTTATCTAACGATTCTGTAAAAACTTGTAATTCACTTTCTGAGCCAGATAAAAGAGCAATATAATCAGAGAATCGTAGGTAGGAAATTTATATTTATCCTATTGATATTATTCACTGGTGAGCTTCATGATTATTATCTCTAGAAATATATTGAATAATACTGGAGATAATAGTCAACCATATATTACACCTACTATCGTTCGAAGGGAAAGTCTAATATAATATAGCTTGTTATATATACCAATTGTCGTCGTGGCAGTCTATAGACCATCACTCTATCAAAAGATTTTTTAAAGTCAATGAAATGATGGTAGAGTTTCCTTTATTGATCAGTGTGTTTATCCATTAGTCTACAATTTAGAATGTGTTCGATGGTGCTTCGATTTTTCCTAAAGCCTACCTGTTCCGACTGCGGGGTTAACCGATTCAGAATGACTCTTAGGATTTTGCTCTTCTGACTTATGAGACTAATAGTGCAATATTGTGAGCACTTTTTGAAGTCGTCTTTCTTTGGTATAGATATAATTATAATGTAGTCCATGCTGTTGGTCATTCCTTTGTATTCCATATTTTTTGACAGAATTTAGTACATTTCTATTTGTTATATATATATTGTCTTATTATTATTATACGAAAAGGAGCGACGTACGCCATACGCGCGCCTGACTCCTAGCGCACGGCGTGCGCCGCAGGCCCGCGAATTCCTGCATTATCGTCATGCACGACCGCCTCTCGTGCGCCGCACGCCCGCGAATTCATGCATTATCGTCATGCACGACCGCCCCGCATGCTAGGCAGGTGGCTATATAAAGCAGCCGATAGCCACATGTATGCACTTCTAATCTAATAAATATACATAAGCCTTGACGCTTTATTTCATAACATGGTGACAGCGGCGGGATGTTTTTTTTCGTTTCAAACGACTTCCGTTTGGACTAAGTCTCTCACAAGACGTATTCCAACAACAGATGGACACGATGCTACAGAACACGGAAGGAATAATTAACATCGCCGACGACATCATCGTTTTTGGAACCGACCAAGAAACACACGACAAAAACCTAGAAGCACTAATGATACAAGCCGAAAAGTACGGTCTAGTATTTAATGCCACGAAATGCAATATCAGTAAAGACGAAGTGAGCTTTTTCGGCCAATTATACAATAAAGACGACATCAGATCCAGACAGAACACGAGCTATCGAACAGATGCAGACACCGACCACTATCGCAGAACTAAGAAGTTTTATCGGCATAGCATCCTACATGAGCCCATTCATAAATAATATGTCGGAATTACTAACTCCCCTCCGCGAACTCACACATAAAGATATACACTTTGACTGGACAAGCAGTCACGAACAACGCTTCATACAAATCAAAAACACGCTATACCGAACCACTTCCCTAGCGTACTACCCGACACTACCAACCGTAATACAAGTCGATGCATCGGGAAACGGACTAGGAGCGGTTCTATTACAAAACGAACGACCAGATGTTTCGCATCACGCACCCTCACCCCCGCAGAGAAAAGATACGCAAATATTGAACGAGAGCTTCTCGCAGTAGTTTTCGGATGCGAACGATTCCACCACTTCGTTTTCGGTATAGATTTCACTATCGAAAGCGACCATAAGCCATTAGAGATGATCATCCTTAAGCACATTGCATCCGCACCCGCCCGACTGCAACGACTCCTACTTCGTCTCCAATCATACTACCTATCAATACACTACAAACCCGGCAAAGAACTAACAATCGCAGATGCACTTTCACGAGACAAGTCCAATATGAACACAGAACACGAAGAAAAGAACGAAGAGAAGATCTACCACATCAACGCCATCAAAATCACAGCCCTCACGACAACAACAATAATACTCGCCGGAAATGATGATGAAGAACACCAACGCCTCCGCAAATATATATTTGACGGCTGGCCCCTATCCCGCAGAGACGTACAAAAGGAGTTACGACACCACTGGAGCTACAGAGATGAACTAATAGAAGATCGAGGACTAGTATATAAAGGAGCAGCAGTCCTCGTCCCCAGAGCAGCCAGAGATAAAATACTACAGAAATTACATCGAGCCCATCAAGGAGCAGCAAAAATGATACTCTTCGCTAGAGATACGGTCTTCTGGAATAGCATGAGACAAGACCTACAACGAATCTCCGATGAATGTGAATCCTGCCATAAATACGCAAGGGCCCCATGGAAACCCGCACCCACTGCAAGAACACAACCAACACGACCTTGGGAACACATCGCAGCAGATCTGTTTCAACTTGACAATAAGACCTACCTACTTATAGCAGATTACTTTACCAAATACCCTATCATACATCAACTTCCTTACGGCTCATCAGCAGCCACAGTCGTACAAAAGATGAAGCAAAGCTTCTCCTTACTCGGTATACCCACACACGTCTTCACAGATAATGGACCCCAATTTAGCGCCCCCGCCTTCGAACACTTCAGCAATACATGGGAGTTTACTCACATCACATCAAGCCCCTACTACCCACAATCAAACGGATTCATTGAAAGACAAGTACAGAATGTAAAGAACGTTATAAAGAAAAATACAGCCGACCTTGACCTCACTATGCTGACCCTACGTCAAACTCCAATCAGCGATCAATCTCCAAGCCCACTATGGCTGTTAACTCACCAATCCCTAAAAACAAACATGAAACAAAACATACAACTGCAACAAGTACAAAGAAATCAAATAAATCATTTAGCCAGTTCCAGAAGAAAACAGACCACCGACTTTACTAGAGGCCAGCAGATCAACGTTCGGAACCCATTAACAGGATTATGGATGCCAGCAGTGATAGCAGAAAAGAGACAAGAACCCATGTCCTACGATGTCCAGATAGGAAATAGAATCATACGAAGAGCACACCACCACATACGAAAAGCATACACACCCCCCTTACACACTCCACCCCCCATACCTGATATGTCTATATCTAACCACGCACCCATCACGTCTAATACATATTCCATGCCGCAATGCTCACCACCCCCTCTTCCCACAGTACCCACACTACCCGCAACCCTGCCGCTATCCTCGCCACCCCCACTTCCCACAGGACCCCCTCTACCCGCAACCCTGTCGCAATCCGTACCACCCCCACTTCCCACAACACCCCCACCACTCCCCGATCCTAACCTCCCACACTTTACAGGTGTCGTTGTAACCACACGGTCCGGACGAATATCACGAAAGCCGCAACGCCTAGACCTCTGATGGGATTCTCCACACAGGCTCGCCACACCTCATCCCTGTTCCCATCATCCCATTTGTCATAATGGAGAAGAGAGGATGTTATATATATATTGTCTTATTATTATTATACGAAAAGGAGCGACGTACGCCATACGCGCGCCTGACTCCTAGCGCACGGCCGCGAATTCCTGCATTATCGTCATGCACGACCGCCTCTCGTGCGCCGCACGCCCGCGAATTCCTGCATTATCGTCATGCACGACCGCCCCGCATGCTAGGCAGGTGGCTATATAAAGCAACCGATAGCCACATGTAGGCACTTCTAATCTAATAAATATACATAAGCCTTGACGCTTTATTTCATAACAATAGTCAACCATATATTACACCTACTATCGTTCGAAGGGAAAGTCTAATATAATATAGCTTGTTATATATACCAATTGTCGTCGTGGCAGTCTATAGACCATCATGTCATACTCTATCAAAAGATTTTTTAAAGTCAATGAAATGATGGTAGAGTTTCCTTTATTGATCAGTGTGTTTATCCATTAGTCTACAATTTAGAATGTGTTCGATGGTGCTTCGATTTTTCCTAAAGCCTACCTGTTCCGCCTGCGGGGTTAACCGATTCAGAATGACTCTTAGGATTTTGCTCTTCTGACTTATGAGACTAATAGTGCAATATTGTGAGCACTTTTTGAAGTCGTCTTTCTTTGGTATAGATATAATTATAATGTAGTCCATGCTGTTGGTCATTCCTTTGTATTCCATATTTGTTGACAGAATTTAGTACATTTTTCATTTACTATAGTTCCTTCATTGAATGTTAGCTTGATACATTATCGATTCCCGGTGATTTTCCTTTTTTCAGGAAATGTATAGCTTTTTCAACTTCTGATTTCAGTATTGAATAGCGCCGGTTCTATTTCATAATGCAATTTATCGCAATCAGGATTATTTGAAAGTTATAGAGATCTTTTTAATACTCTGTCCATCTTTAAATTCTTGAATTATCATCAGCGAGCGGAATAACGTATTCAATGATTGTAATTTTGTTAGGTTTCAAATTACAAACAATCATATAAATCATTTAAAATCATTATTACATATTATTTTAATACCTATATATTTGTCCAGACGGGGCTAAACCAGCGTCTTACTACCTGTGAGTCTAATTCCTTAGCCAACTGAGCAACATAAGCGGTATATATACCTATTTATATACATATGTGTAACTATTTTTAAGACAATAATAAATGTTATTATATTCTTACGACTTGACCGATGTTATTACCTAATTAATCTACTTCCTGCTAAATATACTTCTGTATTAAATCGTATTATCCGATCCTCAATCCGTACTACTTACTGCATAAAATGACTAGACC